>CM068713.1:33210614-33810614 GCA_035079005.1 Fraxinus americana | reverse complement strand
AGTCGTCAATACCTGCAGGACCTTCAAAATATGACCAAACCATGGAGGTATTTCCTGTTCGCATATATCCATGCTATCGTGCATAACCATTTCTATTGGCTGGTGTATATTTATCTCTCTCTCTCTCTCTCTCTCGCTCTCGTCAACAGGAAGAGGATGACAACGATGATACAGATAGTGGGGAAGAGATGGTGGATGGAATTATATCTTCATCGACTAAGTCAACTTATGAACTTCCATTTCAAGAAGAACTTATATGCCGTGCTTTTGCTGGTGATGATGTTGAAGAAGAATTTGAGAAAGATAAAGAGGCGATCCTAAATGAGGAGAATCCAGAACCTGAAAAGCCTGTTTTACTTCCTAGCTGGGGCCAATGGACGGACATATAGAAAAAGAAAGGTCTACCTTCTTGGATGCAGCAAGAGCACGATATGGCCAAAAAGAAAAGGGAAGAAGCTCTCAAGAAGAGGAAAGATGCACATCTTAATAATGTTATCATCTCTGAGAAGTTGGATAAAAAGGTTAGTATAGGGCTGTAGTTTGTTCATTTCTGAAAGAATACATGCTTTGTTAGTTCAGCAGTGACTGATAGTCAAATGACCATATGATGGAAACCAAGGTGGATGCCACTTTCTGAAGGCATGACACTTCTTTTCTTTCACTTTTAGAAATTTTAAAAATAGAATTCATGTTCTACTCATATCTAGCTAAACATATGATTGGCCAGAGAGACAACTTGTTGGAAAAGTAAGACAGAGAAGAAATAGGAGTGAGGAAATTTGATTTCCAATGTTTTTTGTTGCGAAATAGGACATAGAGAAGAATAAGGTGGGAAGTTAATTTCACTTCTTTTCTAATGATCCGTGGCATATTTCCAGTACATATCTACATGCGATTAGAAATAGAACAACAAAAAACTGTATTATTCTGGAAAAAACATATCTACTTGAGAAAGCCTAATTTTTTTTTACATGTTATCCATTCATGACATCAAACATGAGGAAAGAAATAGGTTTTCTTCTCAGAAGAATGGGAAATGAGGTGCAACACTTATCCTCCCAACTTTTATTTTTTACATTTACTTTCTTTGTCACTAGATACCTCATTGTAATTGATAGGATTATCCGTCTTGGTCAGTGCTCTTATCCGAGTAGATGAGTAGGCTTAGTGGCTTCTTCATGAGAATGGTGTGAGGGCACATTCTCGAGTCAACTTACCATACATGTTCCACTGTTTATTCAAGGAAATCCTGCATTTGTACACTTTTCATATGTATCGTAGTTCACGTTTTGCTTTACACTGATTTATTTTGTTCTTTTAGGCTGAAAAACTGCACACAAAGACTCTGCCTTATCCCTACACATCGAAGGAAGTTTTTGAACAGAGTATTCGGATGCCAATTGGACCTGAATTTAATCCTGTCACAGCAGTTGGAGCTCTTAATCGTCCTGAGGTCCGCTTTTAGAGCATTTGTCTTCTTTTTCTTTTCTATGTTTTCTTCTCTAAATCTTATTGCATCCATACTCCTATGATCACTCACAACTATCAGTGTTGAATATAAAAGGAGCTTGTAGTTGCATAACAATGACATATTTCTTCTTTTCACGAAATGAAGCTGTTGAGAAAATTAACGACATGCTTGGCTAAGCTAAAAAAGTTCACTCATAAGTTTGCACTTTAACTTATTGTTCTTAATAAAATGAAAAATAACTCTTTTCACTTAAAATTAAGTTAACCGAAGGATATGTTTGTAGACAAACTTTTCTTCCTTTTCAAGCTTTAACCTGGCATGCTCTAAGTTTCATTTTAGCACGTGTAGCTCAGGTTTTAGCTACTTATGGACAGGTGGTAAGGAGGACTGGGTGAGCATCAAACCTATCCAATTTCGGGATGTTAATCCCCATGAAAAAGTGGAAAGCCGTAAGCGCAAGGGACATAAACCAAGCAATGGTAAAGATAAAAGTCGATCTACGAAAAAATGAATGTGAGGAAGATGAAAGCAAACTGATGCTGAAATTTTGGCCGAACAATGTCACATTCTGAATGTTGTGCTTATGATTTCTTTTGCATTTTTCAGTTTTGATATTTATATTTTAAGATCCGAGATGTTTCATTCAACCAAGTAGAATTCCCCACTTGCCGAATTTACTTTCTTGTGTTAGGCTAAGGATTTGTTAGCTTCAATTTAGTGGCAGTGATTGGTTTAAGTATCTCCATTGATGAAATACTGTAACAAATTTTTAGGACCAATCAAGTGTCATTGGATTGGAGGAGGTTTCTTCCTCGTTCACTTTCCTGTGTGTATTGTTCTTGTATAGAATTTGGACATGAATTTAAATTCACTTGACAATATATTACTCGGTCGTGTAATTTCTTTTCAAAGGAATTGGTCTAAAGGCTCTGAATTCCTATGATATTATATTTATTCATTTGTTTCTGCATTAAAGCGCGTAATATTGGTATCTAGCCATCTCCAAAGGAGAGAGTTTGCTGCATTGAAAAATTTGGATGTGAACGCGTACAAATTTTGTTCATTCTGATTCATTCCGACTCGTATTTAGTTTAGCATGCCAAACATAAGTGGTACGTAACATACGTGCTAATTCTGTGAATCTTCAAGTACTTTTTTCGACAATGAGGATTACAGAAACGAAATTCAAAATGTGTAGTATTTTTCAAAAAACATCTTGGATGGAAGTCAGGTACTATATCAACGACATGGAACAAAAGGGAAGCCAGTCCTTGATATATCGAGCATTCTATTCACACTTCACTGACGAGGAATTCCGTCTGCTGATCTACCCAAACCTCCGTAATCCTCATCGGTGATCAAGCCCCCTTTTGTCCCTCGTTTTCTATTTCATTCTTTTCTTATGAGGTCGTATACAACAATCTTAACCGCACAGTTCTGTTCGAAAATGAAACCAGTGAAAGTTGCCCAGTGCGGTTAGCCATGCCTTTAGCAAGTCAGCATTCCACTTTAGTCAATCTTATAGATAGAAGATCCCGAACCTCTGTCATTGGATCTCGCTCAAAGGCTGGACTAACTAAGCGCTAAACGGACCGGTCTGAAAGTGCAAGATCCGATTCAGAGTAAAAATGACAATCCATAATTAGGGCATCAGGGCATGTGAGCAAACGTTTTTTTAGCTTGTAGCATAATAGATATGTTCTATATTATTTTTCTCTTCTCATAGTGCAACCATTAGTTGCAACTTGGTGCAATAGCACAAGCTCTATTTTAAGTCTCGATGTCGAGGAGGTAAAAGAAAAAAGTTACTTATTTTGACATTAAAGTGTTTATTGTCAATGTGGTGGTAATTTGTACTCTCTCTTTTTGACCAATTAAATGATATAAATATCCCTAATAATTTAACCATGTTACAAAAAGTGTTAGAAACATTAAAAGAATTTTTAGGGACTGTAATGTAACAAACTGCAAAGGGTAAATGTTCCCTGTGGCTATTGCTTCAATACTTCCAATTCTCATTCCAAAGCAAACAAGACAGAGGGATGTAATATACATTTCTATAACAGAATATAAATACAATTGCAAAATCAATTGGAAGTATGTTGTGTATATTTACTTTCCATCACAATTAACAACTGAAACGAGCGAAAGTTTTAAGAAGCAGGGAGATTGGCCAGCCAAGGAAGCAACTTTTCGTGGACTAAGTCTGGCCTGTCAACATGAGGGCAATGTCCAACGCCTTCCAACAAAAAGAGGTTTACATTTGGCAGTCGAGAAGGTAATGACGAGAGGTATTTACCAACAGGTCCATCAATCGGTGTAAATGTATCTTGATCACCCCATAACACGAGGACGAGTAAGTTGATTTTCGGAATTAATTGCACTGGATTTGGCCCGGGTGGGCCGGTTACAATGGAAACAAAAGCATCAAGAGCCCCTTCATCTTCTGCTGGTTTCTTAATAATCTGCATTTAAAGATAAGGAAAACAAATGGAGTATCAAATACAGAAACTGTATAGGTTAAAATTCATTCAGAATTTAGTAGTACGTCCACAAGATCCTCATCAACATTATCCTTATTGCCGTAGACGGAGGACAAGATGTTCCTCAGACTGTCTCTGTACAACTGACATAAACTTGTTATCTTCACATTTGTTCATGTTCGACGAAGTTATAATTGCTTATAAGATGGTAAGTTTTTTTTTATCCACACTTTTTGTAGTAACATAATTTTTACTATTTAACCATACATTCTTTGGGACTCCCTACTTATAAGCACTTAAAACCTTGGCCAAGCAAGCACGATCCTCTTATGTGATAACAACGAAGACGTATTTAAGGAGTACCTTTGTCTAACGCGATCAAACAAATATGATGCAATCCATTTTTGCTTCAATAAGAAGTCGAAAAACCAAAGCAAAGGCAAGGGTCGCTTTATCCTCCAGTCATCAACAATCGCCTTGTTGTTCATGCCACGGGCACAATTTAACAGCACTGGCCCTCGAATTAGGGTCCTAGTAGACTCTGTTAGGAATGGAAAGGTACAAAGCACAACCGAGCCAACATCAATTAGAGCTAAGTAGTAGTTAGTAAAGGCATATCTGATAGGGAGGATTGGTAGCACTAAGAGTCGAGTTCTGTCCAATATAGCTTACCAAACATACTCTAAATGTTTTACGTTAGCCTGCAGGTAGCAGATTAATACATACCTGCGGCAATTACACAAGCAAGACTTCCAACAGAGTTCCCCATTAGTATCGCTGGCCTTTGAACAATTTCGTCTAAGAAAATATCATCTGTCCACAGTATAATATTGAATAACAACAGGCTTCGTATAGTGAATAACTAGTTGAGTAGAAACCCTTTATGAAGAAAATGGTTGATATAATTTATTTACCTCAGCCCATACTTCCATGGAATATGCAAAGCCTGCTGGCTTATCTGAAGCACCAAAACCAAGGAGGTCAACGACGTAAACTATATAACTTTGAGCCAGAGTTGGAAAAGGCAGAAAAGTAGGATTCAGCTATTGGTTAAAACACCAATATGTCACAATTTTTTCACTCTTACTAGAAGCATTAGGTAACTTCCTTAAAAGAATCATATTTCACATTGGTGGAGAAGTTGCTAAGTTAAATCAACTGGACAAGGCAACAATTAATGAAGGATAGCAAAGCTTAAAAGAATTTGTTTTAGTTTAGATTCACAAATTAAGTCCTACAGTGGAATCCTAGTGTACAACGATGTTTTTTTTAACAAAGCTGTACCTGTATTAACATTGGATGGCCTCAAAAAAAGAAAGACATGGATAAAATCTTAACAAAAAACACATTTTTTTTTTAGAGTAGGAACTAATGATTTTCAAAAGCAAGACTTGTAATAGATTTTTAAAGTGGAAAAAGACGATTTTTGGAATAGAACTGTGCATTTGGAAATAATGTTAATCAGTCTGGCAAAATTTTGATTGCGACTACCAAAAAAGCAATCAGAAAATCAACGAAGCGCAAAGTTTGTAGCTTTGCCTTAAAAATTAGAATTGAAGATCAAATAAAAGCAAGATCATTGACACTCATTGTACTAAAACACTTGAATGAGAGGGTTAAAATATCCAATGAAGATTGATCTTTATCCTCAAGCTAGCAGGCAGCTAGCAATGGACATTACTGATCGAAGAGGCGGATTCGAAGAATCATTATGGCCTTCTGGGTAAACAAAATAGTTAATGGTGTAACCCTTCGACACCCATTTTTTGCACTTTTCATTTATCTCACTCACGCCCAATGGTAACAACTCCTCCTGTTATGGTAAGATTAGTAATTATATAAAACTTACACTTCCTCCTATTATGGTAAGAATAGTAATTATATAAAACTTACACTACTTCTCTTAACAACACTGATTTTTTAATATGCATCGAAGAGTGTGATTGAACCTTAAACGAGCAATTTAACATGCATAATGCTTAAAGTAGCAACTCAATCTGTCTAAAGCTGCATAAAATATGAAAATAACAAATTTTAAGAGTGAACCAAAACTCAATACCTTTTTTCAGTTGACACAGAAGCAGTAGAGGCATTAGCACAATTAATTACACTAATGGGATTCTTGAATTTACTCCAAGAAGAAATTTTGCGAACTGCATATGGGATTATACTGTTTTCATAGAGTAATTGAAGAAGAATGTGTTGGGAGGAAAATATGGGGTGCAGCAAAATTTACTGCTATGCCCATCTTTATTTACTAACAGAAAAATGGATGTAGAGAGCAAGAATTTCAGAGATTTTATGGAGTTTGCAGTATGGTAAGGAGGAGAAGAAACTGCTACCACCAAAATGGCACAACCACCACCTATAAGTCTTTTACCGATAATAATATTACTTCTAGAGAATTGAATATTTTTGGATATTTTTTTTAAGTTAGCCTTCAAATTTCTAAAGACAAGTTAACTAGTTAACATAAAATGTACTGAGAAGATGCACATTGTGAATATGTTGGGAGAATAAGTTCCAGATAACAAATCTCCGAAATTGTTCTCTCGTTCACAGTGGACAAGCTAGATAAGATTGTCCATTTGCTGATGTGACACGAGACATTTACTTACAGTCCTTTTCAAATGCGAGAATCATAACTAAAATTCTCTTCAAATATGTAAGATAAAACTTCTCATCGTGGATAGAAAAACATTTCGAACAAATCTCAACCCATAACTTGAAATTACAATCAAGAGCAACAAAAATCTATGAACAGCTTAATTGATATCTAGTCCTCAATTTTTTTTTTTTTTTTATTATAGTTGCAACATTAATATTCAATAACAAAAGTTGAGATGTTAAATTTTTAAGTGGCCTTTACGGTTTTTACATGTTCAATTTTGTATGCCTGTGTTTTATTTTTTTCACAACTTGAGAAACATTTTCATGAATGCTACATCACATATTAAAGAAGATTTGGATGTTCCAATTGTAAGACAATGGTTTTGTGATTTTAATAGAATTTGAGGTGTAATTTTCCCTTTTCTAAACGTTGAAAACTAGGCCATAGTTAGGTACCAATTGTGCAAATGTCCCTCAAATTTTGATTTTAATAAGTGGTCTGGATTCGTAAATGTGTAAAAGCTTATGGGCCTGAGAGCTGTATATGGGCCTGTAAGCGCACATAGCCACCTTAGCTGGTCCAAGTTTATCCATATAGGATTGTGACTTGTGGGGACGTTATTAAGACAAAATGAAATCAAAATAATTTTAGCATATATATTTTTATCATTTCGTTTTAATTATCTTCATAATATTTAAAATTGATTAGAGAAAAAATTACTAATTGAGAACTTTAGTATGCGGAAAAAATATATACAATCATCTCTTTCAAGACAATTCATTTTCAATTGGACAAAGGTACTACTCGTCAATGTTTACTTATAAACAGACAACCATGTTTAATTAATTATTAACTTCTTTATATGTTGAAAGAATCATAAATTGTGTCGATAAAAGCTCGGCCAAAAACAGACAGCCTTATTTTTTTTGGCCGGGCTCGGCTCGGGCCCGAAAAAAGCTCGGCCAAAAAAGCTCGAGCCGAGCCCGAACTTTTTTTTCGGCTCGGCTCGTTGACATAGCTAGTCCAATGTGGGCATGAAATTCTGGGCTCGGAATTTTTTTGGGGAAATTAGGCTCTATACCCTATTTTTAAAATTATTTTGATTAATACACTTAAATTAATTAAACATTTTAAGCCCTTGTCTATGCCAACTTAAAATTTATCAAATTGGCATTTTTTTGACCGTTGCTTAAGAAAAGTTGGGGCCCACTCTCTCACCAAGTCAGTCAAGAATTGCGGCTCAACGTTCCAAAAAATGCAAGAAATCAGGCCCAGACAGGGCCAAAGTAAGTAATAAATACGGCCTCCTAAATTTTAACCAAAACCCAACCCAGTTATCTACAGCAAAGCCCAAACCTGGGAAGTGTGTCAGACATCCGTTTGACAATTGATCCATCAAGACTGGGAATAGTCTCATATATCCACACTTGAAAGGGTATCAACAGGCCTCTTAGCCTGTAATGTTTTATCCTCTGGCTCAACCCTTCTCTCAAATCTTTTAAAGTTGATTCAAAGAGTAGCTTCCCCCATGGAAATTTGTCCATCAATGCAAAATCTTCAACCAACATAAATAAGTAGTGATCAACCACTTTTTTATAATCCCTGGGGAACATGTATGATATAATAAAATAAAGGGCTCCTAGTTTGGCTACGTCTTCATCCAACATGACCTCAACAACATCCTGTTCTGGTAGTTGGCAAGCTGATAGGAATGTGTCCCTGACATCTTCATGAGTTACTGAGTTAAGTTGGCTGAAGAATTTTTCCTTCAAAACTGAAGGGACGTCCTCAAGTTTCTCCACATCACTGTCCCCTATGCATCGGAGACCAGTAATTACACATAGTTCGACCATGGAGAATCTAACATATCTTCCCGAGACACAAAACCATAGTTCATCTTCGTTTGGCGTATGAACCTGTCTGAGCAGGAAGTAGTGGATCAACTGTGACTGTAGGGCTATGTCGGGGCAATCCATAAAATGTCCAAAGAATGTATCCCTGAGTATTGTTTGTTGGGCTTCACTTAGATGTCTCTTAATGTTAGTCAGAACACCTTTTGCAATGGACGTTGTAATCTTGCCAAAAAAACCATTTTTCTTCAGGTAACATGTATTCCCAAACCTGCAGCAAAGCATGGTTATCAATCTCACATATGGAAATTAACATTAGTCATAGATGACATTCGGGAATAACCACATACAGAACTAAGACATACAGAAGTCATAGGACATGTCTAAACTACAATTTCACTATGGCAACATTCAATGCTACTTCACAATCATAAAACAGTTCACAACTTATGTAAACATGATGCGAAGAATTGAGGTCACAGGCACATACAGAACTAAGCACATACAGAAGTCACAGGACATGTCTAAACTGCAATTTCACTATGGCAACATTCAATGCTACTTAACAATCATAAAACAGATCACAAATTATGTAAACATGATGTGAAGACTTGAGGTCACAGGCACATACAGAACTAGGCACATACAGAAGTCACACGACATGTCTAAACTGCAATTTCACTATGGCAACATTCAATGCTACTTCACAATCATAAAACAGATCACAACTTATGTGAACATGATGCGAAGAATTGAGGTCACAGGCTGAGTTCATAGCACCCATATATGTGCAGGGTCACATGTGTACATTGACATCCAAATTTGATCTGCCAACGTAAAACACCCCCAACCCTCAAAACTAGTTCTTAATAAAACAAGATATCAGGTCACAGGGAAGGGGAAAACACCAAGACATCAGGTCACAGGAAAAGAAAAAATACACTAATATACGATCAAGGTCACAGGCATACATTAACATCAAAATCCATCATTACTGGTGCTGTACAATTGGATGGTACTATTTTTGTATTTGTCACTTTTTTTTAAATTTGTCACTTTTTTGAATTAGTGTCACTTTTTTTAGTTTTTTTTTAAAAAATGATATTGCATCACTTTTTTTATTTTACACTGTATTTTTTACTTCCTAAAAACTTTTCATATGATTTTTCAAAACGTTCCTACTTTTAAAGGTATTTTGGTAAGTACCCCAATTTTTTTTTTTTTGGTAATATGCTAAACGGTGGCCCAAGACCTACCCAGTCCAATCCATAAAATTAAAAACACTGGCCTAGACCTATCCAGCCCAAGTCGTCCTCTCAAGTCTCACCTACACTTAAGACTATTCTCCTCCACTCCAGCCTCCGTTTCAATTCCCAGCCTCAGCCTTTGCTCTCCTCCACCTCCAGCCTCCATTTCAAAATTAAACAGTTTACTGTGCCGCGCTGCCGACGACGATGAGCGGCGTTATACCGGGATTGTGATAAGAAAATGCGCGTTGTGACGCTGACGCCGCCAACAAGCTCGAAAGCAAGCACCAAGTGCGTGCCCAGAAAAGTCAGGTATTTGATGAATTGATGTTTGAGCTGGGTATGCCGTATTTGATATTTTCTTTAGGATCTGCTTGAGTCTTGAGATTTTTTTTTAATACTACGGCCTACATTTGATTTAATACCGTATTTGATGTTTGAGCTTGTTAAAAAATCCATGTCTTCCGTCTTCGTGAATCATACAAGATTGGTGTGTACTGTGTAGTCTGTAGAGAACAAACCTTATGGAATTGAAATTTGGGTATTGTTGAATAGAAATTGTTGAAATTTGGGTATTGTTGAAAATTGAAAAAGCGAGATAATGCATGTCATGACTTAATGAAAGTTGGCATCAACACGTTGTGATCAGAAGAATAATTTTCACAAGGAAGAAGGAATCAAAAGTCTATTGGCAGAAGATATAACAAAGAAGACATTTAGTAAAATGGAATTCACACCTGGAGTAGCCCAGTATCCATGGCGATAATATCTAGGGTTTGTCCATAAGGAATTTCAATCTTCTTGTGGAAATATTTTGCTCCTTCTCCTTTCAACACTCTAGTAGTGTACCTAGACATTGGGATATACGAAAAGAAATTGGAAATTTTGATTTTAAATTATAACAAAAAATCAGCACCTACTACCATTGTGAAATGCCACACACTGAAATTTAAATCTATTCAAAGGGGAAGAGTACCATGGTATTTTCTGCAACTCAGGGTATCGCGTAGCCTGTTACAGAAAGATGATTTAGTTTTACAAAAGCAGTTATTCTATGAAAACTAGCTTTAGTTAAGTTAAATATTAATCTTAGTTTTCTTCAATGAGTTCTAGTTCTAGTTTTCAATAGGGGAATACAAGAGCTCTTAAGTTTGGAAAACGAGCTAGGAAGACAAGGACACTAACCTTCCCAGTAGTGAATATTGGTTTACTTTTTATCTTTAAAGCTATAGTAAAATCAGAGTTTTAAAAAATTTATAAATTGTGTAACTGCTGATAACCATTGCCCAAACAGTGAAAGAAGAAAATGGAAACCAATTTCGACCTAGATTTTTAGGTTTTTTTTAGTAATATGCTAAACGGCCCAAGACCTACCCAGCCCAAGTCATCCTCTCAAGTCTCACCTCTGCCTCCATTGGTTTACAAGCTTTTGACTTTAACATTGATTCTACCGATTGCTACAGCTACTGTAGAGAGAGTCTTTTCTGCAACGAACATTATAAATGATAGATTGCGTAATCGGATGGGTGATCAGTGGATGAATGATACATTGTGCCCGCACTGAGTTGCTTTCCTAGCTCCGCCCCTGCCTCTTTGCACCAATTTTGCAACTTGCAGTGATTTCTACGAAGATAAATCAACTTGGAAGGTAGTATCAGATTTATTTGTGTGAAAACGAGCTTTATTGTCATGGACTCAATATACCATTATTTTCTTATTGGCAATTTCCTTTTGTTTTATCTAAGTGAGCTAGCCCAAGCCTTAGGGTTGTATATATGATTTTGTTTTGAAGATGATGGGGAGTGATGAAGTGAATCGTGGTCTTCTTCCTCCTGTTCTTTGGTTTTTTCCTCTTCACTGTCTTCTCCCATCTCCTGTTCTTCTTCTTCTTTGTCCCCGTTCTTCTCTCTGGTAAGGTTCTTCCCCTGCTTCTTCATCTTCTTCCTTGTTTCTCCATTCCTCTTCTTCCTCCGCAGATCGATATTTTCTCCTTTATAATTGTTCTTTCACTTGTAATTCCTTGGATTGTAATAGCAAATATCAGTTGAATGAAATATAGTTTACACTTAAGTACTGAGTATTGAATTTAGTTCCATTATTCTGGTTTATTTGGTGTTTGATTGAGTTTTGGTGCGAAATTGGAAATCAACCATAACATTTATATGTTGATGTGATTGTTGTGAATGATATAATTTCATATTGTTTGAAATTGTTATCTCATACTTCCTGTGGATCTATAAGGATGACGGTTTTGAAGAGGAAAGTCACAGATGAAAACAATCACAGTAGGGAAAAAGGGAGAGAATTTAAGAACGGGAAGGGAAATAATTCAAGCTCAAGGACGAAGGGAAAGGAGCAAAATAGGCCTCGACGTAGGCCTCGCTTGCCAAATGCATTGCAGAAAGAGCTCAATCTCTTAAACCATGCAATTGAAAGGGGATTTTCGGATGGTGACGAAGATATTAATTTTGGCGATATAGTTGGGAATGATGTGTATGAATACGAAGAAGGCATCCCGGAAGAGGAATCAAAGAAGAATAAGCGGTTCGACCCCGTTGACAACTATGAGTATGAGCTTCCTGAAGATTTTGAGGTCTTACTCGTCTTTTTTCACTTGACACAAGTGCATGCGTGCGTTTTACTCTTTTATGTTCAAGTTAGTATTGTCTTTTTTTCTAATAAGGTTTTTAATTTTCACACAGCCATTCAATGACATTTGAGGAAAATATATCATGAATAGAATAGATTTTCCTTATTTTCAGATTACTTATCTCTACCCAATCTGAATTATTAGTTGTTTTTAAATCATAGGATGAGAATGTAGCATCAGATGAAGGCGAGGATGATGAAAATGAGGATAATCAGAAAGAGGATGATAATGAGGAAGATGAGGGAAGGCATGCGGATGTTGCAAGATATCACTGGACTGCCTAGCTCTGCTTTTGATGGTATTGCATGTGTTTTTTTTGTTAACTTGTTGGTGTAAGTGATGAAACTAAATTTTAGGATTTATTCCTTGTGAGGGTCTATGGGTTCTAACACAAGATTTGCCCATTTATCTAATTGTTCTAGAGTTATTAGGCATCTCGGAGGAAGCGGTTTATTCTGACATTTTTTCTAGGGTTGTTTAAATGGCTTATCTTATACTGGGAGGCATTACCTGTCCGACTGTCTTGCACTTCATCCTTGTAGCAAAATGGAAATATTGCTCTCTTTAATTGTTTCCAAATTTCAAAATTACGGTGCATTTGCTGAAAATGACAAATATTAATATGTTAATACCAGTTTTGAGTGGAAACTCATCGTATAACTTAAGTACGTGGTAAAATGTTATTTTCAAAGTTTCTTCAACTCAACATATCATGTGGCAAAACTTTGAAGCTTTCTTCATGTATTTGTGGGACTCTTTGCTCTGTAAAATAGCTACTGTGATGACTTAGGAGCGGAAACGGGCCAAATGGTGCAGGGTAATCTTATCACTGTACATCTCTCTACCTCGTCCTCTCCACATATCCACAACATCTTCTTAAGTGTATCTAGTTATCAAATTTCAATAGGTTTTCTAAATATTTTCTGAAAGAACTAACCTATTACCAATTGCCATGTAAAAAGAAGAAGAAAGATCTTATCATATCTGAACCATATCCAGAATCTGAGTATAATCCTAGTCGTGATATTCTTGATGGAGATGGCCGGATTAGCATTCATGACCTTCTGGACCCGCTTCATGGGAAGTCTGGCTTCAGCAAACTTAGGAAGAACTTCCTCCGAATTGAAAGTAAGTCTATGCCCATTCACACGCCAGTTCCAAGACCAGATCAAGAGAGATTGGAGAGAAAGGCTGCTTATGAACAATCTAAGAAGGATATTACCAAGTGGGAACCTTTGGTCAAGAGAAACAGAGAGGCACCTACTTTATATTTTGATGAGGATGTAGCTTGGGGTTTTCAACTGTAGGAGCAATAGCTTCTGAATTTGAATCCAAAACTGATTTGAGAAGAAAATTGCTTCCTTGGTGAATGATAATGAAGTCGTGGAAGCTCGCAAGAAAGATGGTACCAGGCTTCTTGAACTGAACAAGGTAAGGAGGTCATATGTATCCATTGTCTATCAAAATTATATGATTGGTCCTCATTTATGGTTATTGTTCTTCTGTGCTATTCTATTGTTGTAAAAACAATACAAATGATGACAAATTGACAAGTTTTTTTTTTCTCAATGTCATTTTGCAGATATCTATTGAAGATGTGAAAGATCGTCAGACCAGGCTTGCTAAAATGCGTAGTCTACTTTTCCGTCATGAAATGAAGGCAAAGCGAATAAAAAAGATCAAGTCCAAAACATATCACCGGTTGTTGAAGAAAGATAGATCAAAAGCATTGGAAGCTGAGATTCAATTGGATCCGGAAACTGCTAAAGACCTTGCAATGAAACAAGAGTTCAAAAGAGCTGAGGTATTGAAATATCTCATCAACGAGGACGACATTTAGGAAATCTCATCAGGTTCTGATCAAGATGTTGCATCAAAACTGTTTATGAAAGCAAAAGAGAAGACGCTTGAAGTGCTGGAAGGGGATGAAGAAGTGCCTAAATCTGGAGTGCTTTCTTTACCTTTTATGGTAGTTCTGTGCATTTCTCATTTCGAATATAATATAATATAATATAATATAACATATTCGTACGCTTGTTTACTTGAACAGGTCCGTGGGTTGAAAAAGAGAAAAGAGGCAGCTGATGAAGAAGCTAGGCTTGCTCTTGAAGATTATGAGTCATCATTGAAGCAATTGGAAGGTAAAGGTGGGGAACAAAGTAGTGACATGGGTGCTTTCAGTGGTAGAAGAGTTTTTGGTATTCCTAAGAAGCAGGTTCAGGAAACAAGTAAGAAGGTCAAAACAGATAATTACTATGGCGACAGTGATAGTGAAATTGATGTTGAGACCAAGGAAGATGGGGACTGTGAGCAGGGGAACGGTAATCTTTCTGTAAGAGAAGTAAACATTGACCCTGATTTTCTTCGTGAAGAGTCTGAGATCAGTCACGGTCCTGTGTTCAAGGTGATCTATCTTCCTTCCAACTTGTTTTATTTATGATTTTGTCTCGGCTCTCGCGAACGACCACCACCATAACCTCCCCACCCCACCCCACCCCTAACAACAAAAAAAAAACTTGGGCCATCTCAGCAAATGGAGAAAGATCTGAAAATGAATGGGCATGTTTGACTAGGAAGCAGGAACCTTTGTATCCTCGGCCCCTATTGGGCCCATCCACAACACAGCGTATCACTCTGTGTTGTTCTTTCTGACTCTGCTATAGTAACTTCTATTCATCCTCCTGGACACCCAAACTTTGGGACACTTTTCCAGGCATTCAGTTTAATTCTCAAATTCCTTATTCTATTTAGTGGTGAGGGACTTTTTTTAATTAAACAGGTGTATAAATTACCACGTTATGTATTAGGGTCTCAAAAACCCTATATTGTCATGTGACTCGTCTCTAAATCTGTATTATATTTCACCATCCACATGTTTTTCTAGTGGTCCTTGTTTCAGTATGTGTAATATATGTTTTAAATTTGTGGATTCTCAGAATTTTGAGGATATTCTTAAAGTCCCCAAGCCCAAGGCAAATTATGAAGTTGCAATTTTTGCTTCTGACTCTTGGAAAGGGGTTAGTATTGAGGTTGTGTTTTTAGTCATTTCGTTTGATGCTTAAACGGAGAACTTACTGCTTTTAATCTGGCCAATTTTTGATAAACAATAAAAACAGAATTTATCAGATGGTAATCAGCAGAAAAAAGCTGCCAACAACAATGTTGGGAAGTCTTCAATACCTGCAGGACCTTCAAAATATGACCAAACCATGGAGGTATTTCCTGTTCTCATATATCCATGCTATCATGCATAACCATTTCTATTGGCTGGTGTATATTTATCTCTCTCGCTCTCGTCAACAGGAAGAGGATGACAACGATGATACAGATAGTGGGGAAGAGATGGTGGATGGAATTATATCTTCATCGACTAAGTCAACTTATGAACTTCCATCTCAAGAAGAACGTATACGCCGTGCTTTTGTTGGTGATGATGTTGAAGAAGAATTTGAGAAAGATAAAGAGGGGATCTTAAATGAGGAGAATCCAGAACCTGAAAAGCATGTTTTACATCCTGGCTGGGGCCAATGGACTGACATACAGAAAAAGAAAGGTCTACCTTCTTAGATGTAGCAAGAGTACGATATGGCCAAAAAGAAAAGGGAAGAAGCTCTCAAGAAGAGGAAAGATGCACATCTTAATAATGTTATCATCTCTGAGAAGTTGGATAAAAAGGTTAGTGTAGGTCTGTAGTTTGTTCATTTCTGAAAGAATACATGCTTTGTTAGTTCGGCAATGACTGATAGTCAAATGACCACATGATGGAGACCAAGGTGGATGCCACTTTCTGATGGCATGACACTTCTTTTCTTTCACTTTCAGAAATTTTAAAAATGGAATTCAAGTTCTACTCATATCTAGCTAAACATATGATTGGCCAAAGAGACAACTTGTTGGAAAAGTAAGACAGAGAAGAAATAGGAGTGAGGAAATTTGATTTCCAATGTTTTTTGTTGGGAAATAGGACATAGAGAAGAATAAAGTGGGAAGTTAATTTCACTTCTTTTCTAATGATCCGTGGCATATTTCCAGTACATATCTACATGCGATTAGAAATAGAACAACAAAAACTGTATTATTCTGGAAAAAAACATATCTACTTGAGAAAGCCCAATCCATTTTTACATGTTGTCCATTCATGATATCAAACATGAGGAAAAAAATAGGTTTTCCTCTCAGAAGAATGGGAAATGAGGTGCAACACTTATCCTCCCAACTTTTATTTTTTACATTCACTTTCTTTGTCACTAGATACCTCATTGTAAATAATAGGATTATCCGTCTTGGTCAGTGCTCTTACCCGAGTAGATGAGTAGGCTTAGTGGCTTCTTCATGAGAATGGTGTGAGGGCGTACATTCTCGAGTCACACTTACCATACATGTTCCACTGTTTATTCAAGGAAATCCTGCATTTGTACACTTTTCATATGTAACGTAGTTCACGTTTTGCTTTACACTGATTTATTTTGTTCTTTTAGGCTGAAAAACTGCACACAAAGACTCTGCCTTATCCCTACACATCGAAAGGAAGTTTTTGAACAGAGTATTCGGATGCCAGTTGGACCTGAATTTAATCCTATCACAGCAGTTGGAGCTCTTAATTGTCCTGAGGTCCGCTTTTAGAGCATTTGTCTTCTTTTTCTTTTCTATGTTTTCTTCTCTAAATCTTATTGCATCCATACTCCTATGATCACTCACAACTATCAGTGTTGAATATAAAAGGAGCTTGTAGTTGCATAACAATGACATATTTCTTCTTTTCACGAAATGGAGCTGTTGAGAAAATTAACGGCATGCTTGGCTAAGCTAAAAAAGTTCACTTATAAGTTTGCACTTTAACTTATTGTTCTTAATAAAATGAAAAATAACTCTTTTCACTTAAAATTAAGTTAACCAAAGGATATGTTTGTAGACAAACTTTTCTTCCTTTTCAAGCTTTAACCTGGCATGCTCTAAGTTTCATTTTAGCACGTGTAGCTCAGGTTTTGGCTACTTATGGACAGGTGGTAAAGAGGACTGGTGTGAGCATCAAACCTATCCAATTTCGGGATGTTAATCCCCATGAAAAAGTGGAAAGCCGTAAGCGCAAGGGACATAAACCAAGCAATGGTAAAGATAAAAGTCGATCTACGAAAAAATGAATGTGAGGAAGATGAAAGCAAACTGATGCTAAAATTTTGGCCGAACAATGTCACATTCTGAATGTTGTGCTTATGATTTCTTTTGCATTTTTCAGTTTTGATATTTATATTTTAAGATCCGAGATGTTTCATTCAACCAAGTAGAATTCCCCACTTGCCGAATTTACTTTCTTGTGTTAGGCTAAGGATTTGTTAGCTTCAATTTAGTGGCAGTGATTGGTTTAAGTATCTCCATTGATGAAATACTGTAACAAATTTTTAGGACCAATCAAGTGTCATTGGATTGGAGGAGGTTTCTTCCTCGTTCACTTTCCTGTGTGTATTGTTCTTGTATAGAATTTGGACATGAATTTAAATTCACTTGACAATATATTAATCGGTCGTGTAATTTCTTTTCAAAGGAATTGGTCTAAAGGCTCTGAATTCCTATGATATTATATTTATTCATTTGTTTCTGCATTAAAGCGCGTAATATTGGTATCTAGCCATCTCCAAAGGAGAGAGTTTGCTGCATTGAAAAATTTGGATGTGAACGCGTACAAATTTTGTTCATTCTGATTCATTTCGACTCGTATTTAGTTTAGCATGCCAAACATAAGTGGTACGTAACATACGTGCTAATTCTGTGAATCTTCAAGTACTTTTTCGACAATGAGGATTACAGAAACGAAATTCAAAATGTGTAGTATTTTTCAAAAAACATCTTGGACGGAAGTCAGGTACTATATCAAGGACATGGAACAAAAGGGAAGCCAGTCCTTGATATATCGAGCATTCTATTCACACTTCATTGACGAGGAATTCCGTCTGTTGATCTACCCAAACCTCCGTAATCCTCATCGGTGACCAAACCCCCTTTTGTCCCTCGTTTTTTTTTTCATTCTTTTCTTATGAGGTCGTATACAACAATCTTAACCGCACAGTTCTGTTCGGAAATGAAACCAGTGAAAGTTGCCCAGTGCGGTTAGCCATGCCCTTAGTAAGTCAGCATTCCACTTTAGTCAATCTTATAGATAGAAGATCTCGAACCTCCGTCATTGGATCTCGCTCAATGGCTGGACTAACTAAGCGCTAAAAGGACCAGTCTGAAAGTGCAAGATCCGATTCAGAGTAAAAATGACAATCCATAATTAGGGCATCAGGGCATGTGAGCAAACGTTTTTTTAGCTTGTAGCATAATAGATATGTTCTATATTATTTTTCTCTTCTCATAGTACAACCATTAGTTGCAACTTGGTGCAATAGCACAAGCTCTATTTTAAGTCTCGATGTCGAGGAGGTAAAAGAAAAAAGTTACTTATTTTGACATTAAAGTGTTTATTGTCAATATGGTGGTAATTTGTACTCTCTCTCTTTTTGACCAATTAAATGATATAAATATCCCCAATAATTTAACCATGTTACAAAAAGTGTTACAAACATTAAAAGAATTTTTAGGGACTGTAATGTAACAAACTGCAAAGGGTAAATGTTCCCTGTGGCTATTGCTTCAATACTTCCAATTCTCATTCCAAAGCAAACAAGATAGAGGGATGTAATATACATTTCTATAACAGAATATAAATACAATTGCAAAATCAATTGGAAGTATGTTGTGTATATTTACTTTCCATCACAATTAACAACTGAAACGAGCGAAAGTTTTAAGAAGCAGGGAGCTTGGCCAGCCAAGGAAGCAACTTTTCGTGGACTAAGTCTGGCCTGTCAACATGAGGGCAATGTCCAATGCCTTCCAACAAAAAGAGGTTTACATTTGGCAGTCGAGAAGGTAATGACGAGAGGTATTTACCAACAGGTCCATCAATCGGTGTAAATGTATCTTGATCACCCCATAACACGAGGACGAGTAAGTTGATTTTCGGAATTAATTGCACTGGATTTGGCCCGGGTGGGCCGGTTACAATGGAAACAAAAGCATCAAGAGCCCCTTCATCTTCTGCTGGTTTCTTAATAATCTGCATTTAAAGATAAGGAAAACAAATGGAGTATCAAATAGAGAAGCTGTATAGGTTAAAATTCATTCAGAATTTAGTCGTACGTCCACAAGATCCTCATCAACATTATCCTTATTGCCGTAGACAGATTGTCTCTGTACAACTGACATAAACTTGTTGAAGATTTTGGGAATTAATTTCTCATGATATATTTCTTTGTGTATTGTGTTACATTTATAGGAAAAACTATACATGATTCTAGGAACTGATAAAATAAAAAGAAATAACTGAAAGATTCAGATATATCAAAATATGAACTAACTAAAAACTAATTCCTAGATATGTGGGACACAAATTTGACTCCCTGTTTGACTCAATCAATCCAGATTTGCAACACTCCCCCTCAAGCTGGAATGTGAATATTCTTCATTCCTAGCTTGTCTAGAATCCGGTGTAGAGAATTACTCGGTAGCCCTTTTGTAAGTACATCCGCAAGCTGCTCATCAGTGGAAATATAAGGCATACATATCAGTCCATCTTCTAACTTTTCTTTGATGAAGTGACGGTCAATCTCCACATGTTTTGTACGATCATGATGTATTGGATTATGTGCTATGTTAATAGCTGATTTGTTATCACAGCAAAGCTTCATACTTCCACTCCAAACAATCCCCAAATCATCTAAAATTATCTTTATCCAAAGAAGCTCACAAACACCTAATGCCATAGCCCGAAACTCCGCTTCTGCACTTGATCTTGCCACTGCTGCCTGTTTTTTACTCATCCAAGATACAAGGTTTCCTCCCAGAAATGTACAGTACCCTGATGTTGATCTACGATCCACAACTGACCCTGCCCAATCTGCATCAATGTATGCTTCAAGGTTAAGTGATGTTCCTCTCTTGTATAGTATGCCCTTTCCAGGCGTGCCTTTCAAGTACCTCAATATCCTATAAACCGCTTCTAGATGTTTCTCCCTTGGTGAGTGCATAAATTGACTTACTACACTCAGTGCATAAGCTATATCAGGACGGGTTTGTGACAGATAAATAATCTTCCAACTAATCTTTGATATTTCCCCCTATCCACCATTGTATCTTCTAACTCCTCTCCTAATTTATGAGATTGCTCAATGGGGTTTTCAGATGGCCTACATCCTAGCATCCCTGTTTCTTGCAGTAAATCCAAGACATATTTTTGTTGAGAAATAAATATGCCTTCTTTAGAATGTGCAACTTCTATCCCCAAAAAATATCTCAGTTTTCCCAGTTCTTTAATCTTAAATTCAGCTGCTAATCTCTTCCCAAGTTTCCCAATCTCATCAAGGTCATCTCCTGTTATGATGATATCATCAACATATACAATTAAAATTGTAATTTTATCCTTACTGGATCTTTTTGTAAAGAGGGTGTGATCTCCTTGAGATTGTTTGAATTGCATCTTCTTCATTGCCTGAGTAAATCTGTTGAACCATGCTCGTGGAGACTGCTTCAACCCATATAAAGCCTTTTTTAGTTTGCAAACATGATTTCTTCCAAAAAAGCTATTGAATCCCGGTGGTGCATCCATGTAAACTTCTTCTTCCAACTCTCCATGTAAAAAGGCATTTTTTACATCAAATTGAAGCAATGACCATTCAAAGTTTGCTGCTAATGATAGAAGAATTCTGATTGTGTTCATCTTAGCGACAGGAGCAAATGTTTCTTCATAATCCACTCCAAATGTTTGAGTATATCCTTTAGCCACAAGCCTCGCTTTATATCTCTCCAAGGAGCCATCCGCTTTATACTTTATTGTATACACCCATTTACAACCGAAAATTTTCTTTCCTTTTGGCAATTCCGTAATCTCCCAAGTTCCATTCTTTTCAAGGGCTTCCATTTCCTCCTTCATTGCCTTTTTCCACTCTTCTTGTTGCAAGGCTTCCTTTACATTTTGTGGTATCTTATCTGAATGTATCTTGGTGAGAAATGATCTATAAGAAAGGAAATAAAGTTAGCAATAGGATGTTGGGTGCACTTTCTAGTTCCTTTTCGAAAGGCAATGGGAAGATCAAGATTTGTTGAGTCACTACATACCTCCTCATTACCTGCTATAGGATCAGAAAATTGAACTAGCATTGGTCCAGGATCAACTTTCCTCCTTGAATAAACCTGCAGTGGCAAATTAGGAATTGTGTTCCCTAGTTTCTCATTAACAGGATTCAAAGGACTCAAATGACTCGAAGTAAAAGGTGGCTCTTTGCTGGCTGATATTGGCTGAAAAACAGTTTGATCTAATTGTTGATTTTCTGGTGGTTGCTGATTTTCTAATGGCTGATTTTCAGATTGCTCATTAATTGATTTGGCTGGCTGTAAGTTGGTAGGACACTCATGAAACTTGGGAAATTTATCAACCACCATCTCAATCATCTTATCTTCATCTAAAGACTCCCCCTGAAGAGAAGATGGCTCAAAAAAGAATTTATTTTCAGCAAATGTAACATCCTTAGAAACAAAATATTTCTTAGTGGGGGGATGATAACATTTATACCTTTTTTGACTGGGAGGATATCCAATAAAGACACATTTAAGGGCTCTAGGATCCAACTTTCTTCGATAGTTTGAATGAATATGGACATATGAAACACAACCAAAGATTTTTGGTGGTAGAGCATGGATGCTACTAACACAAGGAAAGAATTGTGAAACATTATATTGTACCTATGCTGTGAACATTAGTTATACTGTCTTGATTTTTGTCTTTTAAATTAGTAATGGCTTCCTTTAATTGGTAATAGCTTCTGCAGAACCAAATTTGGAGTTTTGTTTGATAAAAAGAGATAGATCATTGAACATTGTCATTTTTTAAATTGGTAATAGCTTCTGCAGAAGGTATTCAAGAGTCTTCACTGATGCTTGTCACTTTTTTGTATGTTTGTCACTTTTTTTATTCCGTGTCACTTTCCATAAGCATTTATTTGTTAATCTTTAATTTGTGCCACTTTTTGATTGTTGAATTCTTTAATTGTTTGGTGGTGATAGGGTAAAATGTAAGCAAAAGTCTCAATTCTTGTATTTGTTCCGATAGATATTGTTAAACGAGTGTACTACAACCTCTTGTGTCACTTCTTTTAGTTCTTGTCACTTTTTTTTTTAACTTTGTCACTCTTTTTATTTATTGTCACTTTTTTGAGTGTATGCACACTTTTAATTGCTGTATTTAATTGTCGTATATTACAAACATGTTCTAATCATTATAACAAGTTACAAACGTGTATGTTATAGACTTTCAGAATGCATGTTATTGTTGTTCAATTCCATTTTAATTGTATCTTTTTTTCTTTTTGTAGGATTTGAATTTATTAATCCCTTAAGCATGTTGGTTCAAACGAAAAGTCACATTATTATCTCCACACAAGGTGATAACAGACTTAAATGAAAATTTTAATCCATATCAGAGGACTTTATTTAAGAATACATGCTTTGGTGCCTTCATTAATTTGAAGGAAATATGATACAGATAGTGATATGGTCATGTGATAGAGAAGAAGATGATTCTGAAGAAGTGAAGACATGTCTTGTTATATAATGACTGATTTAGTTGTTAGAATACTTTTTGGATGCACATAAGTTGGTTGGTAATTTTAGTATTGTATGTAATGACCGATTTAACAAAAAAGTGACAATGTTAACAGTGGTAGCACTGCTTCAATTGTTAATTTTTGAAATTTGAACATGTTTTATTTACAATATCAATGGAACAGTGATATTGGTGATGTGGCTGATCAATATTAGTACTAGTACCTAACATGCTAATAGCTTGTAGTGGAAATTACATGAAACAAGGCCTTTTCTTTAGCATTTTAAAAAGTCAGGTTTTCACCTTTTTTTTTCATTTCTCAGGTTTTTATCATTTTAATTAAACAATTAATTTTTTAATTAAATGACGCGCGTATCCCGTTAATTGTGGGTTTCAAAATGGTTAATATCTCAACTTCCATATCTAATCGAGCCCTGCTTTCTCTCGATCACCATTTCATCTCCACGTTCCTACCGCCCTCTCTCCACCACTTTCAGAAAACTTCTCCACCCAATCTCCGGTGCATTCAGCATTCTGGGGTCGTATAAATTGTTGGTCTGGTGAAGGAGAGTGTAATTTCATCTATTTAATCAGGGTTTTGTGATTGAGCTTTTCAGATTTCACGAGAATCATAATGGTTATATCTGATGAGAACGATTCTACCCAGATTAAACCCACAAATGCACAAGGTTCTCTTTAGCAAGATCTTGCTTATTTTTACCAATTTTATGCCTTTTGAGTTTTTCAAACTTAATGTTCTTATATTTTTCAGTTTTTTTTTTTTTTTGGATTTGAATAATAAAGGAGGGGCAGTAATCACTGGCAGAAAGTTTGGAATGGAGGTGAGACCCAATAGAAGGGCTTTGAGTTCGATCAATCAGAATTTAGTGGGAGCTCATCCTCATCCATATCCCTGTGTTGTTAACAAGAGAGGCTTATCAGAGTAAATCTCGACTCTTTAATTTAACATCCTTCATGTCTCTTTTTTTTTATTTCTTCCGAATGCTTTTGAAGAGGAAAATAATTGAGTCATATTTTTCTGGTTACTCAGAACAAATAGGATTTGTGTTAAGAATCTTCCCATTCAAGCACATAGGCCAATCACAAGGTCTGATCTGTTGGAAATGATGTTGAGAATTTCCTACCTTCCTGGGTCATCTACTTTCCAGCATATTCACAAGTAGTTACATAATATTATATAAGGTCACAGAGAACACTATATGGCTTATAAAATTTTGATCTTGGGGCATTGCAAGGAAAGAACCTGTGTAGCTGGGCACAAGCTCTTGGTCTTGATGCTGATAATAGATTTTTATGAGTCCCTAATTGAAGCTATTTTGCAAAAGGGTGAGCCAAACCTTGCCCATGATACTTTGGAAATGATGTTGAAAATTTCCTACATTCTTGGGTATCTACTTTCCAGCATATTCACAAGTAGTTACATAATGTTATATGAGGTCACAGAGAACACTATATGAATTTTTAGAGGGTCACAGAATGTAGTAGAAGATTTCTACAGGGTCACATGTGATAATATTTTTGAAGTATGTAGGTCACAGGAATACTAGTAGTTACATAATATTATATGAGGTCACAGAGAACACTATATGGATTTCTACAGGGTCACAGACTGTAGTAGAACACTACTTGTTATCAATGTGGAATATAAGTTTCTCTAGCACTGGACAATTATCATGTGATAAAATGGTATAAAAACTTCCCTTCCTTTACTATGATGACACTAATTTCGTATGGTCAATATTTTATTTTTTTAATTTCATATCTGTTTTTTTTTTTTGGTTTATTTCATTTTTTTGGAGGTGTATTTTGGAAGTGAATTTGCATCTGTGACTGGATAGAAACTCTTGTTGTAGTTCTGAGTGGGGTGGTAAATTCGTCTTTTGTTATGTATTTCATTTGTGACCTGATATCTGATTTAGAAGTAGTATTGAAATTTGGGAGTTTTTATGGTGGAAGTGCAGTTTGGAAGTGAATGTTACAGAGAGAGTAATGGAACTGTGACCTACCCGACACATGTCATGGAGTTTATACCGTATCTGAGACCTAATTTCGTAAAATGTTATATGCTTATGCGCGGATGTGACCTGCTAATATTATGTGATTTATACTTGTGACCTCTGTTAATTTGCATATGTGACTTAACATAAACTCCTTTGCTACAGCTTTGGAAATTCATTCTACCACAACAAAAAATGGTTTCCTGACAAGATTACGTCCATGACAAAGAGTGTTATCACCAACCTGAAGAGATATTTGAACGAAGCTCAGCGAAGAATACTCAGGGGAATATGCTTTGGGCATTTTATGGACTGCTATGATATAGCCCTACAGTCACAGTTGATTCAATACTTTCTGCTCAGAAAGGTGCATACTCCAAATATGCTGAGTATTTGCTACATGACTATAAGGATTCGATGCCGAACAAATTTGATGAGGGGAGAACAAAGCTAGACATAACAACACGTATGTTTAAATATCGAGGCATATACAAGACTACAAAGATGGGGAAGCAAAAAAAAGAGGATGAGATTCTCATTAAGTGATGGCCGTATTTTTTTTTTAAAGTTTAAAACGATGAACAAACTCTGTAAAGTTTCTGATTGTCTGTTTCGATTTGCGGTAGTTTTTGTGAATGGGACAAATGTACATTGAATTTTCGATAATAATTGGGACAATTTTCATTATGAACAGGAATGTGTTTAATTTACATGTTATTTGCAGCTGTGTAAATTGCAATCTGATGGTCACAGTGAAAATTGCTTTGGTCACACAGGTTTATGATGGTCACAGTTAGAATATTTCTACAAGGTCACATGTGATAATATGTTTGGAGTACGTAGGTCACAGGAATACTAGCAGTTACATAATGCTACATAAAGTCACAGAGAACACTATATGGATTTCTACAGGGTCACACGTGATAATATTTTTGAATATGTAGGGTCACATGAATACTATTATTCGTATAATGTTACATCAGGTCACAGATAACACCATATGGAATTGTTTGGCAATACATGTCACAGACTGTAATAGAAGATTTATACAGGGTCACACGTGGTAATATTTTTGGAGTACGTAGGTCACAGTAATACTATTATTCACATAGTGTTACATCAGGTCAAAGGTCACAGGGACTTACTATATGTTTACAGATTCCTTTGTGGTGGTCACAGATAGTAGTGAACTGGTAACATTGGTTTTCAATTAAGTGGAGATTTTTTGCATACTACAGTGAACATTAAACTGGTGACACAAACGAGTTTCACAAGTCACATGTCTAAGTACATGTCACGCATTGCAATCTGAGGGTCACAAGTCACAGTTTGTATGTGCAGTAGCTGGAATTGTAATATACTATTGCTCGATCAGGGTAACATCAATGTGTAATGGATATCTAGAAAGGTCACGATCTATAACCTTTAGAATAATGTATGATAGCACATTACTGTCACTTCTTATTCTTACTGCCGGCAAATCATTATTCAGTAGATATTGTATTGTGACTGCGACCTTTGTAGGATCCAAACTGAACTCTTTCATTACAGTATCCACAAACTTCGCATATGTGCAATTACGAGCCAGCAAAACCACTGATATCTGGGATCCATTCAGCAAACATACTTGGACATCCATTAATCTGCAAAATGAAATGCATGTTGTCTGTATTTAAATTGATTCATGCAGGTCACAGATAGGAGATCACGTAGGGTCATAAATTCAGGCAGGTCACAGATAACAGTAAGTACTTAAATTGATTCCATATAGGGCATATATGTGTTTTGGGTCACAGGTAGGAGAACACGCAGGTCACATACAGGTTTCGAGACACAGATAGTATAACATGTAGGTCACAGAATTCAATCGAAATTAAATGCAGGCCACATAGGTGTTTTGGGTCACAGGTAGTAGAACATGCAGGTCACATACAGATTTCGGGACACAGATAGTAGAACATGCAGGTCACAGAATTCAATTGAAATTAAATGCAGGCCACATAGGTGTTTTGGGTCACAGGTAGTAGAACATGCAGGTCACATACAGATTTCGGGACACAGATAGTAGAACATGCAGGTCACAGAATTCAATTGTAGGAAGACAGTAGTATAAATCGAAATTAAATGCAGGCCACATAGGTGTTCCGGGTCACAGGTTGGAGAACATGCAGAATTCAGAATAGAGGAGACAACTGTAGGAAAACAGAAGTTGCATTGAATTCATGTACGTCACAGATTTCAAATGCAGGAAGCCACAGATTTCAAAAATGTCATTTCCATCATTGCACATCTATTATTGATTGTGCGTTGTTATTTCATCAATTGGAGTCACAAGTTTATGTAAACTATAAAAAATACCGATGGGCAATGGGTAAATCGGTGGCGGCAATGGCAGCGTTTTTTCTCCAATCGGTGCTATCAATTGGACCTTCAACGCAGCCGTAACCTGCCAATTGGATTTTCAGTAGCAGAAATTCGACTGGCGATTACGATCTGTGACCAAATTTCCACCGTTGGAACTACGTGACCGGCGAGGATTAGTTCTGATATGTGACCGATTTCTCCTTTAATCTGCCGTCAAATTTGGTCTAGAATCGGTATCAGTCCGAGGATGAAGCAGAATCAAAGTAAATAGGGAGATGATATGTTATATTAGGAAATCTTAACTGTATCAGTAAATTAAGGAAAGAATAATATTAGATTTGTATTTAAATATAATTAATTAAATCAACCAAAAACCTGAGTTTTGAAAGATTAAACGTTGAGGCCTGATTCGTGATTTCGTGAAAGTAAACACCTGACCCATAAATTTTTCCCTAGCTTGTATGTCACCTTTTTAACAAAAAGTAACATTGTCACTTTCATGGGCGGAAGGATGGGTGGGCCATAGCCCACCGTTGAGATAGCCCAGGTTCTTTTAAAAAACAAGTGGATATTACATAAAAGCAAAATTTTTAAGTTAACATTTAAAAAGTCAGACTTAAAGTTTTTTTTTTTTTACAAAAATCAGAACATAATTAAACATTTAAATATTAATAATAATATTTTAAAACTAAATTAATCTATATACCCACCCCTATCCACCCAAAACCTAATTTTATCATCTTTCCCTCCTCTCTACATTTCTCTCCCTCCTCTCTCTACGATGCCGGAGCGACTGCCATATGGGAGGTAAAGCTACTGCTTCGCCCAGCTGCAGTGCGACACCTCTGCTCACGGATGGGCAGCTCTGAGCAACGCCGCGCTATATCTCTTCGAGGGGTGCTGTGCCGTTCAATCCAGTGGTTTTTCCAGGTGGATCGCGGCATTCAATCAGGTGGTTTCTCTGGCGATTTTTGTAATGATTTTGCTTGTACACATAGATCGGTGGTTTTGTAGTGATTTTGATGCATGTTTTCTGGTGGTTTTTTAGGGGCGGTTTGGTGGTGTTAGTGTGTGGTGGTAGTGGCGGCTCCATGGTGTTAGTGTGTGGTGGTAGTGAGTAGAATTAAATCGTGTAAATTCAAACTAAGAAAAAAGATCGTTAGGGGATAGCAAATTGCTGAATGCATTCAGCTGTTCCTGTAAAGTGTGGAAGGAGAATGGTAATAGTGCGAGGGATCAATTTCTAAATTTAACTAACAAACTGTTCCAACCATGAAGTGAGAGGAGGGTTTCAATTTAATTTTCCATTCTATTTTGAAGTGAAAGAAACTGATTAAGTGTTTTGAAACTGATTAAGTAAATATGAAAGATAAACTAGTACGTGGTGGTTGGGTGCGGTGATGGTGACTGATAATTTTAAATTTGATTTTTTGGCGGTGGTTGGGTGGTGGTGACTGATAACGTTGGCTGTGGTGCTGGTGAGTTGGTGGTGGTGGTTGGAGGTGATGGTGAGATGTTGGTGGGGATGGGTCCGTCGAGGTGGTGGTGGATCTGGTGCGACGATGTGGTGGTGTTTTTCTGCGATGTGCGATGTGTTGATTTGTTTGAAATGGTGTTGCTGGCGAGAGGTGGTGTTGGTTTTGACGACGGTGGGGGTGGCGCTGCTGGAGGGAGTGGTAAGGTGGTGGTCACAAGTGTTGGATGTGGTCACAAATTATTTGATGGATTGTGACCATTAAATTGGTTAATCTGTGACCAATAAACAATATGTGATCAATGAAAAATATAAATTGTGAGTAAGAAATAATGTGTGACCTAAAAAATTGTTAATTTGCAATCGATAATTTAATATTTTGTGACTATCTACTAAATTGTGACTTATAATATTTGTGATTTGTGATCGATAAATAAGTTGTGACGTATAAGTTTTTTTATTTGTGCTAGATAAACAAATTGTGACTTATAAAATTTCTGAATTGTGACCGTAAAATAATTTTTCGTATAAAATTTTCGATTTGTGACTGATAAACAAATTGAGACTTACAAAATTTCTAAATTGTGACCGTAAAATAATTTGTGACATATAAAATTTGTGATTTGTGACCGTAAAAGAATTTGTGACTTATAAAATTTTCGATTTGTGATAATAAAATAATTTGTGACGTTTCAATTTTTGATTTGTAATCGATGAACAAATTGTGACAAATAAATTTTTTGAATTGTGACCGTAAAATAATTTGTGACATATGAAAATTGTAATCGATTAATAATATGTGACCAATTATATGGAATTTGTGACCAAATTATATGAAATTGTGACCTTAATATATTTAATTAATAAAATATATGTTTAATTAATTAGTTTATAAATAAAATTTAAAAAACTCTGAAATTTGAAATTTTAAACATAATATCTTAAATTTGAAATTTGTAAAACTAAATCTCTTATTTATGAAATCTTCCAAAAAAAAAAAAGGGAACAATATACAAATAAGGTATTTACTTTCACCTATTTCAAAAATCCAAAAACAAGTTTGAAAATTCACAAATCATGTTTTTTAAAATTTTAATTAATAATTAATAAATTATTAAATCAATTTATTATTAAATATTTAATTCTAATATAATATAATTACCCCACCCCACCCCACCTCCACCATCCCAACCGACTTTCCGATCACCACTCTTCTCCTGTGACCGTTTCGGCGACTATTCCGACGACTACTCCAATTCCGACGAGTATTCTGATGATCGTTCCGCCACTTTTTTGGTCACAATTCAAAATTTTCATAGGTCACAATTTGTTCATCGGTCACAATCACAAAATTGAAAACTTACGTTACATATTTTATGGTCACAAACATTAATTTATTGGTCACAAATTGATAATTTTTTTTAGAGGTCACAATTTGAAAAAATCCAAATTTTTGCTGGTCACATCTCTATTTCAGTGAGTCACAGTCACAAGTTCTAGATCACAGATACCCACCCCTCAACTTAACACATCTCATCCCACCCCCGACCGCCGCCACGACCACCCCCACAGCCACAGCCACAAACCAGCAACAAAATCGCCATCACCAAATCATCTACAGGCCCGCATCAGCACCACCATCCCCAACACCTCAATAACAACACCACTACCACCTGCATAATCCATCCACAACCCCATCCCAAATCACTGCACGACCACCGCACCAGCACTGCCTCCAGAGTGGTGGCCGGAATACCCCCAGAGTTGTAGGGGTGGTGGAAGTAAGGGTGGATTAATTATTTTATAGTAGAATTAAATATTAATAATAAATTAATTTAATAATTATTATTTCATAATTAAAAATTTAAAAGAAACCTGAATTTTGAAATTTGAAACATATTTTGGTATTTTTGAAATGTGTATAAGTAAAAGTAGGATTTATGTATTCTTCCCAAAAAAAAAAATTGGTTATAGCCCATTGTTTTTCCACCTGAAGCTTAGTAGCCCATGTTCAAGGCCCATTTGAAAATTGAAAACCAAATTTGCTATTGATATAAAATTAAAAGGGAAAAATTTATGGGTCAGGTGTTTACTTTCACGAAATCACGAATCAGGCCCCAACGTTTAATCTTCCAAAAGTCAGGATTTCGGTCGATTTAATTAATTATATTTAAATACAAATCTAATATTATTCTTTCCTTAATTTACTGATACAGTTAAGATTTCCTAATATAACAGATCATCTCCCTATTTACTTTGATTCTGTTTCATCCCCGGACTGATACCGATTCTGGACCAAAATTGACGGCAGATTAAAGGAGAAATCGGTCACATATCAAAACTAATCCTCGCCGGTCACGTAGTTCCAACGGTGGAAATTCGGTCACAGATCGTAATCCCCAATCGAATTTCTGCTACTGAAAATCCAATTGGCAGGTTACGACTGCGTTGAAGGTCCAATTGATAGCACCGATTGGAGAAAAAACGCTTCCATTGCCGCCACCGATTTACCCATTGCAACTTGTGTTTTCCTACAGTTGTCTCCTCTATTCTGAATTCTGCATGTTCTCCAACCTGTGACTCGGAACACCTATGTGGCCTGCATTTGAATTCTGTGACCTGCATGTTCTACTATCTGTGTCCCGAAATCTGTATGTGACCTGCATGTTCTACTATCTGTGACCCAAAATACCTATGTGGCCTGCATTTAATTTCGATTGAATTCTGTAACCTGCATGTTCTGCTATCTGTGTCCCGAAACCTGTATTGTGACCTGCGTGTTCTCCTACCTGTGACCCAAAATACATATATGCCATATATGGAATCAATTTAAGTACTTACTGTTATCTGTGACCTGCCTGAATTTATGACCCTACGTGATCTCCTATCTGTGACCTGCATGAATCAATTTAAATACAGACAACATGCATTTCATTTTGCAGATTAATGGATGTCCACGTATGTTTGCTGAATGGATCCCAGATATCAGTGGTTTTGCTTGCTCATAATTGCACATATGCGAAGCTTGTGGATACTGTAATGAAAGAGTTCAGTTTGGATCCTACAAAGGTCGCAGTCACAATACAGTATCTACTGAATAATGATTTTCCGGCAGTAAGAATAAGAAATGACAGTAATGTGCTATCTTACATTACTCTAAAGGTTATAGATCGTGACCTTTCTAGATATCCATTACACATTGATGTTACCCTGATCGAGCAACAGTATATTACAATTCCAACTGCTGCACATACAACCAGAGAGCTTCCTTTACAGAGGGTGGTTTCAAACATATGCTCTGCAACTGTAGAACCTGCAGGTCACATTAGTGAAGAGGAGGTCACAATTGTAACTATCCCTGATCATAACGAAGTTGAGGAAGGAAAGGTATTCCGTGATAAGGAAGTTCTCAAATTGAGCCTTTTTCTGTACGCGATTCAGAACATGTTTGAATTTGTAGTTGTTCGATCGGACAAGAAGAGTACGTAGTAAAGTATTTACATAAGGTGTGTACTTGGATTTGCAGATCTTCTAAGTGGGGAAAATCAGAACTTTGTAAGATTAGGAAGATCGCAAATGGTCACATGTGTGGGTTAAACATAATTTTGGGAAGTCACAGGCAACTATCCAGTACGGTTATTTCATGTAGTATAAAATACAATTACACATCGTCGTCCAATACTATATACACTCCAAAGGATATATGTAGAGAAATGTTTCACATGTATGGTGTGTCATTGAACTATTCTAAGGCTTGGAGATGTCGTGAGCAAACATTAAGAATAATTAGGGGTGATCCAACAGAGTCATTCAGTAAGATATCTGCCTACTTCCACATGCTTGAACAGAAAAACCCTGGAACGGTCACAGGATTGGAGCTTGATGGTCACAGTAAGTTCAAATATTGCTTCATGGCCCTCCGTGCATCAATTCAAGGATGGAAGCATTGCAGACATGTAGTTGTTGTGGATGGAACCTACTTGAATGGACATTACGGTGGTACTCTATTCACAGCTTGTACGCAAGATGCGAACAATAGCATTTTTATTCTTGCTTTTGGGATTGGAGATAGTGAGAACGATATAGCATGGAAATGGTTTTTGGAGAACTTAAAGCATGCTTATGGTGTTAGAGATGGATTATGTTTTGTATCAGATCGCCATGTTAGTATCAAGAATGCTATAGAACGTGTCTATTCGGGTACCTGTCACGGTATTTGTTCTTATCATTTGCTACAAAATTTGAAGTCATACTATGGTAAAACAGGTCACAACATAACACAAGCTTTCAATGCGGCTGTTCGATCATACACATTATCAGAGTTCGAGTATCACATACAACAGCTTGACATGATGAATGGACATATTAGGAGTTACCTGGTATATTCCTACTTTTTTCTATTCTTTCCATTTTGTTTTAAAATAATCCCAAATTTTATTTTCTGTGACCCTCATGTACATGGTTGATTTTTTAGGAGGCTGTTGGACTTGAAAAGTGGTCACGATTCCACATGCCGGCAAATTGCTATTCTACAATGACCTCAAATAAAGTAGAATCAGTCAACGCAGTCACGAAAGCAGCAAAAAATTACCCCATTGTGTCATTGTTAGATTCTTTGAGATAGACTATACAAATGTGGTTATGTAAACATAGCGAGGATGCACATAGCACGTTCACAAGGTTGACAACCACGGTCCACGTACGAGAAACTTATGAGGAAAATGAGCACATATTTGAAGAAACTAAAGGTCACATTTATGTTTTGCTTCTCCTTTATGTAACTGTGACCTGAAGAACATATTCTGTGACCCAAACGATTTTCTGTGACCTGAGATTTACTTTGCTGGACTTCATATATGTATGGTTTTTACTATTCATTGCAGGTGTTACCTGTGAGCCAGACACTGTTTGCAGTCAAAGATGACCATTCATCTTTCGTTGTAGATATATACCAACGTACATGCACATGCAGGATGTTTCAAGTTGATCTATTTCCATGTCCGCATGCACTGGATGTGGTTGCACATACTAAAGGGGATCCCTACCACTATTGTTCTTATTACTACACAAAAGATGCATACATGAAGTCATACCAAGAGTTCGTGTTACCAGTTGGAGATCCATCTGAATGGACCGTCCCTGTAGAATTGCATCACAAAATTGTATTAGCTCCTTTTCAGAAAATGAGTTCTGGTAGACCTGCCGAAAAGAGGATAAGATCAGCAAGTGAAAGGAAACAAATTGTGAAATGTGTTCGCTGTAGGGGACATGGTCACAATCGAAGGAGATGTACTAACTTAGTTCCATTGAGCCAAAGTCAAGAAGGGACAAAGATTCAGAACAAGCAAATCACTTGACGACATTTGAACAATATTCATTACAATTTCGTGTTGGGTAGTTTCTTATATATACAGTCCAACTGTGACCTCCAGCAAAGCTCCTGTTAACAGTCTACTATTATCTGTGACCCTGTGAAACGAATATAGTGGTCTCTGTGACCTACATATTCAAAACTATAGTGGTCTCTGTGAACTTCATATTCAAAAATATTATCACCTTTGACCTACATATTCAAAAAATTAACACCTGTAAAAATCAATATAGTGTTCTCTGTGACTTCATGCAATATTATGTAACTGCTAGTATTCCTGTAACCTTCATACTCCAACCATAATATCACATGTGACCCTGTAGAAAAATAATACTACAAGCTGTGACCTGTCTAAATATCCACAAAATTGGACCATCATAAACCTGTATCCATGCCCTATCTTCATCATATTGTAATTTACACACATGCAAAAGACAGCTTCTAATTCAAACTCAGGCCTGCTCATAATGAAAATTTTGCACATTACCATTAAAAAAAATCAGTGTACATCTAACTTTTTAAAACCTGATAGAAAAGGCCTGGTTTCATGTAATTTCCACAAATTAAAACCAAATTCCCAAACTTTACTCTGTTTGCACTGTGCACGGTTTCTTCCAATTCGGCAATTCCCAAACGGCCAAACCCTTTAGCGCCAACGCCCGACGCCGTCCGCCGAAGTCTGGCCCTCTGTCAGTCTGTCAGCCGCCGTCTGAGGTAATTATTGTTTTTATTAACATTCTTGGTTTTTGAGATTTATTAGATCTTGACCACGAATTGGAAAGAACAGAAAAATATAGTTTGTTTTTATTTCAAGAATTCTTCTTATGATTAAATATCTGAGAAACTGAATTATAACTGGCCTCAAAATGACTTATTTTTCGTTTTTCAGATTATTAGTTCCATTGTCTACTATGATTGGAAGTACATTTGATTTACTAAATGTAGCAGCTAATTTAATTGGGATGTTCTTCATTTTTTGTGATGGGTTCTTGGATTTGACGAGTGACAATTTCTATAAAGAATCTGTTTTTACCTGAATTCAATCTTGCAAAGCCAAAAAATAATCTAAATATTTTCCTTGTATTAGTTGAACTGTATTCATGTCTAGAATTCCCTTTTTAAGAATCAGGTACTTGGTTAATTTTGCTACTTTTGTAATGTCTTGTTTTGTTTCAAACTTTCAGTGAAATCGATTTGGCCCTTATGCAGTGCAATTGTGCAGCTTGTGCTTCAGCCTTCATTTGCGGCCTGTAGTGAGGTATGTTTGGTTAGATACTTCGATTTTATTTACACTTGTAACTTGTTCACATGAATTAGGCCACACTAGCCAATTTATACTCCATCGAATAATTTGAATTTGAAGGGCTGCTAGTTACTAAAATGGAAAAATTGTTTGATAAAAATTAGACTTGCTACTGCTAGTTGCTAAAATGCTAGTTAATTTGCATTTGGCACTACCAGTTTCAACAGCGACAGTGGAGCGAACATTTTCAGCAAGAAACATGTGAGACGGAAATTCGTAACTGATACGCTCAAAATGAGGTACCAACTAATTTCCTTACTTAGCTTTAAATGTGTAGTCTTAAATAGTAAAATGGCAAGTAAGGGTCATTTCCCTCAGAGAATTGTTTCAATTTAATCAATTGCAAACTAGAAATTAAATTTAACAATTATATTCTAAAGTGATTAAATGGGGGGTTTGGTTTGTTGAACTAAAGAAAGCAATAAATTCAAAATAGGAATTACTCGAATTTGGAAATAAATAAAGTAGTTTTTAAATCAAATATGTGAAGATGTGATTGGGGGAATATTTCGTTACCACGAGAATGATTTTCATATCAATTACACAATAGATTTTCGTTCTCTAGATTAACAATAATTCGAGAATAATTACAAGCTCAATTATCTCAATCTATTTTTACATGTTAGTTGAATAAAACAAGCTCTTTACTCAACCCTATTCATTAAACAACCTAGAACAAGCTCTCTAAATTTAATTTAACAAAAGCATTACGACAAAAGAGATGAATTGAATTAAGGGCAAACTCACAAGCTCGGTTTACTTACTTAAGTGTTAACCCACATACAATCAATTGGAAATTCTTCATAATCCATTGAAATGTAATTACCACTAGGTTTTAGAATAAATAGCGATTACGTACTATAAATCCTAAAATAGCATTCATTGAACAAACTCAATCATTTAGTTGTACACCTAAACAATCAAGAAGAACAAAATAAACATATAAATCAATGAATTAAACACATTAATTAAGAGAACTATAATGCACAAATTAATTAAAAATCATAACTCGGGTTTGAAATTACCCCCAATCACAAATATGTTTAGTTACCCATTAAATACTCAAAAATAACAATCAAATTCGTACAACTCATTAATGGAAAATAAATTAGAGAATAGAAAAACTTATTGATAAATAGAATATCAATGAGTCTTCTTCTCCAAGCTATCCACCATTGCCAAGTTCCAAGATTTCTCCAAAATGCCCAAAAGAAATTAAAGGAAAAGAGAATGAAAGAAAAAGAAAAATGAAAAGAATTGATAGAAAACTCAAGAAATCGTCCACTGGTTCCCTTAAAAAAAACAAAAAAATGCTGGTTCACGTCTCCCTCTAGTCAAAATAGGGGCTGGGTGTGTTTTAATTCAAAACCTAATTGGTAATTGCAGATCCAGCCCCTAACTTTGTAATAGATAATAAAATCGGTCCCTAGCCTTTTAAAAGTGCCAAAAACGGCTCTAGTGGTGCCACGTTATCTGCCCAAAAACTGATTTTGGTGTCAAGTTTTCAGATATTGCATGTCAAGTTCTCTAGCTTTCAAAAAGTGTTAATCTTGGTCCCCAACTTTGAAATGTTACGTCTTTGGTTCTTTTTGCTCATTTCTCGCGTAGATTCCTTCTAATCATCATTCAAACTTGGGTTTCCACCTACAAAATAAAAATAACTAAATTAAGTAATAAATTAATAATAAAAACTCACAAATATCTAAATTAATGGTCCGAATAAGTGCAAAAACTCGCACTTATCACACCCCCAAACTTAAATCTTTGTTAGTCCTCGAACAAAGCTAAACAAACAAGCATGCAATCACACAAATTAAAACCAAACAATAATACTATGACAACAAACACTCCAAAAGTTAGATAGTTTGCCACATTGTTTCGATTCTTACATTATGCTAATAACTTATGAAATGTTTCCAAAAATGCTACAACAAACTTTTTTAACTTACACCATCTTGACTCGTGTGTGTGTGTGTGTAGTCATTCCAATTCATCGCAATACACAAGTTGGTGATTTTCCCGACCCTTATTGGTCAAATTTTCCTTTCTCACTCGTGGGATGCACACTCCCCCAAACTTGATATTTTCACTCTAGCCCAAGGTGTCAAAAACTTAAGGTTGCCCTCAAATCACTCATTTTTTTTTCCGCTCTTGTTCGGTTAGGTCTAACCGGCAATCTCAACATTTAGTTATGTGATGATTCTCCACTAGATGAGTGTTTCGACATTCAAGCTTATACCAAGTAATTCAAATCCACTAGTTATCTAACCTCAATCACCAAATACAATTGCACAATTTTTTTTTTTTAAAGAAATCTCATGTTTTACCTCACTTCCTTAAGCTTTCTTTTTTACCTTTGTAGCAAGTTTTAGGTCGATAGCTTCCCGGTTGTTTAGACCAAAGGGTACCAGGTTTCAAGATACCCCAATGGACTTAATAACTCGAGTCAAAAAGGCTACGAAGTGAGGACCAAGATTCAACATGTGCAAAATTATTCTTTTGAGCACAACAAAACAAAATGGGGCTTAGATCCCTAACATATGGTCATTACTCAGCTTATACTTGGCCAAAAAAAACTCCACACAAATTTTTTTCAACATGCATAGAATCAACACACTTCTAGATAATATCCCTCACCGGCTCAACCACCCCCAAACTTATCCTTTCATTAGTAGAATGATTGAAGAATTGATAATAGCATGGTCATTTAAGTTCCCTTAAGAAACTACAAGTGCAACCAACTAGTGCGTACAATGAATCTCATGACCAAAGTGCCCAATAAAGAGTCAATCATGGAATAAGTGGATGAAAATAAACAACAATTAGCATTCATCTCCACAATTCATAAATTAATGCAATGCAATAACTCAAAACACAACTGGCAAAGCTATCAAACTATACAAACAAGCACAAAAGCAAATATTTAACCCGAAATTTGAATTTTGATGCAAAATTTAGCGAGTACAAATATAGACATACCACACCCCCAAACTTAAATTGCACATTGTCCTCGACGTAAAAGCAAGAAATATAAAGAGCAAGAGGTTCAAGTACTCCCCTAAGTTGGTTTTGATGGTGATGGTCATGAGGATGGTTGGGGACCATTGGCGACTATTAATGCTCAATGTTTTGTTGCGATGCTCGAGAATCTGCCATATGGGGACAACAAAAATACTCTAAAACAAACAAAAAAAATGTTAAAGAAATAAGTAGATAAAGAACAATGGGTTACCTCCCATCTAGCGCTTCTTTAGAGTCTTTAGCTAGACTTTGTCTTCTCTCATGCTTTTTCAATCGGATCCTCCAATAGCATTTCCTCCATGTTTTGAGGTATAAAGGGTTCAAAATATGGCTTTAATCGATGTCCATTCACCTTAAACTCCTTCTCAGTTTGTAGACTTTTGATTTCTACTGCACCATGAGGAAAAACATTAGTAATAACAAAATGGTCAATCCATTGAGAACGTAATTTACCTCGAAATAACTTGAGGCGCGAGTGGAAAAGAAGAACTTTTTGTCCAACAACAAAAGTTTTTCTTAAAATCATTTTATCATGGTACGCCTTTATTTCAAGTTCATTGAGATTTTTCAAGCAACTATCAAAGGTATTACCATAAACACTGAAATCATCCATGAAAACCTCTATGATGATTTCAACATCCTCACACAATTGTAAATTTTTACTCAATACAGTAAGATTGTTAACATCAATGCTTTTAATCAAAGTGGTATCCAATGCATCTTCATTTGATAATTCGAAAGTTTTTTGTGCTAATGAATCCATTATATCAATTGAAAAACAAGAATGCACATCACTAGGATACCTCATTGCTTCAAAGATATTGAAGCGAATAATCTCACCATCAAACTCCATTGTCAAAGTACCATCATATACATCTATCTTTGTACGTGCAGTCCTCATAAATGGTCTTCCCAAGAGCAATGGTGGTGACAAAGATGTTGATTCATCTTGCATGTCAAGAACATAGAAATCTGATGGAAAAATCAATTGATTTACCTGCACCAAAACATCCTCCAACACACCCTTTGGAAATACATTAGATCTATCAGCAAGTTGAATAATAACACCAGTTTCTTTAAGTGATCCTAAATTTAAAGAAGCATAAATAGAATATGGCATGACATTAATAGATGCTCCTAGATCTAGCATTGCTTTTTCAAACCTAGTGTTACCAATAATGCAAGGGATGGTAAAACTTCCCGGATCCTTACATTTTGGTGGGAGTTTCCTTTGTAAAACCGCCGAGACATTTTCCCCAACACTTACCACTTCATTACCTTTTAACTTACGCTTGTTGGTGCATAATTCCTTGAGAAATTTTGCATAATGGGGCACTTGATAAATGGCATCCAAAAGTGGTATGTTCACTTGAACTTTGCGAAAAGTCTCCAATATTTCCTTCTCATGTTCATCCCTTTTGGACTTTGCAAACCTGGTAGGAAATGGAGGGGAGGGAACATTAGTAGGAAAAGAACTTTTAGAGTTTACCTTACATCCCGAGGTTGGAGTCGTAGTTTCATCTTTCTCACATGCTAAGTTCTTCTCTTGCGTTGACTCCTCAACATGATCTTTCATCTTCATTGGTGCCTCTTCTAAAATCTTCCCATTTCTTAATGTCATGGCACTAGCATTTTCCCTCGGGTTGATTGTTTGAGAAGGGAGTTTTCCCGATCTTTGAGCCTCCATTTTACCCACCGTGTTGGCCAATTGACTCATTTGTGTCTCCAAATTCTTGATTGAGGTCTTTGTCTCTTGTTGAAATTCCATTGTGCTAGAAGCTAAGGATTTGACCATATCTTCAAGAGACATATTTGAACTTGGAGGTAGAGTTTGTTGACGAGGTTGAGAGTATTGTGGTTGCCTTTATTGATTGAAACTCGGTGGATGATTAAACTGTTGTTGTGGGGCTATGAAATGATTTCCTCCATAACTGAGATTAGGATGATCTCTCAATCCGGGATTATATGTGTTAGAATATGGATCATATCCATTTCTCTGTTGCATTGGAAATCCCCCAATGGCATTCACTTGCTCCAAGGCTCTTTCTTGTAGTGTTGGGCATGCATCAGTAGGATGTCCCACAACAGAACAAATCCCACACACTTTTGCTTGTTGAATTGTCCCAAGTGCCATTTGTTGTACAAGAGAAGTGAGACAGGCTAATTGTCGTTCAATTTGAGAGGTTGCTCCCATCTCACTTACTTGTCTAATCGATGCCTCTTCCCTACTACCAAATTGTTGTGAGTTGGCGGCCATGTTGGCAATCAAGTCTCTAGCAACTGCTGGTGTTTTATCCATTAAAGCTCCTCCACTAGCTGCATCAACCATACTTCTCTCCATCGGGAGTAATCCTTCATAGAAGTATTGTAGAAGTAATTGCTCACTGATTTGGTGGTTTGAGCAACTAGTACAAAGTCTTTGAAATCTCTCCCAATATTCATAAAGATTTTCCCCTTGAAATTGTCGAATGCTACATATTTCTTTCTTGATGTTTTTAGCCTTTGAAGCTGGGAAATACCTCTCCAAAAAGTGTTTTTGCATTTCATTCCATGTGGTAATAAGACCGGAAGGTAAATAGTAAAGCCATTCCTTAGCAGTATCTGCAAGAGAGAAAGGAAATGCCCGCAGTTTCACTTGTTCTTCTGATATACCCATCGGTTTCATACTTGAGCAAACCATATGAAATTCCTTCAAATGTTTGTTGGGGTCCTCTCCGGCAAATCCATGAAATGTGGGGAGTAGATGAATCATTCCAGACTTCAGTTCAAATCCCATCTCTAGTTGAGGGTATTGAATGCATAGAGGTTGTTGAACAAAAGTTGGAGCTGCAAGTTCCTTTAATGTTCGATTTTCATCTGCCATTTCGGACTCTATCTGTTTGGACTCACTTGATGATTCAATGCTCAATTGCCTTAGAAGTTCAGTTGGAGAAATGTCTTCTCCACTTTCTGATGTGTTGACCTCTCTTCTTGATCTTAGGCTGTAGTGTGTAGTAGGCTTTTTGCTCATTCACAACCTAAATAACAAGAAAATGACAAAAATAAGGAAAATAATAACAAAAAGAAAATATTACAATTAACAAATTGATGGAACAATCCCCGGCGACACGGCGCCAAAATTGATACGCTCAAAATGAGGTACCAACTAATTTCCTTACTTAGCTTTAAATGTGTCGTCTTAAATAGTAAAATGGCAAGTAAGGGTCATTTCCCTCAAAAAATTGTTTCAATTTAATCAATTGCAAACTAGAAATTAAATTTAACAATTATATACTAAAGTGATTAAATGGGGGGTTTTGGTTTGTTGAACTAAAGAAAGCAATAAATTCAAAATAGGAATTACTCGAATTTGGAAATAAACAAAGTAGTTTTTAAATCAAAGATGTGAAGATGTGATTGGGGGAATATTTCGTTACCACGAGAATGATTTTCATATCAATTACACAATAGATTTTCGTTCTCTAGATTAACAACAATTCGAGAATAATTACAAGTTCAATTATCTCAATCTCTTCTTACATGTTAGTTGAATAAAACAAGCTCTTTACTCAACCCTATTCATTAAACAACCTAGAACAAGCTCTCTAGATTTAATTTAACAAAAGCATTACGACAAAAGAGATGAATTGAATTAAGGGCAAACTCACAAGCTCGGTTTACTTACTTAAGTGTTAATCCACATACAATCAATTGAAAATTCTTCATAATCCATTGAAATGTAATTGCCACTAGGTTTTAGAATAAATAGCGATTACGTACTATAAATCCTAAAATAGCATTCATTGAACAAACTCAATCATTTAGTTGTACACCTAAACAATCAAGAAGAACAAAATAAACATATAAATCAATGAATTAAACACATTAATTAAGAGAACTATAATGCACAAATTAATTAAAAATCATAACTCGGGTTTGAAATTACCCCCAATCACAAATATGTTTAGTTACCCATTAAATACTCAAAAATAACAATCAAATTATTACAACTCATTAATGGAAAATAAATTAGGGAATAGAAAAATTTATTGATAAATAGAATATCAATGGGTCTTCTTCTCCAAGCTATCCACCATTGCCAAGTTCCAAGATTTCTCCAAAATGCCCAAAAGAAATTAAAGGAAAAGAGAATGAAAGAAAAAGAAAAATGAAAAGAATTGATAGAAAACTCAAGAAATCGTCCACTGGTTCCCGTAAAAAAAAAAATGCTGGTTCACGTCTCCCTCTAGTCAAAATAGGGGCTGGGTGTGTTTTAATTCAAAACCTAATTGGTAATTGCAGATCCAGCCCCTAACTTTGTAATAGATAATAAAATCGGTCCCTAGCCTTTTAAAAGTGCCAAAAATGGCTCTAGTGGTGCCACGTTATCTGCCCAAAAACTGATTTTGGTGTCAAGTTTTCAGATATTGCATGTCAAGTTCTCTAGCTTTCAAAAAGTGTTAATCTTGGTCCCCAACTTTGAAATGTTACGTCTTTGGTTCTTTTTGCTCATTTCTCGCGTAGATTCCTTCTAATCATCATTCAAACTTGGGTTTCCACCTACAAAATAAAAAAAACTAAATTAAGGAATAAATTAATAATAAAAACTCACAAATATCTAAATTAATGGTCCGAATAAGTGCAAAAACTCGCACTTATCAGTAACAAAATGTATGATGATTTTCTTGCCGATTGTTTAATACTAAACAGTGAACGAGAATTTAGTATTAATTTAGATCTAGGTTCTATTATAAATGAATTTTATGCTATAAAACATCGTCGGGGTACAATTGTAATAGGTAACGTTATATTACAATTTTTCTAGTTATATATAAATTTTATTCATATATTGAATGTTAAAAATTTTTGGCCCCCGTACCATCAATTTCTGGCTCCGCCCTTGGTCACTTTACATGTTAGCAGCTTGAAAACAAAAAGTGACATAATGTCACTTTTTTAATAAAAGTTACTGTTATTAAGTATAGTTTTTAAAGATGTGTGAAGTTTTGAACATATTTTCTTTACAATGTCATTGGAGCAGGGATATTATTGATGTAGTTGATCAATATTAGTACTAGTGTTCAAGAATTGTAATATGTTACCTAACTATAACACATGTGTAGGTTTTAACATGCTAGATTCTTGTATGTTAAAAAAAGTGACATAATGTCACATTTTTAACAAAAAAGTGACGTTGATTTATTAAGTCACTGTGGATCCAACGTCAATACAGTATGATATCCATTGTCACATACACACGACAAATCATTTTTTAACAAAGTTGCATACGTCAAAATCCATCATTACTGGTGTTGTACAATTGAATGGTACTATTTTTGTATTTGTCACTTTTTTTTGAATTTGTCACTTTTTTGAATTAGTGTCACTTTTTTTAGTTTTTTTTAAAAAAATGATATTGCGTCACTTTTTTTATTTTACACTGTATTTTTTACTTCCTAAAAACTTTTCATATGATTTTTCAAAACATTCCTACTTTTAAAGGTATTTTTGTAAGTACCCCAATTTTTTTTTTTGGTAATATGCTAAACGGTGGCCCAAGTCCAATCCATAAAATTAAAAACACTGGCCTAGACCTACCCAGCCCAAGTCGTCCTCTCAAGTCTCACCTCCACTTAAGACTATTCTCCTCCACTCCAGCCTCCGTTTCAATTGCCAGCCTCCGCCTCCAGGGACGAACCCAGCACCCGGCGACGGGGGGCGGCCGCCCGTGCTGGATCCGTCGGACTCAGTGTTGCAGAGAAACAGAGAAGGCGAGAAGAAGAAGACAGACAATGGGCCTTTTTTTTTAGCTTTGGCCCTTTTATTTTGGGTTGAGGTAGTTGGCCTTTTCTTAAAAATTAGGCCCAATAAAATGAAGTAATATATCCAAAGATTCCAAACCCTTTCGTTCAGTTCTCGCCTTCGCATTTCTTCTTCGCCCTGCTCTGTTGCCAGCGTTTTGCCAACGCCACTGCCTGCCGGTTGCTGACTTGTTGTGTTGCCGACTGCTGCCGCTGCTTGCTACCGCCCACCGGTAAGCCTTCCTGCCCTGATTCTTTTTTTTCTGCCTTTTCTTTTAACTGATAAAGAAATAGATGCATTATGTTGTAATAATGCAAAATCAGTTTCTGTGAGCTTGATCTAATCTCTCTTCTATTGATTTATGTTTGCTGAACTTTCTTCTTTACTGATTTCTGCTATTAATCTGACCGACTTTGTTATGATTTATTTATTGAAATTTTTGTTATTAAGACTAATTTATTGAATGTTGCTGAATTTTGATGAATGTAAGATGTTAAATGGTTTGATTGAAGCTGAAGAAAGCATGAGTTTAAGTTAATTGATTTTTGTTTTTATTTTTTGGGGTGGAGGTCTTAAGAGTTAAGTTTAGTAGTTTAGTGCGGAGGATCAGATTTGTATGCAAAACTTAAGCTTGGTCCGATCTTTCATTTTCTTCAATTGATTTATGCTTACTGAATTTTATTCTTTTTTGAAAAATAAGGAATTGTCTAGATTATTGATATTTGCTTTGACTGGCTTTGTTACGTTTACTTATTGATATTTCCGTAATTAGGATTAATTTTGTTGAATGTGGTATGAGTTTTGATGAATGTAAGGGGTTAGATGAGCTAATTGAAGCCAAATGAAGGCATGAGCATAATATAATTAGTTTTCCCTTTCTTTCCTTTTTTTTGAAGTGTAGGGTTGTATTTTTTCTTTTTTGGCATTTTGGGTTGTAATGAATTAAAGCATTGCTAAGCGTTACTGATTTATGTGTTGTACACTTGCTAAATTTCGACGGCATTGCTAAACGTTACTGATTTATGTGTTGCACACTTGCTAAATTTCGACGTTGACCGGTCAACGTCGCCCGGGCTCAACTTTGAGGCTCGGTCCGTCCCTGTCCGCCTCTGCTCTCCTCCACCTCCAGCCTCCATTTCAAAATTAAATGGTTTACAGTGTCGCGCCGACGCCGAAACCGACGACGAGGACGAGTAGGGATGGCAACGGTTCGGTTATGGGTCGGTTCGGCCAAAACCATAACCGCACCAACAACTTTTTGGCCATACTATAACCGCACCATAACCACGTAAGTCGGTTCGGTTCGTATCTTGGTTCGGTTAATAACCACGAAAATGAATTATTTTTTTATAAATCCAACTCCAAACGTCAAATTGAGAAAAAAAAAATTATGGAGAAAAGCCATTAAAAACAAAAAATATTACTAAGCAAATTTAGCAAACAATATCTCAAAAGAATTCATAATTAGCTTTTTAGATCGGTTGGATGCAAGGATGATGTTTCACGCACAAAAGTCATTGCATAATCAGGAACCTAACAGTTTTAAATATGCATTATACATAGCAAGTCAAGAGGATGATAATATAGTAGAAAAAACTTCAGAGGGAACATACCAAAGGCTTTCTAGAATGCAGCTTTGCTCTTTCTAAATCAGGATCAAATTCAACTTTGTTATCAGCACGAACTCTAACGCCCGGTAGATCCCTAAAGTTTGCACCCTGAAACCATGAATGTAAATATTTTGGAATCCAAAAGGCAGAATAAATAATTGTTGTATGTTGTTTAGAATACAAAAATCCAGGTTCTACAAGATAAATTACCTTTCTCTTAGGAATCTGACACACGCATTGGTAATTATCCTGGTTTAATAGATAGGGCCGATGATCATACAAGTTATGCTCAGAGTGGAGAGATTGTAATTACATGGGTAAGGGTTTTAGCTTTTAATTACGTGTAGGGTATATTGAAATTTAATTGGGCTACTGGGCAGTGGGCTGGGGCTTGGGTTATTGGGTTAATGTTTAGTTAATATTAATTGGGCCAGAATTTTGGGAAGCCCAATTGTCAAAATTGTCCAACTAATTTTGAGAAATAATAATGGAAAGTCAAATTGTTCAATTTTTTTTTAACGGGTAATCGGTTCGGTTCGGTTCACCATCGCTAAATACCATACCCGTCTCTCAATGAAGCGGTTCATTAAAATCAAAACCATAACCGCCCCATGCACCATCGGTTCGGTTTTTTTTCGTCCCATTCGATTCGGTTAACCACGGTTTTCGGTTTTAGCAGTTCGAATTGCCATCCCTAAGGACGAGCGGCGTTGTGCCGGGATTGTGATAAGAAAATGCGCGTTGTGACGCTGACGCCGCCAACAAGCTCGAAAGCAAGCACCAAGTGCGCGCGCAGAAAAGTCAGGTATTTAATGAATTGATGTTTGAGCTGGGTATGCCGTATTTGATATTTTCTTTCGGATCTGCTTGAGTCTTTGAGATTTTTTTTTAATACTACGGCCTGCATTTGATTTAATACCGTATTTGATGTTTGAGCTTGTTAAAAAATTCATGTCTTCCGTCTTCGTTAATCATACAAGATTGGTGTGTACTGTGTAGTCTGTAGAGAACAAACCTTATGGAATTGAAATTTGGGTATTGTTGAATAGAAATTGTTGAAATTTGGGTATTGTTGAAAATTGAAAAGGCGAGATAATGCATGTCGATGACTTAATGAAAGTTGGCATCAACACGTTGTGATCAGAAGAATAATTTTCACAACGAAGAAGGAATCAAAAGTCTATTGGCAGAAGATATAACAAAGAAGACATTTAGTAAAATGGAATTCACACCTGGAGTAGCCCAATATCCATGGCGATAATATCTAGGGTTTGTCCATAAGGAATTTCAATCTTCTTGTGGAAATATTTTGCTCCTTCTCATTTCAACGCTCTAGTAGTGTACCTGGACATTGGGATATACGAAAAGAAATTGGAAATTTTGATTTTAAATAACAAAAAATCAGCACCTACTACCATTGTGAAATGCCACACACGGAAATTTAAATCTATTCAAAGGGGAAGAGTACCATGGTATTTTCTGCAACTCGGGGTATCGCGTAGCTTGTTACAGAAAAATGATTTAGTTTTACAAAAGCAGTTATTCTATGAAAACTAGCTTTAGTTAAGTTAAATATTAATTTTAGTTTTCTTCAATGAGTTCTAGTTCTAGTTTTCAATAGAGTAATGCAAGAGCTCTTAAGTTTGGAAAACGAGCTAGGAAGACAAGGACACTAACCTTCCCAGTAGTGAATATTGGTTTACTTTTTATCTTTAAAGCTATAGTAAAATCAGAGTTTTAAAAAATTTATAAATTGTGTAACTGTTGATAACCATTTCCCAAACAGTGAAAGAAGAAAACGGAAACCAATTTCGACCTAGATTTTTAGGTTTTTTTTTAGTAATATGCTAAACGGCCCAAGACCTACCCAGCCCAAGTCGTCCTCTCAAGTCTCACCTCTGCCTCCATTGGTTTACAGCTTTTGACTTTAACATTGATTCTACCGATTGCTACAATTACTGTGGAGAGAGTCTTTTCTGCAACGAACATTATAAATGATAGATTGCGTAATCGGATAGGTGATCAGTGGATGAATGATACATTGTGCCCACACTGAGTTGCTTTCCTAGCTCCGCCCCTGCCTCTTTGCACCAATTTTGCAACTTGCAGTGATTTCTACGAAGATAAATCAACTTGGAAGGTAGTATCCGATTTATTTGTGTGAAAACGAGCTTTATTGTCATGGACTCAATATACCATTATTTGCTTATTGGCAATTTCCTTTTGTTTTATCTAAGTGAGCTAGCCCAAGCCTTAAGGTTGTATATATGATTTTGCTTTGAAGATGATGGGGAGTGATGAAGTGAATCGTGGTCTTCTTCCTCCTGCTCTTTGGTTTGTTCCTCTTCACCGTCTTCTCCCATCTCCTGTTCTTCTTCTTCTTTGTCCCCGTTCTTCTCTCTGGTAAGGTTCTTCCCCTGCTTCTTCATCTTCTTCCTTGTTTCTCCATTCCTCTTCTTCCTCTGCAGATGGATATTTTCTCCTTTATAATTGTTCTTTCACTTGTAATTACTTGCATTGTAATAGAAAATGAATAAAGTTATGTGTACATAATTCTTTACACAATCCTTTACACCCCCCTCACATGGAGGAGGGTCCACACATAATAAAATAATCGTGGGCCCCCTTCCATGTGAGGGGGTGTAAAGGATTGTGTAATACATGAGGTGTACATGTAGCATCACCCATAGAAAATATCAGTTGAATGAAATATAGTTTACATTTAAGTACTGAGTATTGAATTTAGTTCCATTATTCTGGTTTATTTGGTGTTTGATTGAGTTTTGGTGCGAAATTGGAAATCAACCATAACATTATATGTTGATCTGATTGTTGTGAATGATATAATTTCATATTGTTTGAAATTGTTATCTCATACTTCTTGTGGATCTATAAGGATGACGGGTTTGAAGAGGAAAGTCACAGATGAAAACAATCACAGTAGGGAAAAAGGGAGAGAATTTAAGAACAGGAAGGGAAATAATTCAAGCTCAAGGACGAAGGGAAAGGAGCAAAATAGGCCTCGACGTGGGCCTCGCTTGCCAAATGCATTGCAGAAAGAGCTCAATCTCTTAAACCCTACAGTTGAAAGGGGATTTTCGGATGGTGACGAAGATATTAATTTTGGCGATATAGTTGGCAATGATGTGTATGAATACGAAGAAGGCATCGCGGAAGAGGAATCAAAGAAGAATAAGCGGTTCGACCCCGTTGACAACTATGAGTATGAGCTTCCTGAAGATTTTGAGGTCTTACTCGTCTTTTTTCACTTGACACAAGTGCATGCGTGCGTTTTACTCTTTTATGTTCAAGTTAATATTGCCTTTTTTTCTAATAAGGTTTTTAATTTTCACACAGCCATTCAATGACATTTGAGGAAAATATATCATGAATAGAATAGATTTTCCTTATTTTCAGATTACTTATCTCTACCCAATCTGAATTATTAGTTGTTTTTAAATCATAGGATGAGAATGTAGCATCAGATGAAGGCGAGGATGATGAAAATGAGGATAATCAGAAAGAGGATGATAATGAGGAAGATGAGGGAAGGCATGCGCGGATGTTGCAAGATATCACTGGACTGCCTAGCTCTGCTTTTGATGGTATTGCATGTGTTTTTTTTGTTAACTTGTTGGTGTAAGTGATGAAACTAAATTTTAGGATTTATTCCTTGTGAGGGTCTATGGGTTCTAACACAAGATTTGCCCATTTATCTAATTGTTCTAGAGTTATTAGGCATCTCGGAGGAAGCGGTTTATTCTGACATTTTTTCTAGGGTTGTTTAAACGGCTTATCTTATACTGGGAGGCATTACCTGTCCGGCTGTCTTGCACTTCATCCTTGTAGCAAAATGGAAATATTGCTCTCTTTAATTGTTTCCAAATTTCAAAATTATGGTGCATTTGCTGAAAATGACAACTATTAATATGTTAATACCAGTTTTGAGTGGAAACTCATCGTATAACTTAAGTACGTGGTAAAATGTTATTTTCAAAGTTTCTTCAACTCAACATATCATGTGGCAAAACTTTGAAGCTTTCTTCATGTATTTGTGGGACTCTTTGCTCTGTAAAATAGCTACTGTGATGACTTAGGAGCGGAAACGGGCCAAATGGTGCAGGGTAATCTTATCACTGTACATCTCTCTACCTCGTCCTCTCCACATATCCACAACATCTTCTTAAGTGTATCTAGTTATCAAATTTCAATAGGTTTTCTAAATATTTTCTGAAAGAACTAACCTATTACCAATTGCCAGGTAAAAAGAAGAAGAAAGATCTTATCATATCTGAACCATATCCAGAATCTGAGTATAATCCTAGTCGTGATATTCTTGATGGAAATGGCCGGATTAGCATTCATGACCTTCTGGACCCGCTTCATGGGAAGTCTGGCTTCAGCAAACTTAGGAAGAACTTCCTCCGAATTGAAAGTAAGTCTATGCCCATTCACACGCCAATTCCAAAACCAGATCAAGAGAGATTGGAGAGAAAGGCTGCTTATGAACAATCTAAGAAGGATATTACCAAGTGGGAACCTTTGGTCAAGAGAAACAGAGAGGCACCTACTTTATATTTTCATGAGGATGTAGACTTGGGGTTTTCAACTGTAGGAGCAATAGCTTCTGAATTTGAACCCAGAACTGATTTTGAGAAGAAAATTGCTTCCTTGGTGAATGATAATGAAGTCGTGGAAGCTCACAAGAAAGATGGTACCAGGCTTCTTGAACTGAACAAGGTAAGGAGGTCATATGTATCCATTGTCTATCAAAATTATATGATTGGTCCTCATTTATGGTTATTGTTCTTCTGTGCTATTCTATTGTTGTAAAAACAATACAAATGATGACAAATTGACAAGTTCTTTTTCTCAATGTCATTTTGCAGATATCTATTGAAGATGTGAAAGATCGTCAGACCAGGCTTGCTAAAGTGCGTAGTCTACTTTTCCGTTATGAAATGAAGGCAAAGCGAATAAAAAAGATCAAGTCCAAAACATATCACCGGTTGTTGAAGAAAGATAGATCAAAAGCATTGGAAGCTGAGATTCAATTGGATCCGGAAACTGCTAAAGACCTTGCAATGAAACAAGAGTTCAAAAGAGCTGAGGTATTGAAATATCTATGACACAATATGATTACTTTAAGAGTTGGGGTTAACTTTTGATTTCATTTTCGACTCTTGAGAATCAACTGGTGCATTACAACGCTTCTTGTTTCATGCAGGAACGTATGACTCTGAAACACAAAAACAGCTCCAAATGGGCGAAGCGCATCTTAAAACGTGGTCTGGATGTCCAAGATGAAGGAACCCGAGCAGCTATAGCTGAACAGCTTCATCAACATGCTACTTTGACCAGAAAAATGAAATCTATGAAAGATAGTAGTAGTAGCGATGAGAGTAGCAACGAGGACGACATTGAGGAAATCTTATCAGGTTCTGATCAGGATATTGCATCAAAACTGTTCATGAAAGCAAAAGAGAAGACGCTTGAAGTGCTGGAAGGGGATGAAGAAGTGCCTAAATCTGGAGTGCTTTCTTTACCTTTTATGGTAAGTTCTGTGCATTTTTCATTTCGAATATAATATAATATAATATAACATATTCGTACGCTTGTTTACTTGAACAGGTCCGTGGGTTGAAAAAGAGAAAAGAGGCAGCTGATGAAGAAGCTAGGCTTGCTCTTGAAGATTATGAGTCATCATTGAAGCAATTGGAAGGTAAAGGTGGGGAACAAAGTAGTGACATGGGTGCTTTAAGTGGTAGAAGAGTTTTTGGTGTTCCTAAAAAGCAGGTTCAGGAAACAAGTAAGAAGGTCAAAACAGATAATTACTATGGCGACAGTGATAGTGAAATTGATGTTGAGACCAAGGAAGATAGGGACTGTGAGCAGGGGAATGGTAATCTTTCTGTAAGAGAAGTAAACATTGACCCTGATTTTCTTCGTGAAGAGTCTGAGATCAGTCACGATCCTGTGTTTAAGGTGATCTATCTTCCTTCCAACTTGTTTTATTTATGATTTTGTCTCGGCTCTCGCGAACGACCACCACCATAACCTCCCCACCCCACCCCCAACAACAAAAAAAAAACTTGGGCCATCTCAGCAAATGGAGAAGGATCTGAAAATGAATGGGCATGTTTGGCTAGGAAGCAGGAACCTTTGTATCCTCGGCCCCTATTGGGCCCATCCACAACACAGCGTATCACTCTGTGTTGTTCTTTTCGACTGTGCTATAGTAACTTCTATTCATCCTCCTGGACACCCAAACCTTGGGACACTTTTCCAGGCATTCAGTTTAATTCTCAATTCTCAAATCCCGTATTCTATTTAGTAGTGAGGGACTTTTTTTAATTAAACAGGTGTATAAATTACCACGTTATGTATTAGGGTCTCAAAAACCCTATATTGTCATGTGACTCGTCTCTAAATCTGTATTATGTTTCACCATCCACATGTTTTTCTAGTGGTCCTTGTTTCAGTATGTGTAATATATGTTTTAAATTTGTGGATTTTCAGAATTTTGAGGATATTCTTAAAGTCCCTAAGCCCAAGGCAAATTATGAAGTTGCAATTTTTGCTTCTGACTCTTGGAAAAGGGTTAGTATTGAGGTTGTGTTTTTAGTCATTTCGTTTGATGCTTAAACGGAGAACTTACTGCTTTTAATCTGGCCAATTTTTGATAAACAATAGAAACAGAATTTATCAGATGGTAATCAGCAGAAAAAAGCTGCCAACAACAATGTTGGGAAGTCTTCAATACCTGCAGGACCTTCAAAATATGACCAAACCATGGAGGTATTTCCTGTTCGCATATATCCATGCTATCATGCATAACCATTTCTATTGGCTGGTGTATATTTATCTCTCTCTCTCTCTCGTCAACAGGAAGAGGATGACAACGATGATACAGATAGTGGGGAAGAGATGGTGGATGGAATTATATCTTCATCGACTAAGTCAACTTATGAACTTCCATCTCAAGAAGAACTTATACGCCGTGCTTTTGCTGGTGATGATGTTGAAGAAGAATTTGAGAAAGATAAAGAGGCGATCCTAAATGAGGAGAATCCAGAACCTGAAAAGTCTGTTTTACTTCCTGGCTGGGGCCAATGGACTGACATACAGAAAAAGAAAGGTCTACCTTCTTGGATGCAGCAAGAGCATGATATGGCCAAAAAGAAAAGGGAAGAAGCTCTCAAGAAGAGGAAAGATGCACATCTTAATAATGTTATCATCTCTGAGAAGTTGGATAAAAAGGTTAGTGTAGGTCTGTAGTTTGTTCATTTCTGAAAGAATACATGCTTTGTTAGTTCGGCAATGACTGATAGTCAAATGACCATATGATGGAAACCAAGGTGGATGCCACTTTCTGATGGCATGACACTTCTTTTCTTTCACTTTTAGAAATTTTAAAAATAGAATTCATGTTCTACTCATATCTAGCTAAACATATGATTGGCCAAAGAGACAACTTGTTGGAAAAGTAAGACAGAGAAGAAATAGGAGTGAGGAAATTTGATTTCCAATGTTTTTTGTTGGGAAATAGGACATAGAGAAGAATAAGGTGGGAAGTTAATTTCACTTCTTTTCTAATGATCCGTGGCATATTTCCAGTACATATCTACATGCGATTAGAAATAGAACAACAAAAACTGTATTATTCTGGAAAAAACATATCTACTTGAGAAAGCCTAATTTTTTTTTACATGTTATCCATTCATGATATCAAGCATGAGGAAAGAAATAGGTTTTCTTCTCAGAAGAATGGGAAATGAGGTGCAACACTTATCCTCCCAACTTTGATTTTTTACATTCACTTTCTTTGTCACTAGATACCTCATTGTAATTGATAGGATTATCCGTCGTGGTCAGTGCTCTTACCCGAGTAGATGAGTAGGCTTAGTGGCTTCTTCATGAGAATGGTGTGAGGGCGTGCATTCTCGAGTCACACTTACCATACATGTTCCACTGTTTATTCAAGGAAATCCTGCATTTGTACACTTTTCATATGTATCGTAGTTCACGTTTTGCTTTACACTGATTTATTTTGTTCTTTTAGGCTGAAAAACTGCACACAAAGACTCTGCCTTATCCCTACACATCGAAGGAAGTTTTTGAACAGAGTATTCGGATGCCAATTGGACCTGAATTTAATCCTGTCACAGCAGTTGGAGCTCTTAATCGTCCTGAGGTCCGCTTTTAGAGCATTTGTCTTCTTTTTCTTTTCTATGTTTTCTTCTCTAAATCTTATTGCATCCATACTCCTATGATCACTCACAACTATCAGTGTTGAATATAAAAGGAGCTTGTAGTTGCATAACAATGACATATTTCTTCTTTTCACGAAATGGAGCTGTTGAGAAAATTAACGGCATGCTTGGCTAAGCTAAAAAAGTTCACTTATAAGTTTGCACTTTAACTTATTGTTCTTAATAAAATGAAAAATAACTCTTTTCACTTAAAATTAAGTTAACCGAAGGATATGTTTGTAGACAAACTTTTCTTCCTTTTCAAGCTTTAACCTGGCATGCTCTAAGTTTCATTTTAGCACTTATAGCTCAGGTTTTGGCTACTTATGGACAGGTGGTAAAGAGGACTGGTGTGAGCATCAAACCTATCCAATTTTGGGATGTTAATCCCCATGAAAAAGTGGAAAGCCGTAAGCGCAAGGGACATAAACCAAGCAATGGTAAAGATAAAAGTCGATCTACGAAAAAATGAATGTGAGGAAGATGAAAGCAAACTGATGCTGAAATTTTGGCCAAACAATGTCACATTCTGAATGTTGTGTTTATGATTTCTTTTGCATTTTTCAGTTTTGATATTTATATTTTAAGATCCGAGATGTTTCATTCAACCAAGTAGAATTCCCCACTTGCCGAATTTACTTTCTTGTGTTAGGCTAAGGATTTGTTAGCTTCAATTTAGTGGCAGTGATTGGTTTTAGTATCTCCATTGATGAAATACTGTAATAAATTTTTAGGACCAATCAAGTGTCATTGGATTGGAGGAGGTTTCTTCCTCGTTCACTTTCCTGTGTGTATTGTTCTTGTATAGAATTTGGACATGAATTTAAATTCACTTGACAATATATTAATCAGTCGTGTAATTTCTTTTCAAAGGAATTGGTCTAAAGGCTCTGAATTCCTATGATATTATATTTATTCATTTGTTTCTGCATTAAAGCGCGTAATATTGGTATCTAGCCATCTCCAAAGGAGAGAGTTTGCTGCATTGAAAAATTTGGATGTGAACGCGTACAAATTTTGTCCATTCTGATTCATTCTGACTCGTATTTAGTTTAGCATGCCAAACATAAGTGGTACGTAACATACGTGCTAATTCTGTGAATCTTCAAGTACTTTTTTCGACAATGAGGATTACAGAAACGAAATTCAAAATGTGTAGTATTTTTCAAAAAACATCTTGGATGGAAGTCAGGTACTATATCAAGGACATGGAACAAAAGGGAAGCCAGTCCTTGATATATCGAGCATTCTATTCACACTTCACTGACGAGGAATTCCGTCTGTTGATCTACCCAAACCTCCGTAATCCTCATTGGTGACAAAGCCCCCTTTTGTCCCTCGTTTTTTTTTTTTCATTCTTTTCTTACGAGGTCGTATACAACAATCTTAACCGCACAGTTCTGTTCAGAAATGAAACCAGTGAAAGTTGCCCAGTGTGGTCAGCCATGCCCTTAGTAAGTCAGCATTCCACTTTAGTCAATCTTATAGATAGAAGATCCCGAACCTCCGTCATTGGATCTCGCTCAATGGCTGGACTAACTAAGCGCTAAAAGGACCGGTCTGAAAGTGCAAGATCTGATTCAGAGTAAAAATGACAATCCATAATTAGGGCATCAGGGCATGTGAGCAAACGTTTTTTTAGCTTGTAGCATAATAGATATGTTCTATATTATTTTTCTCTTCTCATAGTGCAACCATTAGTTGCAACTTGGTGCAATAGCACAAGCTCTATTTTAAGTCTCGATGTCGAGGAGGTAAAAGAAAAAAGTTACTTATTTTGACATTAAAGTGTTTCTTGTCAATATGGTGGTAATTTATACTCTCTCTTTTTGACCAATTAAATGATATAAATATCCCTTATAATTTAACCATGTTACAAAAAGTGTTAGAAACATTAAAAGAATTTTTAGGGACTGTAATGTAACAAACTGCAAAGAGTAAATGTTCCCTGTGGCTATTGCTTCAATACTTTCAATTCTCATTCCAAAGCAAACAAGACAGAGGGATGTAATATACATTTCTATAACAAAATATAAATACAATTGCAAAATCAATTGGAAGTATGTTGTGTATATTTACTTTCCATCACAATTAACAACTGAAACGAGCGAAAGTTTTAAGAAGTAGGGAGATTGGCCAGCCAAGGAAGCAACTTTTCGTGGACTAAGTCTGGCCTGTCAACATGAGGGCAATGTCCAACGCCTTCCAACAAAAAGAGGTTTACATTTGGCAGTCGAGAAGGTAATGACGAGAGGTATTTACCAACAGGTCCATCAATCGGTGTAAATGTATCTTGATCACCCCATAACACGAGGAAGAGTAAGTTGATTTTCGGAATTAATTGCACTGGATTTGGCCCGGGTGGGCCGGTTACAATGGAAACAAAAGCATCAAGAGCCCCTTCATCTTCTGCTGGTTTCTTAATAATCTGCATTTAAAGATAAGGAAAACAAATGGAGTATCAAATACAGAAACTGTATAGGTTAAAATTCATTCAGAATTTAGTCGTACGTCCACAAGATCCTCATCAACATTATCCTTATTGCCGTAGACGGACGACAAGATGTTCCTCAGACTGTCTCTGTACAACTGACATAAACTTGTTATCTTCACATTTGTTCCTGTTCGACGAAGTTATAATTGCTTATAAGATGGTAAGTTTTTTTTTATCCACACTTTTTGTAGTAACATAATTTTTACTATTTAACCATACATTCTTTGGGACTCCCTACTTATAAGTACTTAAAACCTTGGCCAAGCAAGCACGATCCTCTTATGTGATAACAACAAAAACGTATTTAAGGAGTACCTTTGTCTAACGCGATCAAACAAATATGATGCAATCCATTTTTGCTTCAATAAGAAGTCGAAAAACCAAAGCAAAGGCAAGGGTCGCTTTATCATCCAGTCATCAACAATCGCCTTGTTGTTCATGCCACGGGCACAATTTAACAGCACTGGCCCTCGAATTAGGGTCCTAGTAGACTCTGTTAGGAATGGAAAGGTACAAAGCACAACCGAGCCAACATCAATTAGAGCTAAGTAGTAGTCAGTAAAGGCATATCTGATAGGGAGGATTGGTAGCACTAAGAGTCGAGTTCTGTCCAATATAGCTTACCAAACATACTCTAAATGTTTTACGTTAGCCTGCAGGTAGCAGATTAATACATACCTGCAGCAGCAATTACACAAGCAAGACTTCCAACAGAGTTCCCCATTAGTATCGCTGGCCTTTGAACAATTTCGTCTAAGAAAATATCATCTGTCCACAGTATAATATTGAATAACAACAGGCTTCGTATAGTGAATAACTAGTTGAGTAGAAACCCTTTATGAAGAAAATGGTTGATATAATTTATTTACCTCAGCCCATACTTCCATGGAATATGCAAAGCCTGCTGGCTTATCTGAAGCACCAAAACCAAGGAGGTCAATGGCGTAAACTGTATAACTTTGAGCCAGAGTTGGAAAAGGCAGAAAAGTAGGATTCAGCTATTGGTTAAAACACCAATATGTCACAATTTTTTCACTCTTACTAGAAGCATTAGGTAACTTCCTTAAAAGAATCATATTTCACATTGGTGGAGAAGTTGCTAAGTTAAATCAACTGGACAAGGCAACAATTAATGAAGGATAGCAAAGCTTAAAAGAATTTGTTTTAGTTTAGATTCACAAATTAAGTCCTACATTGGAATCTTAGTGTAGCACCCCGAAAATTTTAGAATAAAAATATTTGTTTTATAAATTTTATTCTATGGTTTTTGAAAGTAGAAGGGCTAAAATAAAGTATCTTTTAAATCATTATGTTTTAAATGGGCCAAATATTTAACTTCCTATAGAGTGATCAAAAGTATATTAATATTGTGCTCATTTTGTAGCCCGCATTAAATAGTGTTTATTGGGCTCAAGAAAATTTAAGTTCAGATGAGTTAAGCCCAAAATATTTCAATTCGAAAAAGTATGATTTATATGCAATATTTTATTATTTAATTATGGTCCTTTTAGGATAATTAGCAAAATATTATAATATTTAAGTAGATAATCATGAATTAACAATTCCTTATTCTTTTCAATTGCACGTGTACACACATATATTTTTTGGAAGATAATATTGTGTTATTTTAGCCATGTTTATCTTTAATATATATTGACCTATCAAAATTCTAGTTCTAACCAACCATTTTAACAAACTCTTATCTATTAGAATAAATATGATTTATATTAGAGTTATATTATGACTCAACTACTGTACTTTTTCCCTATAAATAGTGAGCTCATATTTCACAATTCACCACACAGAATTTTACACGAGCTTTTCATATAGAGAACAGCTGTAAATTCTAAGTATATTTTTATTTTCAAAAGCTCGTTTGATCAATTGAGGTAAGATACTTTTGTGTAAAGTTGTTTGTTTCCTTATGCTTTTATGTTCAGTAATTTTATGCATGAATTGTCAATGGGCTTTCGGGTTCCTTAGAAAGAGATAAGAGATCCTTCGGGAATTTAAGATGACCTAGATGGGTGTTTCGCTTGGTCACCGAGATACTCCATAAGAGAAGAGTGGTATGAAGTGTTATTTTATTGCATATAATTGTATAATGGAAATCGCACGTATCTTACCGAGTGTTTTCAAAATACTCACTCTTACAATTTTTACGTACTAGTTCGGGCCGATTGAGCCGTATGGCGGACGGTGATGCGGGCTGCCAAAGGATTTCGACCGATGAGAATAACATTAGGTTTTACTGCTTTTATTTAAAATTTTTAGTTTGTTTTGTTCCAATAATATTTTTAGCAAATTTGTTAGTTAAGAATATTTAAATCGTTTCAAAGACACGATATTATGATTCTTATTTAAAGTTATGAATGTTCTATTTATTTAGAAAAATATAATTTTACAGTTCCGCATTTAAGTACATGAAAATTTTGTTTGGTAACACCTCAAGATGCTTGAATTTTTGGGGCGTTACAGTTTGGTATCAGAGCAAAGGTTTAATTTCCTGTAGACCCATATGCATTTTTTTTTTTTTGCGTTTTGGAAAAAAAAAAAAAAAAACGTACGTGAACAGTAACACTGTTCACGTGTACGGTGAAAAAAAAAAAATTTTTTTTTTTGTTTTTGTTCAATTTATTGTTGGAGTTTTATTAATTTGCATAATTGCAAAATTGAATGGCTTTGTCAAAAAGACCTAAACTGTCTAAGAAGAGCTTGGGATTTAAGCGGTCCATTGTGACCCCCCTCCTCATCTGGAAGCCTTTTGATTGCGCGTTATTCAATTTGATGAGATGAAACACAATATTTCAAACCTCACATATAGTATTTTTAAAAAAAAAAAAAAGATATTCTTTTTGGAAATTTCTATTGTGAGAAAATCATATTTTAGATATTACAAAAATGCACCATTTTCATAAATATTAGGAGTTTACGGACAATGTGAGAGTTAAAATCTTAAACATGTAATGAGATGAAAAATCCTTGGCATGTAGCGCTCACCACTCGACCACTCTCCAATTGATCCCAAGGTATGAAAAGAAATGTCATTCTTTTATCATGATTATGAGTTTTCTTACTTTATGTTATGTACTATTACGAGTATGTCAAAGTCGAGTATTTAGAACTTTTAAAGTAGTTGATGTAATTTCGAGGACGAAATTTTTTTAAGAAGGGGAGATTGTAGCACCCCGAAAATTTTAGAATAAAAATATTTGTTTTATAAATTTTATTCTATGGTTTTTGAAAGTAGAAGGGCTAAAATAAAGTATCTTTTAAATCATTATGTTTTAAATGGGCCAAATATTTAACTTCCTATAGAGTGATCAAAAGTATATTAATATTGTGCTCATTTTGTAGCCCGCATTAAATAGTGTTTATTGGGCTCAAGAAAATTTAAGTTCAGATGAGTTAAGCCCAAAATATTTCAATTCGAAAAAGTATGATTTATATGCAATATTTTATTATTTAATTATGGTCCTTTTAGGATAATTAGCAAAATATTATAATATTTAAGTAGATAATCATGAATTAACAATTCCTTATTCTTTTCAATTGCACGTGTACACACATATATTTTTTGGAAGATAATATTGTGTTATTTTAGCCATGTTTATCTTTAATATATATTGACCTATCAAAATTCTAGTTCTAACCAACCATTTTAACAAACTCTTATCTATTAGAATAAATATGATTTATATTAGAGTTATATTATGACTCAACTACTGTACTTTTTCCCTATAAATAGTGAGCTCATATTTCACAATGCACCACACATAATTTTACACAAAGAGCTTTTCATATAGAGAACAATTGTGAAATTCTAAGTATATTTTTATTTTCAAAAGCTCGTTTGATCAATTGAGGTAAGATACTTTTGTGTAAAGTTGTTTGTTTCCTTATGCTTTTATGTTCAAGAATTTTATGCATGAATTGTCAATGGGCTTTCGGGTTCCTTAGAAAGAGATAAGAGATCCTTCGGGAATTTAAGATGACCTAGATGGGTGTTTCGCTTGGTCACCGAGATACTCCATAAGAGAAGAGTGGTATGAAGTGTTATTTTATTGCATATAATTGTATAATGGAAACTGCACGTATCTTACTGAGTGTTTTCAAAATACTCACTCTTACAATTTTTACGTACTAGTTCGGGCCGATTGAGCCGTCGTGGACGGGTGATGCGGGGTCACGCCAAAGGATTTCGACCGATGAGAATAACATTAGGTTTTTACCGTTTTTATTTAAAATTTTTAGTTTGTTTTGTTCCAATAATATTTTTAGCAAATTTGTTAGTTAAGAATATTTAAATCGTTTCAAAGACACGATATTATGATTCTTATTTAAAGTTATGAATGTTCTATTTATTTAGAAAAATATAATTTTACAGTTCCGCATTTAAGTACATGAAAATTTTGTTTGGTAACACCTCAAGATGCTTGAATTTTTGGGGCGTTACACTTAGTGTACAACGATGTTTTTTTTAACAAAGCTGTACCTGTATTAACATTGGATGGCCTCAAAAAAAGAAAGACATGGATAAAATCTTAACAAAAAACACATTTTTTTTAGAGTAGGAACTAATGATTTTCAAAAGCAAGACTTGTAATAGATTTTTAAAGTGGAAAAAGACGATTTTTGAAATAGAACTGTGCATTTGGCAATAATGTTAATCAGTCTAGCAAAATTTTGATTGCGACTACCAAAAAAGCAATCAGAAAATCAAGGAAGCGCAAAGTTTGTAGCTTTGCCTTAAAAATTAGAATTGAAGATCAAATAAAAGCAGGATCATTGACACTCATTGTACTAAAACACTTGAATGAGACGGTTAAAATATCCAATGAAGATTGATCTTTATCCTCAAGCTAGTAGGCAGCCAGCAATGGACATTACTGATCGAAGAGGCGAAGAATCATTATAGCCTTCTGGGTAAACAAAATAGTTAATGGTGTAACCCTTCCACTGATCCACACCCATTTTTTGCACTTTTCATTTATCTCACTCATGCCCATTGGTAACAACTCCTCCTGTTACGGTAAGAATAGTAATAAAACTTACACTACTTCTCTTAACAACACTGATTTTTTAATATGCAGATTGAACCTTAAACGAGCAATTTAACATGCATAAAGCTTAAAGTAGCAATTCAATCTGTCTAAAGCTGCATAAAATATGAAAATAACAAATTTTAAGAGTGAACCAAAACTCAATACCTTTTTTTCAGTTGACACAGAAGCAGTAGAGGCATTAGCACAATTAATTACACTAATGGGATTCTTGAATTTACTCCAAGAAGAAATTTTGCGAACTGCAGATGGGATTGTACTGTTTTCGTAGAGTAATTGAAGAAGAATGTGTTGGGAGGAAACTATGGGGTGCAGCAAAATTTACTGCCATGCCCATCTTTATTTACTAACAGAAAAATACATGTAGAGAGCAAGAATTTCAGAGATTTTATGGAGTTTGCAGTACGGTAAGGAGGAGAAGAAACTGCAACCACCAAAATGGCACAACCACCACCTCTAAATCTTTTACCGATATTAATATTACTTAGAGAATTGATGAGTGGGTATTTGGCACCCATTATTTTGAAAAATGAGTTTTTGAATAGTGATTGATGTAAAGAATGTGTGGTTAAAAAATAAGAAGAATTTTTGGGTTTATGTGTAATATTTATTTTTAAGTTAGCCTTCAAATTTCGAGTTAATACCCTAATAGTCACTGAACTTTGACAAAAATTCATAGGAGGTCACTAAATTTCAAAACTTCTCTAAGTAGTCATTGAAGGGTTAATTACCCCATTAGTCACTGAACTTTGGCCAAAGTTTCCACCAAGTCACTGAACTTTAAAAACTGCTTGATTAGTCACTGAACTTTCAAAAAATCACTTCATTGGTCACTGAACTTTAACAATCACCCCATTGATCACTGAACTTTGCAAAAGATTTCTACTGGGTCACTGAACTTTACAAAAAGTTTCCTAGATGGTCACGGGGTTCAGTGACCATTTGGGAAACTTTTTGCAAAGTTCAGTGATCAATATGGTGATTGTTAAAGTTCAGTGACCAATGAGGTGATTTTTTGAAAGTTCAATGACTAAACAAGTATTTTTTAAAGTTCAGTGACTTGGTGGAAACTTTGGCCAAAGTTTAGTGACTAATGGGGTAATTAACCTGTCATTGAACTTTGCAAATAGTTCCTAAAGAGTCACCGAATTTCAAAACTTTCATAAATAGTCACTGAACTTTGCTAAAACTTCCCATAAAGTCATCAAACTTTGCAAATTGGGACCTCATGCATTAATGATTCAATGACTATTTAGGGAAGTCTTCGCAAAGTTTAGTGACTATTTAGGAAAATTTGAAAGTTCAGTGACCCCCTAAGAATTATTTGCAAAGTTCGATGACCTCCTGAAAATTTTTTGCAAAGTTCATTGATTATTTAGGATATTAACCCCTCAAATTTCTAAAGACAAGTTAACTAGTTAACATAAAATTTACTGAGAAGATGCGCATTGTGAATATGTTGGGAGAATAAGTTCCGGATAACAAATCTCCGAAATTGTTCTCTTGTTCACAGTGGACAAGATAAGATTGTCTAATTGCTGACGTGACATGAGAAATTTACTTACAATTATTTTCAAATGTGAGAATCATAACTAAAATTCTCTTCAAATATGTAAGATAAAACTTCTCATCGTGGATAGAAAAACATTTCGAACAGATCTCAATCCATAACTTGAAATTACAATCAAGAGCAACAAAAATCTATGAACAGCTTAATTGATATCTAGTCCTCAATTTTTTTTTTAGGATTAAGCAATTTGTACCCTTTGGTTTACCCTTTGGATTACTCGGGCCCACGCCTCCACTCACATGGGGGTCGGGTCCCATGCATTATTTAATATAGCCGTTGGAGTTGACTTTTTATTAGACGAGTGAGACCCAATAACGGCTATATTTTCAATTTTAATCCTTCCCAAACAATCTACTAATTCGTAAATACCTTTTTTTTTTTAATTTTTTTCATTTTAAAATTCATCTTTTTAAACTAAAAAATATATATAATTATTTCTTAAATAATTTATTTACCGTCTACGTTTTTTCTACCAAAACTCCAAATTTCGAAAGAAAAGAAAGCAAGAAGAAGTGTTTATTATAAATTCCAAATTTAGATTGTATCATTGTTTTTCATTTTTGGTATAATTGTTTGTTGGTAACTATCGGATATATACGATAATTTTGGAAAAATCAACCCACTACCATTTATATTATATATATTATTGATATGCAACCAAATATATATGTTCGTGTGTAGAAAGACAAATTTTTTAACTCAAAATAGATATGTAATATTTTTTAACTCGCACCAATGTCCAAATCGATTAACTAAACCAAACCAACCCAAATCGATTTAGTTTGATTTGGATCAATTTCAATGATTGGATTGGGTCGGTTTGGGTTGGAATTTATCTAACCGACTAAGTCGGTTTCGGTGATGGGTTGGACTCAAAATCAAACTAACCCGAATCATGTCCAGGCCTAAATGTAGATGTGATTTACCGCTACCATTGTAGGCTAACAATCATTTTGCACATCGTTAAAAGTATCTTACACAACAACTTGCACAAAGGCATATGGGGATCAATAAAGCTACTCAAACAGGGAAATTACCCAGGGTTTAGAAACCGACACACGTGTCGATTCCGGACTCGTGGCTTTTTGTGTTAAAATTTCCCATCCCCCAATGTATTGTTGCCAAGTATTTCTGGAAGCAAAGCCTGTATTTTCACCCTGTTTCTCTAGCATTACTCTATGGGGATAGTCCCAACTGCCTCGGTCGTAAGAGGCATGTTTTGCATTGCTGAGGATTAGGTCTCCCCATTTCACCTTGGAAAGAATAAAGAGGCAAGTAGTGGCGGATACAGGGGGAAGTTGGAAGAGGCTAGCCTAACTTAAATCTTTTAGTCTAGTACTCCTAGATCCGCCCTTGGAGGCAAGACAAATACGGATTTGGACACCTCAGATATTGTAGCGTTCGAGGTAATCATATGGTTTTAGATGGGGCTTAGGGCTGTCAGACATGCGACCACCCCGAGGCCTTAATGGGCCAAATGATGGCATCTCCATTACCTCGAAGAAAATGGTATTTGAAACCTTTGGGGGCTCGCATGACATCCTGGTTAGCTGGCAACGATGACAAGGGCTCTTTACCTAGGGGCTGCCGCGTGAATAGAGGCAAATAATAGTCCCCAAGTCCAAAGTCTAATTATTCATGTGACTTGTTGGAGTTTGATTTTGTCTAACTTTTGAAGAGGCAAGAATCGTGCTGCAATGAATAGGCATCCAATGTTTAAGAAGTCGAAGTATTATTGTTGTCAAAGTGGTTGCAAAGGCCCAAATCGGCCATACCCAGTGGTGGTCCTTGCGAAGAGCATGAGGGATGGCTTAGTACAACTGAAGGCGAATCTCGTTGGGTCAACTAGCTCGAATTGAGCAGATAGAGTGAGGAATGCGTGGGATTACCATGTGGAACATCGTCGAAGGCCTACTTGGCTCTTGCTTCTTGGTGATGTTTAAGTGGCTTCTTGGCAGATTCTGGGGTGTAAAATTACAAAATGTTGCAAGGTCAATCGGCACACCCTCCATTACTGATTAATTGAGCTTATTAGTAGGATTTTAGCATATTTAAGCTCTCAACGTTGATCGAGGTATTACTTGAAATTTTTTGACTTAACTAACTTTATCCATGGTAAAATATTTTATGCGGGAAAACGCAGCGTACAAGAAAACATGACAAACATATGTAAACATTCTTATATATTCATAATTTCCAAAAAAAGGAAAGAAAAACAAAAAAAAACAAACACCTTCTTGTTCAAGGATCATTAACATTATCCAGCTCTTATTTTATGGGGTAGCAGAAAATTTAAAGCACAACCTAGCTATTAAGACAACATTTTCCCTCATTAAAATCCATGCATGCATATAAAACTTAGTGTTAATAATAATTCTTCAACATGATCAAAAGTGATAGACTTGCCGAGTAATTTGTCCAAATGGTAAAATCATTCCCATTGTTCCGGTCGATTAACTGTCTGTTTTGGGGTCAACTGTGTCTCGTTCACGCCGTCGCCGCCGTCCTCACCGGAAATCTCTTCCAGTGACCTCCCCTTTGTTTCTGTCACAAGGAAGGTACAGAAAAATCCAATCAAGTTTGTGAAAGCCAAAAGTATCATGGCCCTTTTGATTTTATTCACGTCTCCATCCTGTGTATAGCTCTGAACACCAAATGCTCCGACCATAGCCCCGGCCTTGCCAGAGGCGGCGCTGATTGCATGGCAAGTGGATCTCAGCCTGGTGGGGAAAAGCTCCGCCGGCAGAACAAAGGTGGTTGAGTTGGGGCCGAAGTTCGCGAAGAAGAACGTCAGCCCGTAAAGACTAGCAAAAGTCCATTTGTGGTCTTCGTTCCTGAGGTAATCATATTTGACACCCATTATGAACATGAATACAGACATCATGAAGAAGCCCAACAATTGTATGTAATATCGGCCGATTTTTTCGATGAACGCCACGGCGAACCAATAACCGGGGAAAGTCCCGAATAAGGCTATCACGAACATGGCACGGGATGTCTCGAACATTTCGCGTAGCGCGCTTACTGTTTCGGGTTTGCTAGTGAGTTTCATTGCAGGGAAAATGTCTTTTTGTGCAAGATTTTGGCTATAAAAGGCAATATCTAATAAGAACCAAGTAGTTGCGGTACCTATTAAATGACGACCGTGGCGATTGAAAAACTCACTTGATAGCAATGAGTATTCATTGGCAGATTTAAATTCTGCTAATTTATCTTGTTCGGCTTGAATTTCTATATCAAGGACTCTCCCCATATCCGATGCAGCTTGTTTAGCATTTCCCTCGATCAGGGCCGTGTACCGGCCAGTTTCCGGCATTTTCATCCGCCAGTAGAAGGTGAGAATTGCCGGCAAAGCTCCAAGCATGAGAACGATTCGCCAGACATAATCCGCCTCGGGCTCAGCCGAAAAAACCGGCGATGCCAAGAATCCCGGACCCTTAAATTCCTCAAGAAATATTCTCGAGAGGGTCATCGATACTAGACCGGCAAAGACGATTCCAACACCTTGCATAGCAAACACTGCCGCAATAAAGGCACCACGGGTATTCTTGTTGGCGTATTCGGACATGATCGTGGCGGAGAGAGGATAATCGCCGCCAATCCCAAAGCCAAGCCAGAACCTGAAGAAACAAAGTGTAGTCATAACAGCTTTTGGACTGGATCCAAATGACAAGCCAGAGCAAATGGCACAAAGAGCCATAAGAACCAAAGTAACCCCATAGACTTTCTTCCTCCCCAATTTATCCCCAAGCCACCCGAAAACCAGCTGTCCGGTTAAGGTCCCGACCAGCGCCACCCCAACAACGAAATTGTTGACGTCATGAGGAAGCTTTCCCGGCTTGGTCAAGGAGCCATCGTAGTAATAGAGACGGCCCAGCAATTTTGAGACAGTGGAGATGCAGAAAAGATCGTACGCATCGGTGAAGAACCCCATTCCCGCAATGACAATCGCAGTCACATGGTACCATTGCGTTCGTGCATTGTCAAGGGCACTAAGCACGGCGATGTTCGACGCCATTGCTTTTACTTTCTTGAATTCTTTCTTTTTTGTGTTCTATAATTTGGTGTTGAGCATGCATGAATTTATACAACTTTTATACTAGCATGTTCTTGTATCAAGAAAATTGAAAAATATTTAAGAAATTGGCGTGTAAAACTAGGGTTTACAACAAGAAATTGATTGGCGGTATCTATACAGGGATATGCTTTTGTTTTGTTAAAATCTAAGGTTATGATGAAGGAGATAGGACTTGATTTTATCTATTGGAAGCATATTTCCAGGTAATTGATGAACCTTGATTAATTAACATAAGATCACGATTCTAGATGTATAAGTTTTGTTTAATATTGTCCTTGGAGGACTAAACTAAAATTTGGTACATAATAACATATTGTCATTGCCAATGTGTGCTTTATTCCTGAGAAATTACTCTATCTGACAAGCCGAATGCTGTCACATTTTGTCGGGAAGAATCTTTGATGGAACCCTTGAAATTATAAAAGAAGTCAAATGGCAAATCAAGATTTTTCCTACAAAATTTTCACCAGAAATTTGAATATGCGCCCTGCTTAAAAAATTGATTTTTCTACCCCCCTATTGTTTCTATCCTTTATGGAATTTGAATTTGTGTACCCATATCAAAACTCAATCAAGAAATCTACTTTTGTAAATCTAAAATGCTTATATGACAAAGAAATGTGTTCATTTGGTGATATTTTGGGTTTTTGTACTAATAAATGGGAGTTCGAGTTCGAGTTTGAGTCGAGTCGAGTCGAGTCAAGTAGTATGCCAAACTTTAAAAAAAAGGGGAAATGAATTTGAGACCCATTAAAATGAAAAAAAAAACTCATTTTCATTTCAAATTTTGTGGGACTATATTCTTTTTATATAAAGCTAAGTGTACACAATTTTTTACACAATGTTTTACACATAGCACCACTCGTCAAGAAAAGAGGGGTGTAAAACATTGTGTAAAAAATTGTGTGTACACATAGCACCACTCGTCAAGAAAAGAGGAAATGAATTTGAATCTTCCCTATGAACTTTAATTCTTCACTTTCATTCCAAATTTAACCCCCAATTATTTTTCGAAAAATAACCACCAAGAAAGTTGGAGGCTAAATGTGTCATTTGTTGCTATGAAGTGAGGGTGAAATGGAGAAATTGAATTTCAACGGGTCATTGTCACTTTTCCTTATTCAGCCAACCGTCCTTTGTACCATAAATTTTTAAATTTTAAAGTACTATTTCAAAATCCGATTCCCCATTAAAATATGAAAAATGCTACTTATACATCAAAAAGCCAGACAACAAGCCTACATCCCCCTCACATGGGAGTTCCACCTAATAAAATATTCGAGTGGGCCCCTTACCCATGTGAGGGGGGTGTAAACCGTGATGTACACCCCGATGTACTAGTAGCACTGCTCTTAAAATATTAGATCCTATTTGTGAGAGATTAAATTTTTCTTCAATAAATTAATTCTCATTTTCAACCACACATTCTTCAATAAAATAATATTTTCCATCACATCAATAATTTTTTTTTCTTTTTCAACCACACGTTTCCCATCATATCACTATTCAAAATCAATTCTTTCCTCAAAAATCTCTCCCAAACAAGCTCTAAAGTACGTCGTGAACAGGGGTCTCAAACACTGGGTAAAAGGGCAATTTACACTAATATGGATAAAATATAGGGGTGAATTGATAAATATTGATTTTTATTCGACAATTACATAATTTTTTCACAAATTAGTGTGTATGTAATTTTTAACACACATCGAGTTAATCCAGATACCGTGTATGTAATATGTAGAAACTGGAACTTACCCTCTCTGTACAATCTTATTATATAGTGCATGTAATCCTTTGCTCCTATTATTGTGCATGTAAGTAATTCTTAAAGCCAAAATTGATAACATCAAAAGATGCCAGCATCTTTATCAAAGCAAGAACCACAAAAATAATTCAAGTGTTCAATCAAACTTCAGAACACTAGTTTTGATTTCAATTTGGTTTACAGAGGCGGAGTTGGTTTTGATTCCCACCATCTTACAAACTAAAGCTTCAATTCCACTGTTCTCCTCCCACCCACCACCCTAGTCACAATTAAAGGTTCAACTAGTCTTTCACCTGTGCGATGCACAAATTTATATTAAGTGATAAACAATTCTAATATGAGCAACATATGCTAATTGAGAGCTAGTTGCTGTTGCAGCATCCCAATCATATCTAACATGAGATTATTATGTTAATTAGGATAAGACATATGAAATCCATTTATTTTTTTATGATATTTTTTTTTTTGGGGACAGGTTCTCTTTTACAACATGGACAATTGAAAAGCACACTCATTCTGAAGGATGAATAAGAGATCAAAATACCTACAGCAACCTGTTCATCTCAAACGCAGTCATTTATTGCCACTTGGCAGTCTTATCTAAAGACTGACTATTAGATTCCTGTAAAAAGGCAGATGTTTCTTTTATTCAACAGGCATATTACAATAAAGTACATTACTTCTTAGCAGTAAATACAATATCTCACTCTTTAAATACTACAACAATTTCAATAGCAATAGAAGTCATGCCATCAAGCTCTCTAAATAACTCAAAACTATTTTTCCTTCTATAGCCAATAAACATTTTCAATAACTTTACAATATGGATCATCTCATGCTACTCAATCAACGGCCGCATACAAAATTAGATAAGAGGGCATACCTTTATCTCCACCAGCCATTGATTTGTTTATTTTCTCTCCTCTATTAGTCCCACTCTTCAAAATAAGCTCTGCCTTGCAATATCTATTGGAATCACAAGAAATACCTGGCTTTAGATTATGTGAATCTTTCATTTCTAGGACTAAGCAATTACCAATAATTAAACTAATAAAAAAAGTATCTGAACTTATCTGAACTTATATCGTTCAAAACACAAAACAACACCAAAAAATAATTGGCTGCCTCTAACTAGAAAAATAATTTAAGCAAACCATTCGGCCATTTCTAGAAACAAATATGGGTTCGGCCATACAAAACTAAATTATTCATTGTCTTCTACTATTGGAACCCTAGTACATTTCACTCGAATTTTCCTCATTTTAAGCAATTAGCAGAGACAGATCGGGTTGAATATTCCAAAATATAACCAATTTTCAGCTTTAAATATCCCAAAAATCTAATAGATACCAAAAACACTAAAATTCACGACAACAAACCTTACAAAGCTGTAAGTGCACCCAAATTTTTTTTTTTTTTTTTTTTTTATCTTGGGCAGGATGGAGGCCAGAATTATGGGCAGGAACACTGTTGCAGTACAGCGGCGGGAAACTATCCTTCTTTAATATAGTAAAAATAGAATAGATTTAAACTTTTTAAACTTCGATACCATATTGAAATTTAGCCTTTGTTTTGTTCTCATTATTTCGAAAATACATTTTTATCTTTCTTATTTTCAACTGCACATTCTTAAATAAAATAATATTGTACGTAAATCTAAAATCTTTTCTTACCACACATTCTCATCAAATCATTATTCCAAAATGTATTTTTGACAAATAAAAAAAATGGGACTCCAACAGAGTTTACTCTGAAAAAATGACATCAAATTTAATCAATTCATGTCACGAACATGCAACCAATATCAATCAAATAACAAAATAAATCCATGAAAATCGACAATAATATAGTATTATGTGATAAAAAGGAATACAATAGACACAGCAAACATCCATTCAAAGAGAATAGCAATATATATAGAGATTAAAAGAATATATTCTAAATACTATAAGACGAAAGGAAAAGGGAAATATTCTCTCTAATCTTAATTACACAGATTAATTAGTTAGAAACTTTACTAGAAACTGCACATTCTTAAATAAAATAATATTGTACGTAAATCTAAAATCTTTTCTTACCACACATTCTCATCAAATCATTATTCCAAAATGTATTTTTGACAAATAAAAAAAATGGGACTCCAACAGAGTTTACTATGAAAAAATGACATCAAATTTAATCAATTCATGTCACGAACATGCAACCAATATCAATCAAATAACAAAATAAATCCATGAAAATCGACAATAATATAGTATTATGTGATAAAAAGGAATACAATAGACACAGCAAACATCCATTCAAAGAGAATAGCAATATATATAGAGATTAAAAGAATATATTCTAAATACTATAAGACGAAAGGAAAAGGGAAATATTCTCTCTAATCTTAATTACACAGATTAATTAGTTAGAAACTTTACTAATGATGAAGCCAAGGGAGGGCTGAGGAGGGTTATGGACCAAAGTGGGAACAGCCTTTGAAATAGGTGCAGCAACAGGGATGTTTGTGGCGGATTCAGCTGGACTTTGGACCATACTTGGCAAAGCTAAGGCGGCGGCGAAGTGGTTTTGTGAACTTGACTTGCTAGCCAAAATCATGATTTCGTTTGCCTTTTCTGCCGGAAAACCATCGAAAACTATCACTTGACCGCCATAGAATATGGTCATTTGTGCAGTTTCTGGCTCAAATTTTATCCCACTGCCACACATAAAATCAAATCAAAAAGTTAATAAGCTAAAAGCTTAACATAATCAAGCCATGAATTCAAGGCTGATAATAGACAACAAATTAAACCTGAGATCAGTTTTCTTCTGAGGGATAATGGGCATGTTGAGTTTTTTGTGGGTCGAAGTTTCAGATTTCTCCATTAGTGGGAAAAAATTCATGGTCTCAGTTGCTGCTGGAGCTCCTTTTTTCATAAAAAAAAAGAAGAAGAAGAAATTTTAGGAAATTCATTCCTAAAAAAAAACCCAGAAAAGGAAAGAAATAAAAACAGATCCAGCCATCTGCGCAAGCTTTAGTCAAACCTTTTGGTTCAAAATTCTGAGTGAGACCTAGAGTAATATCTCCAAAGCTACCCTTCTCTTTCAAGTACTGGCTCAACAAACTACAGGTCTGTGAGAAATTGGACCTCTTGCCGGGAAACCTGCCGGAATCCACAATTTCCGATGAACCCATCTGAAAAAATTAAGACTGCAACTTGTACTTTGAAAAATTCAATGGTTGTTGGACTCATGTGTGAACAAATAGTTGAATTTAAATGAAACGAAAATGAAGGATTTAAACTCCGCGTGCAGAGGATCTGGCCTCCGCACGCGGAGGCTGGTGACCTCGGCACGAGGAGGCTCTGTCCTCCGCAAGCGGAGGATCTGGTGTCTTTCTTTGCAAAAAACCACGGGTGAAAATGAGATTGGAAAGAAATGGAAAGAATGGAAATAATTTAACAAAAACAAAAAAATGAAGGAAATGGAACTAATCACTGTTCCAAGCACAGTAACTCCTCATTCATCTTTTTATTATAGGCAGGAAAAAATGGAAGAAACGTTTGCAAAACTTCCAAATAATGTTTTTTTATCACAAACTAAAATGGATGAAATATGTTTTCTTTTGGTGATTTTTTTTTCCTTCTTGCAATAATAAATTCTAACACTCAGATGAAATCTTTGTTAGTTTACCATCAAAATTCAAAACTATAACTTCTATTTTGTAGAAATCAAGTTTACCTGACCACCTGCACTTTGTTCATCAAGCTCGAATTCTAGAAGTATCCAATGAGGGATAGCATGCTGACTTGGGGAGTTTGGAGACAGAGAGGTTAGAGTCGTTGAGGAGGAGGCTTTTCTTTTTTTCGAGAGGCTGGGCATTTTTCTTACGCAGATGAAGCAAGGAGTAAGCCTTTCGGTTGGGCGGGATTGAATTCAAAATTCTGGGCGGTATTCAATTCAAAAAAGCTGCAAAATTTTTTTTTTTTTTATCTTGGGCAGGATGGAGGCCAGAATTATGGGCGGGAACACTGTTGCAGTACAGCGGCGGGAAACTATCCTTCTTTAATATAGTAAATATAATAGATAGATTTTGGGGAAAAAAAAAACAAAAATAAATCCATAGCCATGCCAAAGTAGATAAATTCCTAAGTTGATAGAAGATCTTAATTACGTTTCGCATCACTTAGCTTGCTATACCAAAGCTGATAAAATCATAAGTTTACTATGATTTTATTAGACCAAGTTGTTAATCTGAGTTCTTTATGAACTGCAAGTAGTTTCTCCGTAATAATGTTATAAACCAAATCACATAAAATCTTAATATATAGTTGGTGTTTCGAATTAAAATCTAGTTAAAAAAATCCATGCAGTCCAACAGATAGAAAAAAAACTTCAACTTGCAACTGGGTCTTTCAAGTTGTTACCTAAATGGAGTTGAGATAGCAAAGATTAGCCTGAAAGTTTAGCACATTTCACGTTGTAGGTTTTCGCTGTTTCTTTCTTCTCAATTGTACATCAAATCGCATAGACTCTGAAAAGGTACCCAAATTTTGTACCCAAATTTTGTAGAATGCATTAGGGGCACAAAAAAAAAGAGCAACCATAACATACATGGATGAAAATTCATCTGCAGAAATTACACATGTATGATTACTTACGCAGATAGTAGTATCTCATTCCTTGATTTATAACCATTCCCATAAATCACACAGTTCAGCACCTTCCAAAGTCCTTTAAAGACTATGTACAAATATAGAAAAATGATTCTATTCTTTCTTTAAATGCACAAACATTCTAACTTCCTCAATTTACTGTTCAAACTTTACAATAACGTGTTAATAAGCTAAAGAACAGTCAATAATAGAGCAATCCGTGCTAATATTCAATTAGGAATCGAAAAGCTATTTTGCCACAAAATTATTGAAGAATCATCAATTCATGAACAAACTCATAAATTTATGAAGAAGAAGCAATCAATGACTTCGACTTCATCAACAATCAGGATCCCTAAATGATATACTTCAAATATACCTCAAAAAATAGAGAAAAGTTACCCAAATCATATAAATAGGTCTAAGACAGCTTAACCATAAATTAAAATTAAATTTGATAAAGATGTATAAAACAGTAAATAACAGAATATAAATTCTGAAGGTATTAAGAAAATGTCATATTAAAAAAAAAAAACCTACTGCCGATGACATCCGCCGGCTGGACGTCGAGCCAGCCTCTTCTTCGCAGATCTACTCTTCGATTTAGAGCACTCACCGAGGCCAGAATCTTCCTCCCCCGCTGCCGATGACATCCGCCTGCTCAGCACGTAGTACAAAAGCATCACCGCCCCTGCCGCCGTCGCCATTGTCACCACCGCCATCAGATCAAAATATAATTCACATATATCTATATGCAATTGATCATCAAAAACAATTTTTATACAACAATTGCAACTATTTGTGCCTCCGCACGCAGAGGATCTGGGTCCTTCGGGTGCGGAGGCACAGTCTCCACACGCGGAGAGCTGCTTCTTCCGCCTGCGGAGCAGCAGCCACCGCACGTGGAGATCTGGGTCCCCCGCGTGCGGTGGCTGCTGCCTCCGCACGCGTAGGAACAATTTCCTCACAGCGGAGGCACCGTACCTCCGCATGCGGAGGATCGTGCGGAGGTCGATGCCTCCGTGAGCGAAGACGTCGGAGGATCGTGCGGAGACGTCGATTTTCTATTGCACTAACTTTTAAAATTCTCAAGTTAAAAATAAAAGATGCAAGAAGAAAAGAACTCACAGAAGTACCCCGAGCATCTGGCTTTAAGTTGTGCCTATTGACCTCCAATCTGGGACTTTCCCTACCCTTTACGTCCATATTTCCTTCCCAGCTCTTTCTCAGTGCCTTTGGCCCCAACTGAAATCCTTGAACAAAGTTCTTCATCAAGCTCCCAGTTGACACCTTCTTCATGGTCGGACTTGTCCCATGAGTAGAACCTACATTTTCCTCTTGTTTCAATCCGGAATAAATTGAAGCACATCTAAACTGAATCTCACATAAATCCAGCAGAGAATGAAATAAAAGCATAGAATTGAAACGGAGAGGCAATTTGGAATACCAGAATTTTCTTGGTGCAGCTGGAATACCAGAATTCTTGAATGCCAAATGGAATTGAAAAGGCGGTTTGGGAATTCTAGAGAGTCTCTTCACCTTCTCCTATGAATCAAAAGAAAAATATTAGCGAAAAACATAATTCCATTTCTTTTCTCCATTTTCAAAGAGCATGACTTGATTTTCTTCGGATAATTTTCAGTAATAACCGAATTAGCGGAGGCAGCCTCCGCACAGGAGGCTGGTGAAAGCCTCTACATGCGGAGCATAACAGCCTCCGCGTACGCAGAGGCTGGCGTGGTACCTCCGTGTGTGGAGGCACCAGCCTCCGAGTGCGGAGGATCTGGTTGCTCCGTACTCAGAGGATCTGGTTGCTCCGGTGCCTCCGTGTGCGGAACCTTCGGTCTTGTTTAAACACCATTTTAAAGATCATGTCAGGGGTCTTGTTTAACTTGCTCTTGTTATAGACATACTCCCAGTTAGAAGTATGTCTAGAACGCGATTAAACACCGTAAAATTATACATTCTTGCTAGTGTTGCTCTATTCTTATTGAAACCTAGAGTGAAGAGTCAAGACAAATAATAAAAACTAATCTAAACTAACATTAACGCATCAATTGAAATCTCATTCAATTCAAAACACAAAAAAAAAAAAAAAAAAAACAGTAGGAAACTCCAAAAACCCAGATTTACGCTAATCTTTATGCATCGGAGAAAAAAAATTGCAAATAAAAGCAAAATCACAACTACAAAATTGGGCAAAAAGCACAGATCTTGCAAACTAAGTCAAAAATTTGCAAAAAGAACTTGTGATAATCGGTCACAGTAAAAATTGAGCAGATGGCGGCCAATTTTTTTTGAAACGATAAGAAGGCAGTCTCAGGTTTTGAAAATGAGATAACACTGCACCGGCGCCACAAAATTGGTCAAAATAAGTTTCATATGTGAGTATTATTTTTGGGAGGGAGCCAGCCAAATTTGAAAAAAATACAAAAGTGGGACCCACTACAATTCAAAAGCTGCAGATCTTAAGTACTTCATCACTGTAGATGATTTTTTTATGTGAGTCCTTGACTGATTGACAATGAATGGTGGCGTGACTTGTTTCAATTTTATACACCACTTTACCAGCTTTCTTGGTAGAGATTTTCTTTTCTTTTTCTTTATTTTTTTTCCCTTCACTTGGGCGGGAAATTGGGGCAGCATTTTAGGCGTGAACTGTTGCAGCAACTATCCTTCTTTAATATAGTAAATAGATTGTTATAACGACACTACATTCAAAAGTTGACATCAATTTTATAGCAACTTCCCGGTACGGATACTGGACTCGAATTTAGTTGATGTCTTATTTAATCTAACGAAAAAAATTTAAACACAAAATATAGTATATTTAGAATAAAGTACAAAAATATAAACTTCTATTTCTTAATGGGCCAATAGGATTTTAGCATGAGAAAATTACACCTAGATTATATATGTTTTTAACGTTTCCAATTCATAAATCAAATTTAAAATATTTTTATTTAAAAATCAGATGAAAATTCAAATTTTAGTACTAATAATAATATTAAAAAATTATATTAATCTAAGTATTCACATCACCTCACCCCACCCTATTTTATCCACTCCGTTGTCTCTCACACAACCATCAAAGACTATGTCGCTCACAATCACCACCGTCGAAAGACAACGATACGCAAAGCCTCAGCACTATGAGGGCCACGAGCAACTGCTTGTGGTCCCGTAGAAAAATTTTGAGCAGCGATTGTCGTTGCACGGGATTCTAGGCAAACACGACATCATCGCCTGTTGCCACCACTTCATAGCGGTGATAAATAGTAGTTTCTTCCTTTGATCTATTGCTTAGTCAGAGTTATGGAAGATTTTTGTTGATGGTTTGTAAATGGTGGTGCTGGTAATTGTAATGCTGAGGTTGATAGTGTAGGTGGTGATGGTAATGGTAGTGCAGGTGATGCTCGCGATTGTGTTAGCGGTGCGACGTGTTGGTGGCGGTGGCGACAATCGTCACGTGTTCTTAGAGTATATGTTAAATGCTGTGTTGATATTTGATGGTGGTGGTAGTGGTGGTGGGTCACAAGTCCCATGTATCAGATCAAAGATAAATTTAAATAGGTCACATGTCACGCTCCACTAGTGATAGGTTATATTGTATATGTTACAGACCAATGCCAATAGGTCACAAAGCAAAATTAACTGGTCACATATCATATGTTACATGTCTTTGTACATTGATAATACGTCACAAATTCAAGTTTACATGCCATAGTTCATATGTCACATGCCACATGTTATATAGTATAGGTAACAAATCAAGATCCATACATCACATATCCAAGAGAATCGATCACAGGTTATATGATCAATATCACTTGTAACAGTTTACATGTCACAAGTCACACATAATAGGTCATAAATTCAAGAGAACTGGTCGCATGCCATTGATTTCTCCGACCTCAATTCTTCGAACTGGTCACAAACTCAATCAACCAAATTCTGGTGGTGAGAATTGAAATTAATACATATACATATATACATATATGTGTGTGTGTGTGTGTGTGTGTGTGTGTATCATAAAACCACTTTGACTGATTCTTTAATAAAATTACGTGGACCACAATTAATTGGTCTTATAGTGCTCACATATCAACCCAAGCTGGCTCACTTCATCAAGTGTGGACTCGACTTGTCCCACCAACATGCGCATTGATAGGCGACTAATGGAGGACAATCCTATTGTAAATATGATTAAGATTATATATTTATAATAAAATATCTAATTGTAATAAGTTTTATCTTTTATTCTAATATTTTGTTTAGATTATGAATTCTTTTCTTAATGGATTGGAATAAGATTTCTAATTTCTTTTATATTAGGATTTTAATTTATTTCATTTTAGAATTTAGTTTTCTTATATTAATAGGATTAATGAATAATTTTGCCTATAAATATAAAGGCATTGTACACTTTTCAACAAGAATCAATTATTATGTAATATATACAAGATATGATTGTTCAAATATTGTTCTTATTTATTGCATAATTCTTATTACGAGAATTTTATAAATGCTTTCGCACTAAAATTGGTATCAGAGTAAGGAAATTGCTTTAATCCGATGGCCTGAAGGTACTGGTGTCAGTTGAATCACCAACGACGAACGGAGGCCGACAAACTCAATCAACGAATCAAGGGGATCGATGAAACCCTTCTAAACATCACGCAGATGTTGACTGCATTCAGTTTTGAAATGAATCACGAACCCACGAAGAAGCAAGCTAACAAGAATTTGTAGATCTTAATTGCTATGAATGTTGGTTGTATCAACAAACATAGAACACTGCAACACGTGTTTAGAGAATTTTCTCGAGTCCTAGCCAAGTTCGAAACATACAAGTTATCAATGATTTTTTTTCTTCAACAAAACTCGAGAACGAGTTTTGTAAAGTGTGAGAGATTGATGTAGGATAATCCTATTATAAATATAATTAGGATTGTATATTTATAATAAAATGTCTAGTTGCAATAAGTTTTATCTTTTATTCTGATATTTTGTTTAGAATATTTTTTCTTTTCTTAATGGATTGGAATAGGAGTTTTAATTTCTTTTACATTAGGATTTTAATTTATTTCATTTTAGAATTTAGTTTCCTTATATTAACAGGATTAAGGAATAATTTTTCTTATAAATACAAAGACATTGAACAATTTTCCACAATAATCAATTATTATTCAATATCTATAAGGCATAATCGTTCAAATATCGTTCTTATCTATTACTTAATTCTTATTAGAAGAATTTTATAAACGTTTCCGCACCAACGACCAAAGCCGATCCACTTGTTACTTACCTATTTTTCACGAGATTTTCATTGCTCGACTTATTTTTTGAGCGAGCCGATGAATGACTCGTCCCATCTAACACCTATACCCTTGTCCCTCTCAATCGCAGGAACCCACAAATACTCTTTGTAATAGTTAAACTATTTTTTAAAAAGTCAGTGTTCATTTTTTTAATTTAAAAAACACACTTGCCCAAGTGATGAATGATGAGAGCAAGGGAGCATGTTTGAGTGGGTTTATTCTAAAAATTAAGATTTTTATAAGTAAAAAAGTGCCAAAGTGCCATTTTATTGTTTATTGTGTGTTTGTCTCCCATTATTGTAGAAGAAATAGAATAATGAATAATATTTTTTGAAAAATATGTGGTTGAAATTTAAAATAACTTTATTAGTTTGTGTGTAAAATATTTTATTTGGTGAATGTGTGGTGCAGAATCTAATTGTAGCAAACAATGTTTTGGAATAAAGAGAGACAAACAGGTGAATTTTGAATATTTTTTAAACCAATATATGTAACATGTTTTATTAATGACAAAATTAAAACATAATACAATAGGAGTAATCTTACCTCCGATGGAGATGGGAGCGTACAATGACAACGTTAAACCTTGTGCCATAGTCATCCTCTTTTTCTCACTCCTCGCGATCGCAATTACTTCGGACTCGCTATTTAAGGAGATTATTATCGATTTTATCGTGCAAGTAGATGGATCATTAACAATTAATATAATAATAAGTAGTATGTCAAATCCACGTAGGTTGATTATCTACGATTATACTGTAAACTCTAATCATAAACACGCAAAATTAATTATTTGATTTTGGTTTTGATTATACCTAATTATCTACTATAATAAGCAACTAAAAAAAAATCTTGGAATTATCAAATCACAAAAGACACCGGGATCTTAAATGCATCATTGTTAAACTACTTTAATTCTCAATTGGCCATTTATAATCAATTCTTGCATATAGTAAAACAATGATCCAATTATAATTAATAGCCTCTCTCGAGGTATGTAAATTTAATAATTTCTAATTAAATTACAAATGTATAAATATGCATTATTTTACAAAAATTAATACTCTTATCTATTATATGTCACTGTAATTTACTATTCTCCAATATAATATAAGAGAAAGTCACACCTATCCCTAGTTTTTAACATATCATTTCAAAAATTAGATTTTAACTTTATTGTTAGCAAAAATAAGGTATATGTGGAGAATAAGTGACACAATGAAGGATTGGGCCTGGAATGATAATGGGCTGAACATGGCTATTGGGCTGGACATTTATTATAATTACATGAAGTCAGTTTTGTTTATCAAAGGACAAAAACGTGCTTCAGTTTTATTCCCAGCTAATGCGTTTTTTAAAGGGACTTTGAAGACTTCTTTTATAAAGTAAAGGCAAGGGCTGGGCACAATATACTCTATACGTGAAATTGGAAGAAAAATTTCACTCATTCTCTCATACTTCTCTCTACGAACTCATTCTTCTCTGCCTCTCTCTAACTCTAAATCTAGATTCTTGTGTGAATCAAATTTTGGATAGTCCTAGTGCATCTCTTGAGTGATTTGTTGTGGGCTATTGTTTTGTATTCTTGAGTGGATACCGATTCATGTGTTGATTTGAGGGGTTTTCGATTTCTATGATTCTTGGGTGAATTGTTGCTAAGTGCCGATTGTAACGAAGAACGGGTTCTTTATCCTTGTTTTATAAAGTGATTTCTTCCGGTTGGCGGAAGCTCAAAAGGGGATTAGGAATTTTATTCCGAACCTCTTGCCTTAGGGCGAAAATTCTCTCGTGTTCTTTACTATTTTCAGTTTCTTGCATTTTTATATTTGTTGATTGAATGTTTGATTTGGCTAATTTGGAGTTTTGAATCTCTACAGTGGTATCAGAGCGTTGGTCGTGATTCTTGGTTCTGGAATTTGGGCAGACAGTAACCGGCTCGTTTTTTGATTCGAGTGTTGATTTGATTTCTTGAACCCTAACTTAGGACCTTTGGTGAGTTCGTTCCAATTTTACACTTGATGCACTGATTGTTGCTTATACCATTACTGTGAATCTGGAAATACATTTCTGTATATGTTTTTCAGTACTGTATATTGCAATTGTGATAATCTGTGCAATTTTCTGTAAGCTGTTACATGAATTGTTGGATTTCTTGCCTGAAATTAAATCTGAAAATCACATAACCGAGTATGTACATTCTGCTGGTTGTATAATTCACGTTATTGTCTCTGGAGTGTTGACATTTGAATTATATCTTACTGTGCATACTCCTGGTTGCTCTGCCTGATCTGAATTGGTTAGCCATTCATTCAAACTTTCATTATGCCTTCTTCTAAATTTGAATTGAAAGTTTTTAATGGCAAAGGAGACTTTAGTCTCTGGCGCCAGAAAATGAGAGCTCTTTTACTTCAACAAAAATGTGCAAAAGCCATTGATGAGTCATGGCCTACTGATATGGATTCTAGTAAAGTTACTGAACAAGATGAAATTGCATGGAGTTCGATTTTTCTGCATTTGTCTGATAATGTGCTTAGAGAAGTAGGAGAAACAAAAACTGCTGCTGAATTGTGGAAAAAATTGGAGAAAATTTATTTGAATAAAGCTATGCCAAATAAAGTTTATCTCTTAAAACAGTTTTTTGGTTTTAAACTTGATCCATCACTTGACCTTGATGCTAATATTGATAGATTCAATAGATTAACCCGCGACCTAACCAACTGTGACGAGAAACTCTCAGATGGGCAGTTGGCTGTGGTTCTATTAAATTCAATAGGTGATAAGTACAAAGATGTTAAAAGTGCTATTGAATATGGTAGAGACACTCTAACTACTGAGATTATCATTAATGCTCTAAGAACTAAAGAGTTAGAGTTAAAGTCTGATCGGAAAGAGTCTTCTAGTGGTCTGAATTTGATGGTTAAGTCTAAGTTTAATCCTAGAAACAATTATGCCAATAAGAAATTTGGACACAAGAAAAAGGGAAATCAAAAGGATAAAATGAAAATCAAAGGTAAAAATTATTTTTATTGTCAAGAGGAAGGTCATTTTATCAGGGATTGTCCTAAGAGGCTTAGTGATAATAGAAACAAGTTTAAAATGGATGGGGATGCAGGTTTGGTCTGCAATAATGAAACTTATATAGATTAAGTCTATGTTGCTGTTGCCCATCAGCCTAGTCAAGAGTGGATTCTTGATTCAGGTTGTACCTATCACATGTGTCCTAATAAAGATTGGTTTTGTGATTTTGAAAATGTAAATGGTGGCAAGTTTTAATGGGTAATTATATGGCATGTCAAGTTAAGGGCATAGATGTTCCTGACCTTCAAAGAAATTTGATTTCTTTAGGTGTATTAGATGACCTAAACTATGACATTATGATCAATGCGGGATACATTAAAATCTTGAGGAATTCACACTTGATTGTGGAAGCTCCCAAGAGACATGGACTTTACATTTTACAAACTCAAAACATTTTTGACTCCACTTCAGCAGCACTTTCTGTTTCAAATGATAAGTCACAAATATGGCACAAGAGATTGGGTCATATTAGTGATAAAGGGTTGCAGATTTTGAAAAAACAAGGTGCCTTTGGAAATGATAACATTGAGAAACTCAGTTTTTGTGACTATTGCATACTAGGAAAGCATAATAGATTACCATTTTTGCCTGGAATGCATAAATCTGTGTCTATTCTGGAATACTTGCATGCTGATCTCTGGGGACCAGCTAATGTGCCTACTCATACTAGTTTTAAATATTTCTTGTTAATCATTGATGATTTTTCTAGAAAGAATTGGATATTTCTGTTGAAATCTAAATCTGATACATTTACTGCTTTTAAAGATTGGAAGACTTTGATTGAAAACCAAACTGATAAAAGGGTAAAAGTATTAAGAACTGATAATGGACTTGAATTTTGCAATTATGAGTTTGATGATTTGTGTAAATTGCATGGTATATTGAGACACAGAACTGTTACACACACTCCACAGCAAAATGGCTTGGCTGAAAGAATGAATAGAACTTTACTTGAGAAAGTTAGATGCATGCTTTTAAGTTTTGGTCTTCCCAAGTTATTTTGGGGAGAAGCTACAAAAACTGCTAGTTATCTTATTAATAGAAGTCCTGCTAGTGTTATACATTTTAAGACCCCTGAAGAAGTGTGGAATGGTAGACCTGTTGACCTTAGCAACTTAAGAGTATTTGGGTGTGTAGCCTTTGCACATCAATATGAAGGGAAACTAGATCCTAGGGCTCTTAAGTGTGTCTTCTTGGGTTATGGTGAAGGGGTAAAAGGGTATAGACTATGGGTCAGGGAAACCAAAGGGTATAAGATCATAATAAGTAGAAATGTGGTGTTCAATGAAGATGATCTACCTTGTTTGAAAACTGATAGTAGTTCTGGACCTTTAAATCAAACTGATAGCATAGAAAGAGAGATTGAAATTGAGGTGGAGCAAGTTGGTGATGATAATCAATTACCTAATATTCAAACTGGAGAGGTTGAAGTTAATGTTGATGTTGAATCACATAGAAATGATGAGGTTGATCATTGTGATACTGATTTAGAGACAAATCAGACTTTAGGTGATTATCAACTAGCTCGGGATAGGCAAAGAAGACAAGTTAGACCACCTGTGAGATTTGATGATGAAGTGTCTTTGCTTACTATTCAAGGTTTTATTGAGAGTGAACCTGTTTCATATGATGAGGCTATGAGTAGCAAAGATTCCAAACATTGGCTTGAAGCAATGCAAGATGAGATGGAATCTCTTAAGAAGAATAAAACATGGGTATTGACTAGTAGACCTAAAGGGAAAAGGGTTGTGGATTGCAAATGGATCTTTAAGGTAAAAAGGGGGGAACAAAGTGAAAATGACATTAGATACAAAGCTAGACTAGTGGCTAAGGGCTTCACTCAAAAGGAGGGAATAGATTTTAATGAAATTTTTTCTCCAGTTGTAAAATTTACAACTGTTAGAGTGATTCTAGCCTTAGCAACTCAGTTTAATTGGGAATTGGAACAATTGGATGTCAAAACTGCCTTTTTAAATGGAGATCTTGATGAAATTATTTACATGGAACAACTAAAAGGTTTTGAAATGAATAAAAATTTTGACCTTGTATGCCTTCTTAAGAAATCCTTATATGGTTTAAAACAAGCTCCAAGACAATGGTACAAGAGATTTGATACATTTGTGCTTGGACTTGGGTTTAAAAGAAGTAATTTTGATACATGTCTTTATTGCAAAGGTAATGGTGGTGAAAATTCACTCTATCTTCTTCTTTATGTTGATGACATGATTTTAGTTAGTCATGACATAAAAAAAATAGAGTTAATTAAAACCAAATTGAAATCTAAATTTGAAATGAAGGACTTAAGTCCTGTTCGAAAAATTTTGGGTATCGAAATTAAAAGGAATAGAAGGGAAGGCATACTTAGTCTAATTCAAAAATCTTATGTTTTGAAATTGTTGGAAAAAATTTCTATAAGTGATGCTAAAAGTGTGAGTGTACCTTTAGCAAATCACTTCAAACTTTCAAGTGATCAATCTCCCAAATCTGAATTTGAGTTCAAAAGAATGGCAAGAGTGCCTTATTCTAATGCAGTTGGGTCTGTTATGTATCTAATGGTTTGTTCTAGACCTGATTTGGCTTTCTCTATAAGTGTGTTGAGTAGATTTATGTCAAATCCTGGTGAAACTCATTGGGAAGCTATGAAGTGGCTTCTTAGATACATTAAGGGAACTTGTGACTTGGGGATTCATTATAGGAAGCAATCTGATGGTGTTATCTTGAGGGGTTACACTGATTCTGACTATGCAGGCGATAGGGATAATAGGAAGTCTACTTCTGCTTATGTGTATACTTTGTGTAATTCATGCATTAGTTGGAAATCTCAATTACAGAAAATTGTTGCATTATCTTCAACTGAGGCTGAATATATTGCTGCAACTGATGCTATAAAAGAAGGTATTTGGTTGAAGGGACTTTTAAATGAATTTGGCTTTGTGAAAGATGTTGTTTTATTTTCTGATAGCCAATCTGCTATATATTTGAGTTGAAATCCTGTTTTGCATAATAGATCTAAAGATGTTGATGTGAAATTTCATTTCATTAGAGATGTTATCTCACAAGGTGTTGTGAAACTTGAGAAAATCTCTACTCATTTTAACCCTGCTGATGTTGGAACTAAAGTGCTGCCTTTAAATAAGTTTTTGGACTGTTTAAAGCTGCTTAACATTGATACTTGCTGATTTGTGTATCAGGTAATAAGAGCAAATGATGCCATAATGGAGAAATCACTTAAATGAAACTGGGATCATTGTACCAAGGTGGAGATTGTGGAGAATAAGTGGCACAATGAAGGATTGGGCCTGGAATGATAATGGGCTGAACATGGCTATTGGGCTGGACATTTATTATAATTACATGAAGTCAGTTTTGTTTATCAAAGGACAAAAACGTGCTTCAGTTTTATTCCCAGCTAATGCGTTTTTTAAAGGGACTTTGAAGACTTCTTTTATAAAGTAAAGGCAAGGGCTGGGCACATTATATTCTACACGTGAAATTGGAAGATAGATTTCGCTCATTCTCTCAGACTTCTCTCTACGAACTCATTCTTCTCTGCCTCTCTCTAACTCTAAATCTAGATTCTTGTGTGAATCAAATTTTGGATAGTCCTAGTGCATCTCTTGAGTGATTTGTTGTGGGCTATTGTTTTGTATTCTTGAGTGGATACCGATTCATGTGTTGATTTGAGGGGTTTTCGATTTCTATGATTCTTGGGTGAATTGTTGCTAAGTGCCGATTGTAACGAAGAACGGGTTCTTTATCCTTGTTTTATAAAGTGATTTCTTCCAATTGGCGGAAGCTCAAAAGGGGATTAGAAATTTTATTCCGAACCTCTTGCCTTAGGGCGAAGATTCTCTCGTGTTCTTTACTATTTTCAGTTTCTTGCATTTTTATATTTATTGATTGAATGTTTGATTTGGCTAATTTGAAGTTTTGAATCTCTACAGTATACTCCTCAACCCTAATCTATTTTCTATCCAAAATAGGTCACATAACTTCTCCAATACCTTCCTCATTCTCCGGTCACTTCTTCTTAACGTATCCTCCTCATTTCTTCAAAGACAAGACTTTCTTCTAGTCTGTGCCCTGGGGGACTGAAGCGGAGAGGCTATAGTTGAGGATGATCGACGATGGCAGTGGGGGAGTATTAGGATAATTCATGCAAAAAATGAGAAATGGAAAAAAGATATAGAAAGAAACTATGCCTCGCGTAGGAGTACACTGCACCAAAAATAATCATTTACAACACTAGAAATGCAACATTCACTAATAAAATGTTGTTAAAGGGGTCTATTACAACATTTTTATAAGTGAATACTGCCACTGGTTAATATAAATGAGCTTTAGCAATGCATTTTAGAAGAATGTTGCGATAGATCTCTTTTTGCAACGTTTATTGAGTGTTGTGAAATGTTTTATTTTTCGCAACGTTTATCAAACGTTGTAAAAAGAAAAGTCTTTCGCAAAACGTTTGTCAAACGTTGCAAAAAAATCTACTTTTACCACGTTTATTAGACGTTTCGAAATGTTTTACTTTTGCAATGTTTTTTGAACGTTTCGAAATGTCTCACTTTTCGCAACGTTTGACAAACGTTGTAAAAAGTTTTAATATGTTGTAAAAAGTTTTAATAGGTTAACTTTTTGCAAAACTTTTTATAACGTTTATTAAATGTTGTGGAAAGTCACTTTCTGCAACGTTTATTAAACGTTGCAAAAAGAAAAGTTTTTAACAACGTTTGTAAAACGTTGCGAAAAGTCTACTTTTATTAAATATTGTGAAAAGTCTACGTTTATTAAATGTTGCGAAAAGTCACTTTCTGTAAATTTATGTGGAAATTGCAAGAAATGTCCACTTTCTTCTAGTCACTTGTAAAAATAGCAACTTTCAAAAATCCTTACAAAAATGGCCATTTTGGTATATTTTAGACCAAAATACCCATGGTCAACAATTTATGATTCCATTCAAGGACAATAAAATGGACATTTTTGCAAAAATAAATATGGGCTAATGAAATCTTGACACATAACCTGCTCCATTTATAGCAAATGACAAGATGTCAAATCACAATTAATGCTATTTTTTGCATTAACACAGAAATGTCGAGAACGACATTTTCAAGTGTAGAGAAATGTCATGTTTGAAATGAAATGTCATTCTAGACATTTAATATGTCGAGAATGACGTTTTGAAATGTCGAGAACATTTAATATTGTGATTTGACGTGTGTACTATTAAAATATAAAATGAGATTCAAATGTCGAGAATACGTAGAGATTCAAATGTCCTTTTTTTTTCATTAAGGGCATAATAGACACTTTAGTATTAAATTTGAAAATTGGACACTTTTCAACTCACACCCTTAATTATGCACATTTTTAAAAATACCCCTAAATTTATTAAAGATGCGAAAAAAATTTGTACTTTTTTAAATTATACACGAGCACAGATAGAAACCTAGATTAACCCAAACTCTTCCCTTATTTTGAATGGCACGGCCTTTGTAACAATTTGTAAATGAAAGGAGGAAGGAAATTGAAGAAGATGAAGAACTGATTGCTTGATTGAATCAGTCGAATTTTTCTTCTTTTTTTTATTTACATCTTTATCAGTACAATATATAGAAACAAGAAAGGGGTAAAAGTGTAAAGAGACTATCCTAACAAACTATAACAAAAGGAATCATTCTATACCTAACCATGTGCACTAACTTCACGAGCAGCTGGTGGCCAATAGGTTTGTCTCCTTATCTGATATTTACAATAGAATCTGATAGGCTTATTTAGTGATGCAACTATACTACTTATTTGATAAGCTAAGCTAACTAGTATGATAAGAGATCTCCACAATAGGTTCCAACAGCCCCCCTCAAGGTGGAGAATAGATGTTTTCTATTCCCATCTTGGATAGGTGAGCCCTCAAGGTGATAGAGGATAATGCCTTAGTAAACATGTCCGCGAGCTGTGACTGAGTATGAATATAAGACGTAGAAATGCAACCAGATTCAATTTGATCTCTGATCAAGTGGCAATCTAATTCTATATGCTTCGTCCTCTCGTGGAAAACTGGATTAGAGGCAATGTGTAGTGCTGCTTGATTGTCACAGTGCAAGATTGCAGGTTGAGAATGCTGAACTTGGAGATCTTTAAGTAAATACTTCAGCCATGTAATTTCACAGCAAGTGTTAGCCATTGACCTGTATTCCGCCTCAGCAGATGATCGAGATACTACGGTTTGTTTCTTTGATTTCCATGAGATTAATGAATCACCAAGGAAAATACGATGCTTGATCATCGATCTTCGAGAATCAGGGCAAGCTGCCCAATCAGAGTCGCAGAAGGCTCGAAGATTTAATGAAGAAGAAGATGAAAACATGATGCCCTGTCCTGGAGCAAGTTTCAGATACTTGATCACTTTGTGGACCGCAGCAAGATGCGTGCAAGTAGGGATTTCCATGTATTGGCTGAGGTTCTGAATTGCATAACATATATCAGGTCTAGTTAATGATAAGTACATCAATTTACCAATCAATTTCCTGTAAATTGTTGCATCAGGTAGGGGCTTTCCAGTATCTTTTCCCAGCTTTAGGTTCTGATCCATAGGCAGTTTTACTGGTTTAGCTCCAAGCATTCCCGCATCAGCTAATAAATCTAAGGTATACTTGCGTTGAGAAATCATAATTCCTTTGCTTGACCTAGCAATCTCCAATCCTAAGAAATATTTCAAGTCACCAAGTGCTCTGATTTTGAATTTGCTACTGAGAAACGTTTGAATTGTGCCTATTTGCTCCAAGTTGGATCCAGCCACTACTATATCATCTACATAGACGAGTAAGGCTGTAAAGGAGTGATTAGTGGCCATTGTAAAAAGGCTGTAATCAGCTTTTGACTGAGTAAATCCAAATTCTATAAGAGCTGCAGAAAATGTGGAATACCACTGTCTTGAGGCTTGTTTCAGCCCGTAAATGCTTCTTAACAATTTACAAACTTGGTTGGTGGTTCCCTTCATATAACCTGGAGGTTTTTGCATGTAAACTTCCTCGTTTAGGACTCCATGTAAGAAGGCATTACTCACATCAAATTGCTTTAAATGCCAGTTTCTAACTGCTGCAATTCCCAGCAAACATCTGACAGTTACAAGTTTCGCAACAGGTGAAAAGGTTTCATTGTAATCTATCCCTTCCCTTTGGTTGTACCCCTTAGCCACCAGCCTTGCCTTGTGTCTTTCTATGCTTCCATCTGAATTGTATTTCAGCTTATACACCCATCTACATCCAATTGCTTTCTTCCCTGGTGGTAAGTCAGTGAGAATCCAGGTTTTGTTTAACTCAAGGGCCTCTATCTCTGAATTCATTGCCTTGCACCAATCAGAGTTATTCACAGCTTGTTGATAGGTATTAGGCTCAAAATGTGTGCAAATGGAGGTCGAGAAAACTTTGAACTGAGGTGACAATTTGTGATAAGATATCGTTTTAGATAGAGGAAAAACCTTACCTGAAAGTACTGGAGGTTTTGCCTTGAGGGAAGATTGGGACTGTGAATCTGAAGCAGCCTGATGACAGTGAAAATCCTGTAAGTATTGTGGTGCCCTTTTGGTTCTTGTAAACTTTCTGAGGTTAGGTGATGTTTGGAGAGCATTATCATCAGGGCCAGGGTCATTGGTAAAGTTCTGATCTGGTATATTTTGGTATAATAGGTCAGACACTTCATCAGGTAGTGCTTCATGAGTGTAATTGATGCTGTCAGGAAGTGGTTTGGTAAATACAAAGTCTATGTTGTTAGCAGGTTTTTCAGAGGTTTTATAAGGGAAAGAAGTCTCATGAAATGCAACGTTCCTAGAGATAAATATGGCCTTTGTTTGTAGATCCATTACCTTATATCCTTTTACCCCAAAGGGATATCCCAAGAAAATACACTGGCGGCCCCTGGGATCGAATTTTCTTCTTCCACGTGCCAAGGTGGAAGCAAAACACAGACACCCAAAGATTCTAAGGTGAGAATAGGTGGGTGCACTTTTAAACAAAATTTCAAAAGGTGATTTATTTTGCAATAATGGTGTGGGAATCCTATTTATCAAATATGTGGCAGTAAGTATCAAATATGGTTTTCATAGCTCTGATACCATGTAACAATTTGTAAATGAAAGGAGGAAGGAAATTGAAGAAGATGAAGAACTGATTGCTTGATTGAATCAGTCGAATTTCTGCTTAACATATTTACATCTTTATCAGTACAATATATAGAAACAAGAAAGGGGTAAAAGTGTAAAGAGACTATCCTAACAAACTATAACAAAAGGAATCATTCTATACCTAACCATGTGCACTAACTTCACGAGCAGCTGGTGGCCAATAGGTTTGTCTCCTTATCTGATATTTACAATAGAATCTGATAGGCTTATTTAGTGATGCAACTATACTACTTATTTGATAAGCTAAGCTAACTAGTATGATAAGAGATCTCCACAATAGGTTCCAACAGCCTTCATCTTCTTCTCTTCCACTCCCAGAATAACTGCGATCTCACTGATCCTTCTCACAACCCTCCCCTTCTTCCTCCTAATCCCCCTCCCATCTCCAAACTACCCGTCAACATTTTCACTAATTCCTCGCAGGTCTCTTATGAAGAAGAACAATTCCACTAGCTTAATCTGTTCTTTTTCCAATCTTACTTCCTCCGATGGCTTGTTTAATTACTCCTATTTCCATTTCTGTCTATTTCGAGAAAACCCATTTTTCTCTATCCCATTTCTCACTCTAGTTCTCCTCTTGCAATTCTATATCTTGGTCAAAACGGCACAGGAACGGTTCTTACTGGTGGTTACTAAGCTTTCTACCCATTTGAAACTCTCTCCTTCAATGGGTGCTGTTACCCTTTTGGCTTTGGGAAATGCCACCCCCCCCCCCCCCCCGGAGATGTGTTTGCATCTGTGGCTGTTGTCCAAGGGGGCCAACCCAGAACTTGATTTGGTGCAATTCTTTCAGCTGGGACTTTTGTATTTGCATTTGTTGTGGGTTTTTTTGCGATTTATGCCGCACCATTCGCAGTGGATCCGGCATCATTTATAAGAAATGTGCTATTTTACTTGAATGCTTCTTTGTTTCTGTTTTATGTTTATTTGAGTGTTGAGATTTTCTTGTGGCAGGCGATTGGATTTGTTGGATTTTATCTGTTCTTTGTTGGTTTTGTGTTTTGGATGGATATGGGATATTGTAGTGGGAACAAAACTAAAAGTGCAGCATTGGAAGAGGTGGGTGTTAAGATTTGGTGGTTCATCTTAAATCTTAAAAGGTCAACGTTGATAAAAGGAGTAGCTGAAAATCTTTATTAATTAATCTGTGTCAACATCATTTATAGTCGTGGGATATATATTCCTTAACACGCACCCGCAAGATGGTTGCTCATTTGATCAGATCAATCTTGAAATTCACGTGCTCATTTTAGAGTCTTAACGGGATCGAATCACTCGTTGGAGTATAATGGGCTCTGATATCATGTTAAGATTTGGAGTCCATCTTAAAAGGTCAACCTTGTTAAGAGGATTAGCTCAAAATCTTTATTAATTGGTCTTTGTCAACATCATTTATCGATGTGGGATATATATCCCTTAGCAGTGGGATTGGTTGATAATGGAGAGGTACAGAAGGGGTTTGAGGAATTTGATTGTGAATATGGTGAACCCAAAGGAAGATCGGAAGTTAGAATGAAACCGAAATTTGGGTTTTTCAAAGTCCTTTGGAAGGTATATTTTCTAATGAATTCTTTGTGATTTTCAAATGAAGTTTATGATTTTAAAGTGCTGAGATTTATGTGCATTCAAAGTTTGTTGTTTTTTTTTATCATCTTTTGCTACTGCAGTTTGAATTATAACTTTTGATTGCTGATCCATGAAAGATTTAATGATCTTTTAGATTACATGTAAATGTTATCATTCAGCCCTGATCCCTTACCTCTACTTAGGAATGCACATAATTTACACTGGCGTAGAACTGGATCAGTGATGTTGCTCGAGCATGTTAAAAGTGGAAAAGTGTGAACATGCTTCATTTGCTCTAGAGGCCCAGAACATTGCCTTCACATTTTATAGTTTATCGCATTGTGTAATTATTCGTGTTACTCTTCATATCACACTATGGTCTTATGCTTTGTTTCATAACAATTGGCTAAAATCCAAATTAACTAATAAAGTGTGTTTATAAATGTGTTTTTTACATTGATTATAAGTGTGTTTATCATTTTTAATGCTTGACCTTATAAATAGCACAAAATTTGAATTTCATGTCTCTGCGGTCGAGGATGATGACGACGATGATGTGGATTTGTTTAGTGAAGAGGCCGAGGAAGAGAAGAAGACTGCTGAAAAATGTGCTGCAGCCGTGAAGGCATCTGGAAAGAAGAAAGAGAGTAGCTTATGTGTTCCATTTATGATCGAGTTTTTCCATTACTGATTTATTTCATTTTGAAGTTTCTTTTTATTTAAGTGTTGTTGTATCATATTCTAATGTTCAAGTGGATGGGTTCAAAAATTTATAATGAAATTATCAATTTTTACGCAATTCCAAAATTTGTTCATAACGTGCATTTTCAATTTTGCCAATCAATTCGCATAAATTACTGTAAATTAAAAAAAAAAAAAAACATACAACAACGTTTTTTGACAGTCTTTCGTAACGTTTAAAACACGTTGCGAAAGGCATACGACAACCTTTTTTAAACGTTGTCGTGTCTTTCTACTATATGACAACACCTCGATTTGTAACACGTTTAATGTTGCCGTAAGTTGTTTTCGTTGTAGTCGTACCACGGTCAAAGTAGTGCCGCTACAATAGCAACGAGCGCAACTACAAAGTCGTGCTGCTCCTCCAATCTGCCTAGCCATTGTATCGCTGCTTAGTCGGAGTTTTGAAGTGGTGGTTGGTAGTTTGTAAATAGTGGTTGTTGTTTGCAGTTACAAATGGTGGTGGCGACGATGGTTGGGTTGCGCGGGGTTCGGTTGGTGTCCATGGTGGTGGTAGAGTGAGGTGGGGTGAGATAAAAGCCTTGTGACGAATTATTTGGGTGATTGTGAACAATGAATGGTTAATTTTTGATCGATGAAATGGATAGTTTGTGATCAATAAATAATTTATGATTTTCAAAAACGTGTGATTACGACTAAATTAGTAATTATGATAATATTTATTAAACTCGACCCGAACATTAACCCAATCAAGGTAATGGGTATTCGATTACTGGTCGACCTAATGAGTTAGTGATTAGACCGATGGCTCGGTGCTTAAAAATTCTTTAAAAGTTTGTTAAAGTATAAAATTTTCTTTGAGATAAAACTAACATTTTAAAATTATTTGTCATTAATTATTTATATATTTTTAGATTATTTTATTAAATATTCAATTTATTTTAATTAAAATTAGGACTATAATTTTTAAAAAAATTAAAACAATTATATATATATTTAACTTTCGACGAGAAATGTAGTTTTTGCTAGGCTACTTGCTTATATCTTAAAATTACGAGCGCAATTCTCTGATTACTCAATTAAAACTATTCGTCTTGACAATACTGGTGAATTTAGATCACAAGCATTCAATGATTATTGCATGTCAATTGGGATTGTTGTTTAATATTCGGTTGCGCATATCCATATACAAAATGGATTAGCGGAGTCATTTATTAAACGTCTACAACTTATTGCTAGACCATTACTTATGAAAACAAAACTCTCAAAATTCTGTTTCGGGTCATGCCATATTACATGCTGCGTCGTTGGTTCGTATCAAACCAACTACATATTATCAATATTCATTTTTGCAACTAACATTTAGTCATGAACCTAATATTTCTCTCCTGCAGGTTTTTGATTATGTTGTTCAAGTCCTTATTTCATCCACACAACAGACTTGGGTCCCCAACAAAGATTTGAGATTTATGTAGATTTTCATTCACCATCTATGATTAGGTATCTTGAACCTTTAACGTGTGATTTATTTACTGCACAAGGAATGTAGCTTTTGTTAGACTACTTGTTGAAATCATAAAATTACGAGCGCAATTCTTCAATTACTTAATTAAGACTATTCATATTGACAATGTTGGTGAATTTAGATCATAAGAATTCAATGATTATTGCATGTTAATTGGGATTGTTGTTGAACATTCGGTTGTGCATGTCTATACACAAAATGATTTAATGGAATCATTTACTAAACGTCTACAACTTATTACTAGACCATTACTTATGAAAACAAAACTCTCAGCTTCTGTTTGGGGTCATGTCATATTACATGTTGCGTCATTGGTTCGTATCAAACCAACTGCATATTATCAATATTCATCTTTGCAATTGACATTTGGTCATGAACCTAATAGTTCCTAACTGCGAGTTTCTGGTTGTACTATTCAAGTCCTATTTTACCCCCACTACGGACTAAAATGAGTCCCTAACTGAGACTTGAGATTTATATGGATTTTGATTTATTAGGTATCTTAAACTTTTAACATGTGATTTATTAATTGCACGTTTTGCAGATTGTCAATTTGATGAAATGACTTTCTCAACTTTGGGAGGGAAAAAATAATTCCTGATAAACAAGGTAAAATTTCTTGGAATGAAACTACTCTATCTCACTTTGATCCCCACAACAATCAATGTGAGCAAAAAGTTGAAAAAATCATTCATTTTGCAAAGAGTTGCAAATCAATTACCAGATGTATTTATTGACACAAGAAAAGTGGCAAAGTCATATATACCAGCAGAAAATATTTCAGTAAAAATTGATGTCTCAGCAAGACAATTTGCTATAGTAAATGAATCTCAAATACACTAGAAGCGTGGTCGATCAGTTGGTTTAAAAGACTCCGTACCTCGAAAAAGAAACGTACAAGAGAAAAACCAATCAAAAACTTCAGAAGAAGTAACATCAGAGAAGATTGATCAATTAAATATTGAAAATATGGTTTTTGAAGAATTACAAGTGTCCGAAAATAATGAGATTTCAATAAATTATGGGAGCAAAATAATTTTGTTATATACGGTATTTTCGCATTTAACGTAGTTCTTGGTATTATGAAAAATGAGGATCCTGAACCACAGTCTATTAAAGATTGTTAAAATAGAAATGATTGGCCAAAGTGGCAAGAAACCATATATGCCGAATTGAATTCCTTAGAGAAATTGAAATTGTTTGGACATGTAGATCGAACACCTAGAAATATAATTCATGCTGGATACAAATGAGTTTTTGTTCGAAAGATAAATGAAAATAATGAAATTACAAGATGCAAAGCCCGACTCGAAGTTCAAGGTTTCTCACAAAGACCAGAAATTGATTACGAGGAAACATATTCTCCCGTAGTGAACACCATCACTTTTAGATTCCTAATTAGTTTGACTATGTCACAAAGGCTCGATATACGTCTTATGGATATGATAATTGTCTATTTATATGGTTCACTTGGTAGTGAACCATGTTTTTAATTAAATTGCAAAGATCATTGCATGGATTGAAACAATTTGGATGCATGTGGTATAATCGCCTTAGCAAATATTTGTTGAAGAAATCCTAAAAAAATAATGATGTCTGTCTATGTGTTTTCATTAAAAAAAATATTGAATTTGCAATTGTGTCAATTTATGTTGATGAATCAAATTTAATTGGAACTTTTGAAGAACTCAACAAAACTATAAATTATTTGAAAAATAAATTTGAGATGAAAGATTTGGGAAAAATCAAATTCTGTCATGAGGTTGCAGATTGAACATTTTCTTAAAGGATTATTTGTTCATCAATCTATATATATAGAAATAGTTTTAAAACGATTTTATATGGATAATGCACATCTATTGGCATTACATATGGTTGTTCGATCAGTTGATGTAAAAAAAAAAGGATCATTTTCATCAACTTGAAGATGGAGAAAAGATTATTGGTCCTAAAGTACCATTATGTAGATGCATGTTATCTCTTTAACCCACATAAAGCTAAATTACAAACATTATACTTGTTTACACATGGATGAACAATTATATTGTAGACATCTGTGAAACACTATTTGACAACAACATATTCAAATCATTCTAAAATTATTGCAATCCATGAAGCAAGCCGAGAATGTGTATGGTTGAGGAACATGATCTATCATATTCAAGTATCATGCAGATTAATTTTAACAAAATATAATCCCGAAATTTTTCACGAAGATAATGCTGCTTGTATTGCACAACTCAAAAGAAGTTATATCAAGGGTGACATGATGAAGCATATTTCTCCAAAATTCTTTCATACAGATGAGTTTCAGAAAAATGGCGACATCAATATTCAACAAATTCGTTCAAATGATAATGTGGCTGATTTATTCACAAAAGTACTTCCAACATCTACATTCAAGAAATTGGTTCACAAGATTGGAATGCGTCGATTTAAAGATTTTCAGTTATCAATATTAGGGGGAGTAGCTGTACTCTTTTTCCTTCGTTTAGGTTATTTCCACTGGGTTTTCCAAGCAATGTTTTAATGAGATATCATTTATCTTTAATACTCCAAAATAATTGTACTTTTTTTCTTCGTTTGGATTTTTTTGTCCCCATTGATTTTTTATCAAACAAGGTTTTAACGAGGTAGATATTTTGTAATGTGTCATTCAAGAGAGAATGTTGTAAATGATAAGTTATTGGTGAATGACAATTTTACCATTGCAACCCTAGAAATTATTATCATATGTATTCCTAATCCTTTCTATAAATATAGGGATTTTGTTCTCATTATAACACACACAAGTCTATTGACTTTTATTATCTCTTATCTTTTTCTCTCTTTCCATAACAAGGAGACGATTGATTTTCTTCTATCTGTTTTCTATTTGTGATTATTGTTCTCTTATATTAACTAAATATAGAACATAATTTTATTTTAGGAACACAGTATCCTATAAGTTAGAAGTGATAGAAATTCAAAGAAAAGTGACAATACCTGAAAAAATGGCAAATTTAAATTAAATATGTCAGTTTTTGTAAATTTGTAATGCATCTTTTCAACTGAAAAATCTTAACAGTGAAAAAAAATAACAAGTCAAGTATGACTGCTAGAATTGAATTTAACTATTCAATGTCAATTACATTTTAAAATATCAATATCGTTAAAATTTTATTTATGTCAATTTGGATTATCGCGATCGTATGATTAAACATATAAACATGATGATAGTTTGAAACTCAAATGTTATAGTGAACCAAATAATTTTATTATTAAAACAGCGTGAAAAAGTTCAGATAACAAAGGGAGACTTTAAGCATGGCTTGCCATATTGGGGCTCGATACTATTTTTGGGAACATTGATCAATCTACTTTCGAGCATCTCGTAATCCTGTCATCAATAGTTCCAAAATGGACAACGATCCTTGTATTATGGATGCATTTGAATTTTTTTTATTAATATAATCAATAAATCCACATTAATCGACGTAATAATAATAATTAAGGAAGCAATTACACTGTGCAAGAGCTCAACGATGAAATATGCATGGAAGAAAAGTTAAAGATGCCAATTGTATCAATCAAATTTTAGCGTCAGGGCCATACTAGGCCTTGTTTGCCCATATTATAGTCACGGGAATTTGTACCTAAAATCCATACACACCTTAATTTCTGATTCATCTTATCTATAATATATCAAGCGAGAATCATTTTATGGACCATTTTAATCCTACTACAATTCAATTATTTCAATAATATCTTACTTTTCGATTTTAATATGTAATAAATACTAAAAATTCTTGTCATATATAAATTTCGTGTTATTAATTCTCAATTAATTAACATTCACATTAATCTAGACCATTGAATCTTGATTTTATAAATTTTGATCTACATTAATCCAAAGCTATTATAAATGAATTTATTTCTATTCATGTATCTACGAATTTTAATGAATGTTTAAATTCATGTATTACCAACTAATTGTTATGTACCAAATGTAGTATAAAAAGCTTGTTCATTTGTAGTATTTTATCATCATAAAAAATTTGAATCATAGAAATTGAGTTTTGAGTGTACAGTTTTCTTTTCTTAAATTTCTATTTTCTTTAGTTCGATTGATACTCATCAAATTCTCACAACAAATTAGTGTTAAATATTACTTTTACAGTGCTATTAAAATATTTAAAAATAATGTGCAATGCATGTTTAACTTTGACTAGTCTCTTTCAAATATCAAATCCATGGGAAGAATCATTAATAATACAAGTTGTAAAGATGTTAATTTGTCTTTTTTGTCTCAAGTCAAAAGATATACTTCCGGTTCTAATTTGCTAACTTTGATTAGCCAAGTAATTATTTCTTTTTTTACAATGTTATTGTATTATGCCCCTGTTTGACAACAATTAAAATAAGTTTTTTTTTTTTTTTTGAGAAAAAGATTTTTAGAATAGTGATTTTTAGGAGCATGTGTAGATAAAAGTAGAAAAAAATTTAGATTTCATATAAAATATTTTATTGTAAGAATATGTAAATAAATGTTCGTCAATCAGGCTAATTAACTAAATAGTCTTCATGTGAATTATGACGATACATGTACATGTGCGTGCACACATGATGAGTTCCCATATAATAAAATTAAAAGGTTTAAAAAATAGAGTAATACTAGAGAAAATTATACCTAGATCTTGAATTAGATTTCCAATTTCACAAATAAGGTCACACATTTAACATTTCAAAAATCAGGTTTTAATTAATAATTAATTTTTTTTATATCTATATACAATAAAATAATTGGATCTAACCAAACCCTAAATCAATTGAACCAATTCTTCCCCTCCACACACTCTCCTCCCACCGCCCGCCACCTCCATTTCTCTCCACTCTTTCCACAATGCCACCTCCTCCAACCATCGCAGCGGCGATGAACAGCCGCGAACGGACTGCCATTGCTTTGCAGCGGGGGTGAAGAACGATCAATCGGTGCAGCGTGGCGATGCTACTGTTCACGGTAGCATCGCCACATTACCGTTCACAGAGACAGAGGGCAGACGACACAGCAGTGACGCTGCCGTGAACAGAAGAGTTTGAACTACACAGCAGCGCTCACATCGTCAGCACATCGTCTGTCTTTTCTCTCTACGAACGGCACAACAGGGCTCACAGCCGGCGATGACGTTGCTCGAATCTCCAACGGCGACGGTAAGGGAGAGAGAGAGAGAGAGAGAGAGAGAGAGAGAGGAGAATATGGAGAACGAGAGAATAGAAGGATTGAAGAAAAATGATTTAGGGTTTGTTTGGGATTAGGGTTATTAATTAGGGATTTCGGCTTGATGGTGGTTAGCAAATTCTGGTGGTGTTTGTAATTGGGTGGTGGTGGTTGTGATGTGCGGTGGTGAGGTAGTGGTGATGTTGGCGGTATTGGAAAGATTGGTGGTTGTGGTGCGATGGTAGTGGTGGTGCTACGGTAGTTACCTGTGACTTTATTTAGTTATCTGTGCACTACGAAGTGTGGATCTGAAGTTGGTGGCCACGGTGACTGTATGTTCTCTGTGTGATTTGTGTGTTTGCTTTGGCTGTGCGTGTGGCGATGGGGGTCTTAGGGTGGTTATAGTGGTGTTGGGGAGGGTGTGGTGTTGATTTTGAGATGTTGATGGTGCCGTTGCTGGAGGCGGTGGCGAAGCGGTGGTCACAAATGATTTTGGTAGTAATCACAAATAATTTGGTTGTTTGTGATCACTAATTTGGTTGGTTGGCAACTAGTAAACGATATGTGACCTAAAAATTATTAATTTGTGACCAATAATTTGATAAATTGTGACCTAAATATAATTTATGTTCAATTAATGTGACGTTTGTGACCGTAAATAAATATTGTGACTTATAAATTTTGTGATGTGTGACCGATAAACAAATCAAAACTTTTAAATTTTTAAGTTGTGACCGATAATTTTGAATTGTGATATAAAAATTTTCGCCGGCGTTGAAACACTTGTCGGAATCGGAGCAATCGCCGAACAAAGTGGCGGCACAATGGTCATCGAAATAGTCGTCGAAATAAGAGCAGTCGTTGGAACGGTCGCCGGAAATGAGTTGTGACCGGAAATATAACCGGAATAGTCCCCAGAGTGGTAGGGGTGAAGGAGGTGTGGTGGGGTAATTATATTATATTAGAATTAAATATTTAATAATAAATTGATTTAATAATTCATTATTTCATAAATAAAAAATTAAAAAACTTGATTTGTGAAATTTAGAACTTGTTTTTGTATTTTTAAAATTGTGTAAAGTAAATACCTTAGAAATGTATTGTTCCTGTAATACTATTTTAGCATTTTTGTTGTTACAAAACATTTTAGACAGTGTTCGATAAAAAATTTAATAAATTTTGATAAAAAATTATGTCATATATGGTCAAGGTGAAAAAAATTGTGAATTCCACGAAATATAGAGAAATATACTAATTAATGAGTAAGGCTAAAAGTTTACACTAGAAAAAAAAAGTCGTAAAAGTTTCATGAGAAAATATTTTCAGAGAGCCTTCATTGTATACCTTAATTTTAAAAAGGAAAATGATAAGTGTACATAATTTTTCCACCTCATGTGAGTATTATGTCAAATCCTATGTTCAAAAGTGGGTCCCACCTCATGTGAGTATTATGTCAATCTCTATGTTACCCCCTATATACCCCAAGCGAAGCTCTTTTAAAAATTGCAGAAATTACATTTATAATTTTATTAAAAAATATTTTTGGTATAGTGGGAGACAATTATTGACAACCTTTTGGCCACACTCTTAAGAAACGTGTACCTTTGCAACTTTGACAAACATTTGATCCCACGTAACATTTATACGTGGAAGATTTAAGTTAGCCGCCAACAAAAGTTTTGAAAATTATAATGATCTTTTTCAATGCTAAGAATTCATGTCGTTCACGAAATGTCGTGTATAAAAACCTGTTCTTGCACCAAAACATGATAGACTGAAAAGAAGGTGTAGGATAGTTTAGTTCCGATTCATACGAAAGGCGTAATTATCTGAACGGGATGGAATCAAATGGAGAAACACGACTTACTAGAATTGGTGGTGGTGGTGGTCATCAAGGGAACAAGAAAACGAGCTTCCAAATGCCATTGCACTATCCAAAGTACTCTGTATCGGATTACGAGTCGATGCCGGAGTGGAGAATTGACGGGCTTCTGTTGGAATATGGGCTTCCGATAATGGGCAGTGTCGAGCAGAAGAGGAAGTTCGCCATTGGCGCTTTTCTTTGGTCTCATGACAGCCTCCCCCACGGTTAAGATGAAGAATCTGCCTTTCTTGTGAGTTTGGGCATATTCAAATATATGAATGGTGTGGGTATGTGTGCGTATATAATACCTAAGGGTGCACAGTGAGCTAATTTTGTAGCAGTCTCCTTCTCTTATGGTCGTCTCCATTTGAATAAAGTGTGGTGTAAGAATCAAGAAAACGAACAAAATATTCGTTGTCCTGCTGTGGACAATCTCGACTACTCAAGTCAAGTATTGACATCAAAGAGAAAATGCATGGTTATGTGTGTGTATATGAGTATTATTGTATAATATGGGAGATCAGTAATCCTTTTTTTTTTTTTTTTAATTTTTATTTTAGTTTGCATAAAATTCTCCTCAAATGTCTTGCAATCAGCTATTTCTAGCCCAATCTTTAGCAAAATTTAACACTTACAAATCACACTTTTTTTTTTTTTTAACGTTCTTTTAGATAATAATCTATCAAAATAATACAAGTCTTTCAATTTTTTTTTCCTAAATAAAATGTATTTAATTCAATATGACTTATTTTAGTTTGCATAAAATCTCCTCATATAGTCTAGAAAGGCTTGCTTTCAAATTCTTATCTCAACTATACGTGCAGCAGATGCCTAACACTTTTGTTCATATTAATTGAAAATCAAGACAATCTAGCCCTTGCCTGATTGCGCTTCTTTGTGAATTTTTAGCATTTTTCCGACTGTTATACAATGTAAAAAGGAAGCAATCACAATTGTTAAATCAAGGAAGCAGGTGCAATTGTTGAACAAAATGAAGCTTTCATAATTTTTTTTATATTGGTATTATCGAAAATGTCCTCTTTAGCTCTTCTTCAAAATTTTTTGATGGGGGCATTTTCGGTAATTCATTATGTAAAAGTCATGAAAGTGCTCTTTATTTCAACAATTCGCAGCTGCGTCCTTGATTCAACATCTGCAACTACTTCTTTGTTACAATATATAACGGTCGGAAAAAGCTAAAAATTCAGACAAAGGCACGACAAGACGGGCCTAGTTGGTTAGATTACTCTAAGGTGGCAAATGGGCCGAGTCATTCACAGACTAGGCTCAACACATGAACGTCTAAGGCTTGAATTGAGCCGAGTCATAGGTCAAAGTCGAGCTCAATTTTTTTCACGAGCCAAACTTGCTCCTCTTGTGGGTCAGGGCTAGCTCCTTTTTTGACTTATTTATGGGCTTATGTTATTAATTTCTCTGAAAAAATGAGCTAGCTCGTGAAAGACTCAGCTTGGCCCATAAGGCCCAATGAAGCCTAATTTGTGGATACAAGTTGACCTCAAATGTCTAAGGCTCGACACATTGCCACCCCTAGATTACTCTATCAAGCCCCCGTTTGATCGACATTATTATCTCATTAAAATGAAAAATATGATCGTTATCAATCACATCAATATTTAAATTCAAATTTTCTCTCTCTTGTGTGGACCCCAATAACAGTTATATTTTTCATTCTCATTCTATAATAATTTGGCTAAATGGAGCCCAAATCTTTAATGCTAGAACTTTTAAAACTAATAAAATTGAACTAGAGCTTCTGAACTTGTTAATAAATTAAGAGCACGTTCTCAAGTCACTACGCCAAAAATGAGATTTTGCAACACATAAACGGCAACATTCGGTAGTTAAGTATTGCTAAAGGGGTCAACCGCAACATTTTAATAAGTGAATGTTGCTATTGGATTAATATAATTGACTTTTGGCAACATTTGATAAGGGAATGTTGCTAATGTCACATTTCACAACATTTAATGTATGTTGCGAAAAGTTTATCCTTTCGCGATAAACTTTTTGCAACGTTTATAAAAGTTGGAAAAAGGGTCTATCTTTCGTAATGTTTAATAAACGTTGCGAAAGATCAACTTTTTGCAACGTTTATTAAATGTTGCGAAAGGTAACATTAGCAATGTTTATTAAACGTTGCAAAAAGTAAGGAGGATTACGCGAGCTGGGTTGGGCTGATTATTGCCTAAAAAAATTAGGCCCAATAACGAAAGGTCTAATTCACTTACCCAATAGCATAAATCGGCAGGCAGGAACCCTTTTCCCAATTTCTTCATTTCCAATTTCGGCGCCAATACACACGACTTCGTCTCCTTCTCTGACTTCGACTCCTACTCCGACGAAGTGGAGCCTTTTCCCTATTCGTCAATCCCAATTAGAAGCTGAAGCACGTGACTCCGACTCCTACTCCGTCAAAGTGAACACTTTTCCCAATTTGTCATTTACAATTAGAAGCTAAAGCGCGTGACTCTGACTCCGACTAAAACTCCGATCTGTAGCAGAATTAAGGTTTGTTTATCTGTGTATTTCATTATGGATTTTTTAAGAGCAATGTACCAAAAAATATGTTATGAATTATTGTACATTTTGTAAGTGGTCTGATGAATGATAGAAAAGATGTTATTGATGCTAGGTTGATATTTTACATGTATAATTGAGTGAATATTGCACAATGTATACGCTAGCATGGTTTAATTTCAATGCAATTTGTTTTCCCATTTTAATCCTGATTTCTTATATTTATTTTTGATGCCTGTCACTTCTCATTATATTGGATATTTATTCTGGTATTATAGGAAGGCAGGAATATATAAAAAGGCGAATTAATTTTAAAAAATATTAAAAAGACCAACGACAACGTTTGTAAAATGTTGCCAAAACCAAAGGAAGAGACACGGCAACGTTTTTTTAAACGTTGCCGTAGAGTTTCGCAACGTTTTTAAACATTGCCGTATCTCTTCCCTCAACGGCAACACTGACCCCCGCAAAAGACTTTTTGCAGCGTTTTTTGGCCGCTGCAATTTTGCAGCGTTTTTTGGCCGCTGCAAAATGTGTTTTTTGGTGTAGTGAGTGTAATTTTTATAGATTCTTATTGCTGCATATTATAAAGGTTAGTTCAATATCTTGAACTTAATGTACTAAACATTGTAGTATATTTTTTATTTTTTTGGTCATCTTGCTTTTTAATTCACCAAGTTCCCCAGGGGCTTTGTCTACTGTCTTGCTCCGATAGAGTAGGGTCGGCGAACCTGCTATTCTCCATAAACCAAAATCTAAAAGCGGAGTTTTGGTTAACTGTCGATGCAATTGTATTACTATTTTTCGCATCATGAGTATAGTCTGGACATGTTCAATTTTGCAACACCGAGTTTCTCGTTTCGACGTGCCTTCACCCAGTTTTGGTTGTGTTGGATTTTTTAATACCCAATAATTTCGGACGATAATTTAAAATAGACGTCGAATAATTTATCTACACCATAAATTTGGATAAACTTGGAAACGACTTACACTATCGGATGACCCAAGTTGTAGTTGTATTTCTTGAGTTGGATGGTATGGTAGTCCATTTGGTTGTTGGCTTAGTTGGATGGTGATATGATGGCCCTTTTATTGGTATGTAAATAGCAGCCCATTTAATGAGATTTGGCCCAAGTTGGTGACATAAACCAATCTAATATATGTATCCTTTCCAGCCGTTTTCTTGAATGTGTGGGAGGCATGAGGCAATAGAGAGGGTGAGGAGAGGCGGCTAACTCTTGGAGTTGGATGAGTGAGTTTCAATAATTGTTCTCTTCTTCATGCTAATACTACCCCCACCACTCTTCTCCTTTGTAGGGTTGAAAGACTTGTGCAACCGAAATAAAGGGGAAGTTTTGGGTCGACCCTTGACGGTTTTGGTGTTCGTCGTTTAGTGATTTTCTTGAGCCCAGATCTAGATTTCTTGAAGCTTCCGCAACATGTTGGTTTTCCAATGAGTTGGCCTGATAATGGATATTTGTTATCACAATGCACAAAATTGCACTAGAAAAATTGGCGAGCTTATTAGCACATGGAAAATGCTCTTTGTACATAGCATTTTACATAACGGGTGCCATAATTGACAAATGATGACCCCCTATTACGGGTGCCATAATTGACAAATGGCGGCCCCCTATTTGTCAATTATGGCACCCATTAAGTATCCGAGGACCGTCATATGTCAATTATGGCATTCGTTATGTATGCCTAGCATAGTCCATTAGCACAATACTATCCTTACTCACGTTTTTTAGGCTTCTGGTATATTTTATTTGATTAAAGATTATGCTTGAAGTGGTAATACACATAAAACATTACCAAACTATGACGGTCCTTATCTAAGACACTGATTACCTCAAGTCAAATGATCAATTTCACTATCGAACGTTAGAAATTAATCACTGATATTCAGATAGTTATTCATGTGGAATCTCCCCAGCGGGTCTCCCATATCTTGTTTTATAATAAAATATCCACGTGTTCATTTAATTGTTACCACAATTTAACTTGTGAGATCAACTACTTACTTCATAAGTAAGAAATGTCACACGTGATGGTCTATCTGTAATAACGATATCCGTATCTCATTATTATATACGATCACACACAATTTAAGATTCAGTCATATGTAATTTGTATCTCACAATTACAAGTACTTGTGATTAACAAATTACCAAGATTTGAATTTACAGATTCTATTATTTAATTTATTATAATATTAATTGAATTAAATAATAGATCTTGCCATAAATATACATCAATTATATATTAAAAGTATTTATATCTAAAGTTGATTGGACCTATAGCATAAATCTTACAAATTATTGATTAACATAACAAGTATAAATAATATGATTCATCAATAAATATATAACATAAACATGAAAACAAATTTAGAAAAGAAGTTTTAGGGAGTCACGTCAATGATGTTATCCTAAAGTCGTGTTGTCTCTCTTTCGTGTGGGTACTTTCGATGCTACACGACTCCAAGATAAAACTTGGGTACTTCGTTAAGCTTAATGTGTGGTGTTTGGCCAAAAGATGCATTTTTAAGCCTAATGTTTAATTCCAAAGATTCTGTAAAGGTCGAGGAATCCAAAGAGTTATAATATGATTATAGCATGTTGTACCATGTTTTATGGGTCATGTAAGACAGTCTAGGGTGCGTCTGTAGCCTAGGTTAAATCTTTGGGTGATGATCAAGAATGAAAAAAATTAGAGTTCTTCAATCCTCTTAAATACGAATATATCTATTACAAGCCGGCAATTCTTATCCTACATTAGTTTGAGGGGTTAATTTTCTAAATGGTCATTGAACTTAAAAAGGGTCTTCATTAGTCACTCAACTTTGAAAATTGGTACACTGTCCATCACTGCTTAAACGATAATTGCAAAATTGGAAGGATTTGATGACGTTGAGCATGGGTCAACATGTATGTGACCATTTTTTATTCACAAATTGTCCAATGCATATTTGAGTATTTTTTTTAATGACCGTTGAATGTGTAGTTTTATCCAAATGTAGAGCTTTTCGAATTTGAATTTCACAAACTTTATGAGCTGAATTATTATAGTTTTTAATTAATTATATCATAATTTATGTAAAAATCTGATTTACAGTCATAGCGTTAAATATGTCATCAAATCCTTCCAATTTGTAAGCATCGTTTACAATGTGATGGACGGGGGGTGGGTACCAATTTTCAAAGTTAAATGACTAACGGGTGCAGTTTTTAAGTTCAGTAACCTCGTGAGAACTTTAAGAAAAACTCAAAGACCATTTCGGAAATTAACCCTAAGTGTAAGAGAACTGGTTTTTTGACGAAAAGCATCATCAGTCTTTAACATTGTAAAATTATTGATGTTTTTCTAAGCTTTGTTTTCTTTCTTTTAGTTGAATTGTTTCAAATACATAGACAGATGCTTTTTGGTGTAGGATTCTTGATTCTAAACTTGGATTATATTGTGTTGGTTGGCTATCTTTTGTATTTTTCGAGAGAAGAATGCTTGAAGCTTGAAGATAGTTCAACAATTTGGACTTAACAAAAGTCGAGTTACGATCGATGAACAAGTCCGAAAGTACGAGTCTAATTCTGAATTATTCAATAATTGGGTGCAACCCTGTGCTTCCAGGAAGTTGCCGGGGTTTGCTCTAGCTTACTTGTCAATACTAATATTTACGCCCAACAAAACACTTCATTTGAACCATCAAAACATTCAAATTGCATTAAAAAGGTAATTTAGCCCATCTTATAAAGGAAAATTTCATTAAAATACTTACTCGAGATTAAAAAACTGACTCATGTTATATTATTAATTTCTTAAAAAATGGTTTTAATTATTGAATTTATTAAATATTACTTATAAGAGAACTTCCAATGTAAGATTGATGGAACAAGGAAATACAAAATACTCTTTAATGGCCTAATTTCAAGGGTTTTTTCCTGTGTACAGAATAGCCTTCACAGAAGGCTTACAGACATCTCACATCTCACATGGGGGTGGGACCCCCATGTGAATATTTTACTGGAAAAAAAAACCACCCCTCGTGTCTTATCTGGAGGGGTTCTGTGACCCCTCCTTCTGTACACGTAGTCTGCCTTGCAATGCCTAAACACTAGCTCGAAACAGTTCCAAAATAACTATTTTACCATTGTAAGCATGTGTAGAACCTTTGACTATACCTCAAGCACTGAGCTCTCTAAAATAAGGAAAACTTTCTAAAAGCTAGGATTAATGAGGAATATTGCTTGATATAGCTCACATTTATTCTCTCTCTCTCTCTCTCTAGAAATATCTGAAGATTATGGAAAATATTTAGGATTATCAAAGGGAAAGTTTGAGTCAAGATCCAGCTGACCAAATGGGAAGTCTATACCAATATTTTTGGCATTGGATTCTGAGGTTTGCACATTGGAGCTACTTCCATGATCCCCCTCCATAAGAAAAGGCAAATACGAGAAATAGCTAGGCTCGGATGACATAATCGAGGGGGAATAAATGTTAGTTTCCATCATTGCAGCTGAAAAAACATCGTCTTGAGGATTAATTCTTGATGATGATGGAGAAGGGTTGGTGTTAAGTGGCTGAAATGTTTCAAGTTTAGTGTCTAAATCTTTAGTTTGGAAATCCAAGAGTTGTGCCTCGTTTTGCAGAGGATTTTCTGCCATGTTTGGTTCTTGATCTATTGCTGTTTTTGGACTTGTATTTGCCCCTTGGCTGCAAGTGTGCATACCTTTGTATGCTACTTCCAAAATTGTTGGGTCCTGGTCGGATCTTTGAACTTGTTTCGTAGCCAAACAGCCCTGGGAGTGTCGATGCGTGCATCTATAATAGCCTCTGTCCATAATAGAAAAAGTGAGTCGCAAATTTTGTCACGTAGGATAATGACTAGATTGCAACACAATGTTGTGATAATTCATGAACTTTTCAAATTAACTAATACTGTAGCAATTTGAATATAATGAAAAATAAACAGGAAAAAAAGACAGCCAATGGGACAAAATTTGGGTAGGTGAAGTAAAATTTCCTTAGAAGACTTTCTAGAAGTAAATTTAGTGAGAAAAATAGTAGTTGGAAGATTCCAAGTAATTAAAGTCAGTCCAAATCTTCTTAATTTGACTAGTTGACCGGTCATTTTTATAGAAATGAGGTGGAGATAGTTGACCATTATTTGATCAATTCTTGCAGTTTAGTCTACTTGCACCTTCAGAATTTTCTATGAATCCAACATCTTATTTTGATTCCAATTCAGAACTTTCTATGAATCCAACATCTTATTTTGATTCTAATTTACGAAGTACAAAGATATTTGTACAGGGTCACTTGAGTTGGCCTCCTGTGATCTCCCACTAGCCTATCACAGGGCCCATGACATTACCACATGATTCATTTATGAATATCGTATGAGTATCTAATAGTGATTGAACGTCCAAAAAGAAACTTCACTACGATGACAATGAATATGCTCAGGGTGATTAAGTGTAACTTTTTAAATTCGTATATTAATTGTACACCCTGAATGTAGTGAGTTTGATATTATTTGCACCTTTAGTTGAGGTTATACCGATTCCTTCTTCTAAGTAAATAAAAGGATTCTTTATGTAATTAATAGATTAAACTTTCAAAATGATGTGGTTGGAAAATCAATATATTGTGTAGAGGCACGGCCAAATTATCTAGAAAATCTTGTACCTCGGATTATTGGCTCCTAGGATGTATTTCTGTCCGTACTTCCTCCAACTGTAGCCATCACCTTGTCCTTCTACTCCGGTCCCTGGATCTACTTGAACTTTCTGGGTCCACCAAGGCATTGCCTTTCTGCAAGGTTGCAACATAAACATCAATTAACCTTTAAAATAGATTGAACTGACTAGGATCATCATCGTACATATAAAATACACGTTAAAAAGGTATTCTTTTGATGAGTCGTACTTAATAATGTTGAACTAACCTTCTCTTAGAACCCTCTTTGTTGTCGTGATCCTTAAACTCGTGATCAGAACCATCGCTACGAGGACTGCCACTGAGGGACCTCGGAGAGTCCAAGGTTCCAATCCTTAACCCTCCCTGTTGCGTCTCCCCAGACATGCCACCATATTTCAGCATAGACAACGCTTGATCATAGGAATTAAGAATCTTGTCGATTAAAACATCGCGAGTTTTATGGGAAGAAGACGAGACGTTAAGATGAATTTGCAGCTGTTTTGCCAACTCCCTCCCTTCTGTTAGCTCATTCAGCAGACTTTTCATGTCGATATTCTCCATTTCATAAACCACAAAAAGGAAATATATAACTGGAAGTCTGGAACTATGTTTTGATCGAGTAGAAATGGGACTACATGCTTAATTAATTGTGTTTACATTGTTATGTTCTTGTTAAGGTAGTTTGGTTATATACTAGGAAGTCTTCGTTTGAATGGTGAAAATCGAGGGAAAGAGCCGAGGTGAGAAGTTTGACTGAGAAAATTCAAAAGATTTTCTCTTTATTCTTTATGCACGACAGGTCTTTGGTCATAGTAATTTTAATGAAGGAAGCAAGTCAATATCTTGACTTGTTCAACAATCCCCAACCCCCCCTGAAAAAATGAAAATAATGAAAAGGGGATACTTTTCTAACGGTATTCCGACATCATAGTATTTGCCCTAAAATGGATACTAGTGGCCCAACATTCAGAAAATAATAAAGGATGGTTATAAATGGTTCATAAACGTTAATATATTTAATAATAATAATAATAATAATAATAATAATAATAATAATAATAATAATAATAATAATATATGACTCATTTAAATACGTTTCAACCAGAGTACGACACAACAACACGACATAAATATTTGTTCGTCAAAACAATTTTTTTCATAAAAATGCCATTGAGGTGGACAATTAATGCCATACCTGAGGCACGTAAGCATAGTGAGTCAATTAACGTCATCGTTCGTTTGGAATTGCATAGCATGTTTCAATTGTTTTCAATGTTTATTTATGTATAATAATAAATAAATAAAAGTGACGATAAAAAATCTAACAAAATAAATTATAATTTGTCCTTGTTTTAACACATGTATAAAAATTATATTTGAAGAATATGAAGTTTAAATCATGTGATGTACAGAATTGATTATATTATGGTGCAAAGACCGAAGAATTTTCAACCTAGTTCCGCGTTACTAACACTCATAGCATACTAAATCAAAACAATATTAATTACTAGATTTAATTTAATCTCATGACTTCAAGTTGACTTTGGCATTGTCTAGACCCTTAATGTACGTTGATGTTCATAGTCTTGGTAGACCAAATCAAATACACTAAATATTTTGACTGAGATTGTTGAAAATATGCATTAAATATTTCTAGTTAATTTGATTATTTGTCCCGCACATTAAGTATAGTAATTAATTATATCACATGAAAAGGACAACACAATACTTGTCTCACTATGTGCCTCTCTACGAAATTAAGAACACCACACGTAGAATTTACAAGGAAACAACCAATCCAGGACTGTAGTTTCCACCCCAAACTGCTTGGGTATATTCAGAGATTTTCAACCCCACTTGGCTGATAACTATCCCAATTTCAAACACAAGGCATAACTACTTGTAACCGTCATCACATGCCAGCCTCATGCCTGTTTTGATCGCTGAATTCGTGGATTGAAGTCCCCGAACGGCAAGGTCTCAATAATGTCGAATACTTGCTTGCATCGACCAATCGATTATTTCCAAATTTGGCATGAGTCCTCAGATACCCGTCATGCGATGCTGCCATCAAGTAAATTCGACATCGTCATGCCTCCATTACCCCTTGCATCACATTTCCAACCCGATGTCTTGCTTCATTCCTTCTCGAATCTGCGATTGCCCGGATATTTCACACACCTTTGGTCATGACAAGGCATCGGCTAAGACATTACCCGTCCCATTGCCATTTTCTCGGTAAGGGTCCTCACAAACATTCTCCACCGATAGAACTCGACGTCCTCGTCGAGACCCACAAAATGACTCTGTATTTTCCAACACACATCAAAGAATTCTCACAGTTTCCTGGACTTTACCTTCGTTTGATGCCCAAATGTTAGGTGATCAGTTCAACCTACTTTGCTTCACCTCCACACAAATTTCTTATGAAACTCTCCATGTTTACTGTAGTTTGGAACACTCGACATCCATAGTTTTCACAAGTTCTAGAACACTCCACATCCCAACAATTACCAAAGTTTGTTGCTGCATTCGGTGCTTTCCCCACCGAATTCCCGCAACACAGCAACAAAATATGCATTCTGTCACTCTGCAATAATCTGTAGCGAATTCACTCGATCTAGTGTTAATTATTTGGCATCATAGTCTCGATGTTCCTATAGTATCATTGCAGCCAATTTTTCCCATTTTGGGTAGTCTCTTACATGATGAGGTACCTTGCAAATATAACAACCATAAAAAATTTCCACTTGCCTCAGGAAGTTTTCACCATCTTTCGATTTCGAACGTTGTTCCTTCCATTTTTCAGTAGTCTTCAACACATCTTTCTATTGGTCATCATTCTCGTTTCTACACTCAATTCGCTTTCTCACTGAAGCATTATTACCCAATCGTAATTCGACCAAAGCATTGGCCGCAACAATGGCCGATTTCATATTCTTTACAACCTACCAATGCAATTCAGTATGTGCCCCTGCTTACAATCTTGACATAAAGTTAAAGAGTTTGTCCTTCTTGGACATGTTCTTGATGTCCAACATCAAAGAACAAAATTCATTCATATATATATTTATACCCAGTGGCGGACCCAGGATTTCTAGTCAGCACGGGCGACCGTGGATCGTCGACCGTTGTCAGCAATAAAATATTAAGAATCTCATTTGATGCCCATTTTTTATTGCAAAAAATGTATTTTGAAATAGTGATTTGATGGAGAATATGTGGTTAAAAATAAGGAAAAATTTTGAATTTGTATGTAATATTATTTCATTGAAAAATGTGCGGTTGAAAGGAGAAAAAATATATTTTGAAAAAAAAAAAAAAATCAAACAAGGTCTAAAATTTAAATATAACAATTATTTTGTTCAAATTAAACATATATAATTTTGTTGTAAAAATTAACAATATTCACCAAATAATATTGTGGCCAAGTTTTTTATAATTCAAAGGAAGAACACGGGTTCGAATTTTTACAAATGCATTAAAACATCTAAAATGTAATATATATTATTTTGGTAAATTTATTATCAACTTCCACGAGTGTCACAATGGTCAAGTGTTCAATATTTTATCTTGAGGTTAGGAGTTCGAATCTCGAACTTATTTCATTTAGTTTTGGAAAAAAATGTAGGATTTAAATTATTTTACAATAAAATTGTTAGGACATGGATTCGAAACAGTGACCTCTCATGTAAAAAGAAGGGTCATTGCCAGTTAAGCTACAACAATGTATGATTAAATAAGGAACTTACCTGGTATATAATCTTAAATGTTTATTTATTGTAAACAAAAAAAAAACTGTTCTGGCGGATCCAGCACGGGCGGCCGCCAGGGCTGGCCGGGTGCTGGGTCCGCCCCTGTTTATACCGTGTCTGTTTACTTTATATTCTGCAATACTTTTCGTGCAATCTCTGTTATATTGTAATAAATGAATTGATCCTTCAATTTTTTCTGTAATATTTCCCAAGTAAAAAAATTTTGCATTTCTGCAGTCATATCTTCCTACAGTCGAGTTCTCCATGCACGCGATGTCCACTCGAATGGCTGTCTCAACCCTTAACGCTGCCTCTGCCAACAAGCCAAAATTGCGATGCCCATGTGCAGTAACCATAGGCCGGATATCTGCTCTCAATCCTTGTTCGAACCGTCTACACCTATCTCTCTCCTTCGCAACCAATGCATTGGCATACTTGACAGTTCTACAAACCTTACATGGTATTCTGCAACCGACATGGATCCCTGAACCAATCTCAAAAATTCATTCTGTTTTGCATCCTGATAAAATGGAGGATAGTACGTTTCATAGAAAGCTTCCCTGAAATTAGTCCAAGTGATAACACTAGGATCTGGATATCGACATCGAAACGAAATCCACCAATCAGCAGCTCCCCCCTTCAATAAGAATACAGCTAGGCGTAATTTTTTATCATTTGAACATTCCATCACATCAAATATACTTTCTAAAGTCTTCATCCAGAGTTCAGCATCAGCTGGATTAGATGTACCCATAAAAAATTTCGCCCCAAGTTTCATAGCCCTCTCAATAGAGTTATCTCTGTCAGCATTGGGTAGAAGGGAAGAAATAGCTGCAACTAGTCTATCGGTGACAGGGTCAGGTTGCACCTGAGACTGATGAACAGATTCTGCGGCCCCTCCAACATGTCCTCCCTCAGGAGCATCATGAGCTTGAGATACTGGATTTTGACGCCTGCGAGCTTTGCAACCACCACGCATGACTCACCTACAATAATGTATGATATATGAACATTAAATACATGCAGTGTTACCTATAGACTCTAAAACCGTGCTCTGATACCAATGACACGACCCCGTCTCGAGTCACCCTAGTGGACCCAGACATGACGTGCGCCGATGATGAGTTCCAACTAGATGCTAGACCCACCACCAAGGCCACATAAACTGTTCTACGACTGTTTGGCTATTTAGTGAATACAATATTTTTTTGTAAAAATTTTGGCAGAGTTTCCCCTGAAAATAGAACAAAACCAACATGAAAATTTACAAAAAAACCCTATATAATAATCAATATCAAATATTTTGGGATCACCAAATCCATCAATGCCACCACAACTAAATCAATATGGAATTAAACTTGAACGAACACTTCTACTTCAAAACACCATGTTTGCATGTATGCATTACAACAATGAAGCAATCCATCGACAAAGTGAACGTTACACAAAATATTAGACTAAGTGTTTTATGACATAAGTTTCCAATTAAACATTTACATGCTAGATATGGTTAAAATCATGCAACCTAATGATGGATAGTTAGGCTCTGAACTTCAACAGGCTTTCCAGGTATCTCAAATTCAGCGGCCTCCTGATAGGAAAAACATGACAAAATATATGAGTTTGTAACTCAGTGAGTGGATAGTTCGCAAATACATATACTTTTTCCATTTATACATTTTTACTGAAAATCTGATTTATTTTTTTTCTTCTTACAATTTGTAGAAATTCTGATAATTTCTTTTATAATTGAAACATGCTAAAATCATAAAATTCATACTATTTATTCTGAATAACCAATTGTAAAAAATATGCCAAGTATAGACAATCTGGTATCAACATAAATATGTGTAAAACTGTCGTTTCTATAAGTTAAAATTGTATTTCTGTAACTGAAATAGCTGAATTCTATATTCTGAAATGAACTATTATCTGATATTTGAAAATCTGTGAATCTAAAACTGAATGAATATAAATGATACACTAAATAATCACACCAAGAAATACCCAATGAATAGTCTTACTCATGTACAGAGTAATCTCGATGTACAAGGCAAAACCATTCAAATCTGATAATCTGATAAACTGCTCATACGTACGCAGAGCTGCCCCAAAGGCTAATCACCATAATACACGGCCCAAAGCCTATATGTGTACGAGAGTGGGTCCCAAAGACCTCTGATAATTTGGTCATACACTGTGGAAACACATTCACATCAGTGCAGAGCGGGTAAAATCACCTGGGTACTTTCCGATGGTTTTAAAATAACTATAAATATGCTGAAATATATAACATGAATAACATGCTGGAGAAATAATTTCAATAAACTTGATTTAACTTTTAAAAAAAAAATTGACTATAAATTCCGTTTGATTTTGGAAACCATGCTGTCAATTTAAATATATGTGTTAATTAGCTTTCTGATATAGTATAAATTTAATAAATATTTATTTCTGAAAAATAAGATTTTCCACTCACAAAATACGAGCTACAAGCTAGACTGGCTGATAGACGTTTCCAATCTCCACGTCACCACCTGAAATACGATATGAATAATCAATTTAGCGACCACCATAGAAAGTAGTCTTAGTATTAACATACAAGCTCTTATAACTTAATTCCTCCATACTTGAATAAATTCCCCAAATTATTCCTTTAATCCATTGGAGCTAATATCACTTTCTAGTCCATTTACTAATGACCAACTCATCAACATAACCTTCAATCCGAGCATATATGCAAATACCCACTTCAATCTAGTGACAACTAGTAATGATAATTCATTCCATTAAATTTTCCTCCTCTTCCATAAATATATACTTCTAAGTAAATACTTCATCATCACAATCATTTTCCACAATTATCCTTACTCAAGAATCAAATTAGCAAATTCTAGGGTTTGCCCAAAAATAGAGTTTCTTATCTTATATGTGAATGGAAGCTAACCACCAAGAAAACTTGAACTAAAAACCATAATCTTTTACCTACATTTGTAATTTCGAGCCAAATAAAAACCCTAGAAAATTGACATAATATATTCCTTAATCTCATGAAAAAAATAGGATAAATCGAACATAAAATGGAGAAAATCGCCACTTACCCTTTTCTTCCCTTTTTCCTTTTCTTTTTCCTCCTTTTCTTCCTCCTTTTTCCCCTTTCTTTCTTCTCTTTTTCGGTCACTGCTTCAGCTGGGCCTCTCTGCGTGAATAGGGTGGAAAGGTAAGGAATTGGGTTTAAAATTTGGTAAAATTATGGGCTAATTGCATAGGAAGTCCCTCAACTATCATAAGATGTATAAGTAAGTCCTCCACTTCAATATTAATCCATCTTAACCCTCAATTTCTTAAATATAACATAAGCCCCAAAAAATTTAATTATTCTAATTAAATCCATATTGACCTTGACCTTGACAATTCAACCATTGACTTGACTAATTAAAAATGGGCTGTAACACATAACGTCCACTAGCATGGACGTAAATTTTTCGTTCATCTCCGCAACGAAAGTTTCTAAAATTTGTCCCATTTCAGCCAGATCCTGCCTCATTTCCTCTACCAGTGCCGCCAAATTGACGACATCATCCTGCATCGGGGCACCCATGAAATCCTCAAGCATCCCGACCCCGATCTTTTAGGTTTTGATTGTTAGCCATCTCATTGTTTCCCAACAACTTGTAAAAACGTCAATTTCATGTTTCCTGTGATGTCGTCCAGGTTCCGTCCCCAACCACCCAATACACATTTTTACACTTCTGATAATGAAATCTCACAAAATTTGTCTGAGTAGAAGATTGAATATGAAAAGCAATACAGAAACACAAATTTTATGGGAATCATCCCAACTTTATTTCTCAACCAAAACAAAGACAAACGTACATAGACATGAAAGGGCCAACAAAATACTTGTTGTCTCCATGAAACTTAGCCAACATCAATATCAAAATTAGAATTACAACCTACAATTAGACTTTTACATAAATAGATTGATTTTCATCCACAAGATGAAATTTTATACGAGATTTAAATCTTGTTAAAACTCAAGTATCACTATCAAGATGACTGCTTTAGGCTACAAGTGTAACTATATAATTACCACAATACTATAAAAGCCTTCAAAATGAAGCCTACAAATCGATTCATGTAGATCTATTCAATTAATTCTCAATTGAAAGTGAAAATACAAATACAGTCTCAAAATGTTTATTTGGTGTAATCTAAACTTAAACACACTATCATGGTTAGTATCAGTGTATAGAAGTGAATCTCACTGCTAAGAAAAAATGTTTATCAAACTCAATATACTCATATTGAATCTAATATTTTTCTAAATAAAAAATGAGTTTTATCTATCATAAACTCATTAGTCTCCTACTTAGTTTTTAAGAACCCGAATGTTCTCAATAAACATAATGTCCAATTAGAACTTCCACTAAATATCAAATTAGATTAGAACTATGTACTCCATATATATACTTCCATTACTTTCCTCATATTTCTCTACTGGTTTTCTAAACCATGAATTATTGAAATTGAATAGCTCTTAGCTCCCACTCGGAACCAAGAACCATTGAAATTGAATAGTTCTTTGATAGCTTCCACTCAGATAAATGGCTCCCACTTAAATCAGAAATTTAAACTAACTGTTACGTATTTTTTGAAAAAAATGATTCATCAATACACATAATATCAATTTCAATAATATGATTCATCAATACACATAATATCAATTTCAATAATATTCTCCAAAAAAAAAAAATTATTTAAAAAATGTCACATCTTGTGACCCGATATCCATCCATCCAAAATCTCACTTAAGTACATTTTTGAACTATTATGTGTATATCAGAGATACATCTCGTTCTTAATAGATTCATGCTCCCAAACTCATTATTAAGAGCTTACATAATCGATTATGAGTCTAAGACAACCCATATTTGATTGTATTCATGTCCAAAACTTATACAATTCTGAAGGTACTAATCTAGAGAGAACTCCGTTAAATTGGATTACATATCTCAAACTTCATCATATTCAGTGATATCCCATCCTTCTACCCAATACACCATATAATTATTGGTGATTAAGGAATAGTCAATCAAATAAGAATCTCTTTCATTACATAGATCACCGATATCTCGTGATAGAGATTCACGCTATTAAATAGTTCTCAAAGTCTTCACTTCCATAATCTGATTTTCTACTCCACTTCAGAGAAGTCTAAATCAATACAATATTTTCAATTTAAGAAAATCAGAAGCACAACTGAGATGCGTGAATCCATCTATAAATGTAATGAAAATATAAAATTATATCTCTATCTTTCAAGAAATTCGAATTGATCTACTCCATGGAAGTTTAACTTTTACATCTTTGAATGATTTTCTCAACTCAAAACCTCAAACCATTGCACAAATATCCAGAACTATAATTAAACATCACCACTGTGAGTATGAACAGAAATACCACATATAAGTTCAAGTAATAGACCACTTTTAGAAGAACAACTGAGATCAAATTTAATGGAGACTTTGATACTATCTTAATATCAAATAGGAGCTCCGTTTTTCCACTTTGCAACACTAAGTTTCAGTATCAGTCATATAAACCTCCACTCCATCTTTACTATTTATATATATCTATTCTGTATCAAGTCAAAGACTCGACAATATAAGATACTTCTTGATCTCATATAAAGTGGGTTTCTAACATTTGAATCCACTATCCACACAAGATAAGATCAAATATGTATAGTGTTGACATGTAAACAATACTAAGAAGAATATATTCAAGTGCAATATCATTTAACTTAACCACTTTCGAGCTAAGAGATTCAAACCGTATAGTTGAAGCACTCGAACCTTTATAACATTGATCCTCTACCAAATCCACTTTCATTCACTTACAATCTGATATGTTCTTCTTGGTCCATTTTCTAGTCTCTCCATATATCCTGCATTTGTTCTAGCTCATTTAATATTTAAGATCCAAAATCTTGTGCAAATTAGAACATTTCAATACAAGTGTATTCTCGAGACTTAGCAATATCAAGTCGCACGTCTTTTAAATCACACAGCTGATAGTTTCAATGGAGAAAATTGACACTTCAATTTGTAAGCCACATTGACCTTCAAAATTTTCATCTATTAAAAAAGATACTAGTTTGAACTTACTACTCGTCTAAAAAAAATGTGACCAACAAAAAAATGAAGAATTTTTTCTAACCATCTTAGCCAAATCACATTCGAGAAAAAAAATCATTTATAACAGAATTTAACAATTCAAATGTTCAAATACTAGAATCCATCTTTTCTCGTACTTAACAAAGTTCTGATATTTATTCTCTACAGTAGTATGACCTACATAAGGTCTTCTATTGCGTGGTTGATACTCTCTAAAGCATCATATCCTTCTAGTACACTCAAAATCTTACAATGCCAAATGTTATCGCATTTAGCTTATCCCCCTTTATTAATGTTAACTACTATAAATTTTGATGTCATGAACTATCAGTTTTTAGAGACATTTTTATTCTCAATCAATGCCCATTTATGCACATTCAATTTTTGCATTAATGCAAATTAACGTTTACGATAGTTCAAAGTTAGGCATGGAGTCAAAAGTTTACTATGTTCCCAATCATCGTCCGCAATCCTATTGTCTCACTATCATAAACTTAATTTCATAATGCAAAATTCCATAGGTTCTAAGTTAGAATTACATTAATTTTTCCAACTTGAAAACTCCCACTCAGTTGGTGAATCAAATTGTTATATGTGAGATTTTTTCTAAATCTAATCACCAAACTATCACTCAACTGACAATCAATAGGTCTAAGTAAGAATCTCACCAATTTTACTGACCTCAAATTTATAACAATAAACGAATTAATAGATATCATGTATTCAATTAGATAATTTCATAATATGAAATATAAAAGCATAAATATGCACGTTTATCCAATTATGACATATATCATGATATCACAAATTAATTCTTTCAAAAATAAAACTAACATCATTTAAGTTTTATTTTGCAAATCATCAATCTCATTTAAATGTATGTTGCAACATAGTCCTAACAAATGGGAAGTGAGATCAGAATTCTCATATTCTGCTTAACCAAAAATTTATGTTCCAAAATATTCACGTGGTCCACATTAGGTCATGTTCCAGATCAATTCATTTATATCGATAAACACTGAACATTTTAACAAGTTCTATAACACATACTTTTCTAGCATTCCCTATAAGGAAGTTAAAAGTGTGCATATATTCAGCTATATCTGATCGAGTACAAACTTGAAAAATAAGTCACAATTGATCGCATAACCTAATCAAGACCCGCACAACTCATGAACGTATATAAAACGTGGTATTTTAAATACTTTTAGAGTATTTTTCATTTCAAAAATAAAAAATAAAAAATGAAAACATCTAAAAAACATAACTCCTACTAGACAAATGCCACTTAAGAAATATTCTTGATTTTTATAAAAAATTTCAAAATTTAATCAAATCCAAAAAAAAAATTTTAATACTTTTTTTTATAATTTATTTTAATAATAAAAATAAAAAGTTTTTGATTTTCTAAAAATTAATTTTAATTACACATAAAAATCAAGAACATTTCAAGAATCCAGTTGTAATTTTCGAAATATTTATTGGAATAATCGACTTCTAAAAAAATATTTTGGGACCAACATACAATTTTTCAAATTGATATTTGAATAAACAACTTCCAAAAATAATTTTGAGACCAATATGCAACATGCAGTTTTCTAAATTGCATTTGAAAAAATCAACATTCAAAAGTATGGAGACCAACATGTAATTTTAGAAATTGCAATTGAAATATTTAAGGGACCATTATGCAATGTTCTCAAAATTGAATTTGGAATCATTCACTTCCATAGTAACAGTTCAAATTTCTGTCTTTTTTTTCACGGGTCACCGTTCATCGTAAGAAAAAAAATTCAGATTTTTTTTTTTAATTTCAGATTCCTGTAAAAATTTCGAAAGGCCATAACTTCTTCAATTCAAGGCCAAAAATTATGTCCTTTATACCGTTGGAAAGGTATCGAGAAGATCTATCAATCCATATCAAATGGGAATCATGAAACACAGTGTGGAATAAGTTATCATGTGATTAAGTTTCGGATTTTATCGATTTTAATGCAAAAAAATTAGATTTTCATCCAAATGTTCGAATCCTCATAACTTCTTCATTTTAAGTCCAACATTTGAGTTCTTTATATGGTTGGAAAGCTTATGAGAAGACCTTTCTAACATACTAATCTTACTACATGAAGATGAACGAGCAGATGACACTAAATATTTAAAATTTCTGCAATTTTATCTAGATTTCGTTTTTCTCCAAATTTATAAAATCAAAAAATTTTAAACTTTTCAGATATGATCTACATCATATAATGCTGTAAAAATTTCATAAATTTATGTTGCATATTTCATGACATTTCATTAACAATGCTTCAAGTTTCAACAAAAATGACATACGTGCATTTTTAAACATAATAATTCCATTTACAGCAAAATAATATGCAAGGGAAACAACTTTTACGGCTCTGATACAAATGTAAGAATGCGCAGCATTCTTTAACATGAATTTCAGGTCAATAAATTTACTTGAAATGATGAATTCCGAGATCTTTTCATGGTTGAATCACCCTGTATTTCAAAGTTTCAAAAAATCTACATTTCCTTGCTCTCCAATGGTTTCAATCCCGATCACAATGGAAGGGGATTATTATCCACAATCTAAGTGTCAAATTTTGTAAGATTTCATGCCAAAAATATGATTTTAAGGACTTTCCAATTAAAATTCCATACGAATTTTCACTCCATGTTTCATGTCCTCTTCTTCCCTCTATTTCCCGATTCATAATGAATGGAGATTTTGTGGGAGTTAATGGTGGTTGTAGGGAGTTGTGTTTGAATTTCAAATTCAAACTCCCTCCAACCCTTTTAATAACTTGTGGGTCGGGTCATCCTACATGGACGATCCACGACCCGTATTTTTCTAACATTAACGTAACAAAGAGTATGTTAAAGAATACTATCTAAGACCATTAAGAGATAGATACTCGTCCCTTTCTTTCTTGTTACGTTTAACAAACACTTTACCTTGTAATCAAATCTTCGTGTTTGCAATCATTCATGTGATATACTTTACTCATTGAACCTAATAGCTTGAAAAATCAAGTGCAAGGTCGAGTTTCAATCATTGATGATTATCTATTGGTCACAATCTAATTCCCTTTGACATTTTCCAAACTAAATCCCTTGCAAAGCCTTTCGTCAAAGTATATGTCAAGTTTTGACTTGACGTAGTTGTTAAAATCACAACGCCAGCCACGTTGGTTTAACCAGTTCTTATTAATGATTCTTTAGATATTTTCCAGCTTTGTTTACCTATTCTTTAGAGATTTGTTGAAGACCTGTTAGTAGAGATTTTATGGCTAAAAATAAGGAGTTGTAGTTGTTAGTTCCTATGTTTACATTGCTAAATTACTTATTTAAGGCAACTCAGTTCTACAGTATGTAATCATCCTTCAAATAATTAATTCGGTGGATTTCTGCACTCTACAATTGTAACTTCTTTTTTCTGTTTTGTCTTCTATTTATCCTTCAATTTCAACAGTCTGGTATCAGAGCCACACGATCGTGGGCATTATTTTTGTGAGTATTCCTCTGTCAGCAAGATGAGTGATCACAAAGTTATTGGCGGAATTAAAAAGCTCAATTATCACAACTACAACACTTGGTCTACATGTATGATGTCCTACATGCAGGGTCAGGATTTGTGGGAGGTTGTCAATGGAAGTGAGACTACACAACCAGAGGCAGAAGATACAAATGGTACGTTGCGGAAGTGGAAGATAAAAGCGGGCAAAGCAATGTTTGCTTTGAAGACAACAACTGAAGATGATGTCCTAGAGCATATCCGAGATGCAAAAAACCCCAAAGAAGCTTGGGATACATTTACCAAGCTGTTCTCAAAGAAGAATGACACAAGACTTCAGCTACTTGAAAGTGAGTTGTTATCTGTAGCCCAACGTGACATGACAATTGCTCAATACTTCTACAAAGTGAAGTCGTTGTGCTATGAAATTTTCGAATTGGATCCAGAAGCCCCAATCCATGAAACCAGGATGAAGAGAATAATTATCCATGGTTTGAGATCTGAATATAGGGGTTTCGTTCTTTGTACGTCTGAGGATGGCAAAATCAGCCATCACTTGTTGAGTTTGAAAATTTGCTTGCTAGTCAGGAAGCTTTAGCTAAGCAAATGGGAGGAGCCTCGCAGAAGAGTGAAGAGGAAGCACTCTACGCCAACAAAGGCAGTGGGAGTTCCAGGCAGCATGGTAATGGTGGATTCAAAAAGAACAATGATAAGGTGAAAAATTATCAAGGTGAAGGGAGCAGTTGTGCAGGGGGAGGTTCGAAATATCAAAGTAATGGCAAGAAATTTGAAGGAAAATGTTACAATTGTGGAAAGAAGGGTCACATGGCAAAAGTTTGTTGGTTGCTGAAAAAACACGTGGAGAGTAATGCTGCTACTGATAAAACTGAAGAAGAATGGGATGTTGAGGCACTATTTGCCATAGAAATAGAAGATCTAGCTTTGACAGCAACAACACCTGGTCAAATTGATTATAAGAGAGATTGGATTGTTGATTCGGGTTGCTCAAATCATATGACTGGTGATAAGGAGAAGCTGCAAAATTTATCAGAATACAAAGGAAACCGTGTGGTGGTGACAGCCAACAACTCGAAATTACCGATAGCTCATGTCGGTAATACGATGGTCTCTACTCAATACAATGATAATGAGGTGCCACTTCAAAACGTCTATCATGTCCCAGGTATGAAGAAAAATCTTCTTTCAGTAGCACAATTAACATCTTCTGGGTATTCTGTTTTATTTGGTCCGCAAGATGTGAAGGTGTATCGCAATCTTGAAAAAGAGCCACTGATGAAGGGACGGAGACTAGAGTCAGTCTATGTAATGTCTGCAGAAACCGCTTACGTAGATAAGACGAGAAAGAATGAGACAACAGACTTATGGCACATGCGTTTGAGTCACGTTAGCTATTCTAAGTTGGATGTGATGATGAAGAAGTCTATGTTGAAGGGACTCCCTCAACTTGAAGTAAGAACGGATACAGTTTGCGCAGGATGCCAGTATGGGAAAGCACATCAGTTACCGTATGAAGAGTCTAAATTTAAAGCGAAGGAACCACTAGAGTTAGTTCACTCTGATGTCTTTGGACCTGTGAAACAAGCTTCTATCAGCGGGATGAAGTATATGGTGACTTTTACTGACGATTTTTCCAGGTATGTGTGGGTTTATTTTCAAAAGGAAAAATCTGAAACTCTTTCAAAATTCAAAGAGTTTAAAAATGCAGTAGAAGCAGAAGTTGATAAGAAAATTCATTGTTTGCGCACGGACAACGGGGAAGAATATACCTCTAATGAGTTCATCGATTTCCTACGGGAACACCGAATAAACCATCAGTTCACATGTGCCAACACTCAGCAATTGAACGGCATAGCAGAAAGAAAAAATAGACACCTTGGAGAACTTTGTCGAAGTATGCTTCATGCAAAGAATGTCCAAAGCCAATTTTGGGCAGAAGCAATAAAGACTGTTGCCTATGTGATTAATAGGCTTCCTCAACAAAGGTTATGTTTTCTTTCACCCTTTGAAAAATTATGGAACACGAAACTAGTAGTTAGTTATTTTCGTGTTTTTGGATGTGTATGCTATGTATTTGTACCCGATCATTTACGTAGCAAGATCGACAAAAAAGCTATTAGGTGTATTTTTGTAGGGTATGATAGCCAAAGAAAAGGGTGGAAATGTTGTGATCCTATAACCGGAAAGTGCTACACATCACGAAACGTGGTGCTTGATGAAGCGTCCTCGTGGTGGTCCTCGGAAAAAGAGATATTACAAGATTCAGATGTTTTTAAAGATGAGATGCAATCTGCTCAAATCCAACTGGGTTTAGGTGAAGGTGAAGATACGAATGATGTTGATAATGTTGAAGAAGGTATAGCTCAAGATCCTCGGCAAACAGGAGTGTACCAACAATCAAATGAAGAAGAACAGCCTAGTGAAGGAGAAGAACCAAGGAGATCAACAAGAATCAGAAAGCCAAATCCCAAATATGCAAACACTGCTATAATAGAAGAAGAAGATGTAAGAGAACCAGAAACATGTGAAAAAGCTTCTCGGAGTTCGGAGTGGAATAAAGCTATGGAAGAAGAAATTGTTGCATTAAAACAAAACCAGATGTGGGAACTTGTACCGAAACCAAGAGATGTAAAGGCTATTTCTTGCAAATGGGTTTATAAAATAAAGCATCGCACAAATGGATCAATTGAAAGGCACAAAGCTCGTCTAGTAGCTCGAGGGTTCTCTTAACAATATGGACTAGACTATGATGAAACGTTTAGTCCAGTTGCAAAGATTACAACGGTAAGAGTTTTACTTGCACTTGCAGCTAATAAAAAATGGAATTTGTTGCAAATGGATGTGAAGAATGTGTTCTTGCACGGGGAGCTAGACCGGGAGATATATATGGATCAGCCATTGGGATTTCAGAGTCAAGATCATCCTGAATATGTGTGTAAGCTGCGAAAGACTCTCTATGGGCTAAAGCAATCACCAAGAGCTTGGTACGGTAAGATTGCTGAATTTCTGACTCATAGTGGTTATTTGATGACAAGTACAGATTGTAGTTTGTTTGTTAAATCTGATGGAGCGAAGCTAGCTATTGTGCTAGTATATGTGGATGACTTAATTATAACAGGAGATTATGAAGAAGAAATTCTCCAAACAAAAGAGAATCTGTCAGTTCGTTTTCAAATGAAAGAACTTGGGCAGCTCAAGCACTTTCTTGGTCTAGAGGTTGATCGTACCCAAGAAGGAATATTCCTTCATCAGAAAAAATATTCCAGAGATTTATTGAAGAGGTTCGGTATGCTTGAATGCAAGCCAATCTTGACACCAATGGAGGCAAATTCCAAAATTTGTGCTCATGAAGGGAAAGATTTGGAAGATGCAACAATGTATCGACAATTGGTAGGTAGTTTGATTTACTTGACTTTGAGTAGACCTGATATTTCTTATGTAGTTGGTATGATGAGTCGGTATATGCAAAATCCAAAGAAGCCTCATTTGGAAGCAGTTCGACGAATTTTAAGATATGTGAAGGGCACACTTGGTTATGGCATTCTGTATAAGAAAGATGGAGGTTGCAAGCTAGTTGGTTTCTGTGATGCTAACTATGCAGGAGATCATGATACTCGACGCTCAACTACCGGGTATGTTTTTATGCTTGGATCGGAAGCAATTTCTTAGTGTAGCAAAAGGCAGCCAACTGTATCTTTATCTACAACTGAAGCAGAATACCGAGCTACAACAATGGCAGCACAAGAGAGCACTTGGCTCATACGATTGTTGAAAGACTTGAGTCAGCCAACAAATGATGTAATTTCCCTGTATTGTGACAACCAATCGGCAATACATTTGGCTGAGAATCCTTTTTTCATGCACGAACCAAGCACGTAGAGGTGCATTATCATTTTGTCAGGGAGAAAGTTCTGCAAGAAGAAATCAAGTTGAAACATGTTGACACAAAAGAACAAGTGGCAGATCTGTTCACTAAAGGCTTGAGTGGCAACAAGTTTGAAAGTTTCAGACACCAGCTCGGGATGGTGACAAGAATAGATGCTGGTGTTGAGGGGGAGTGTTAAAATCACAACACCAGCCACGTTGGTTTGACCAGTTCTTATTAATGATTCTTTAGATATTTTCCAGCTTTGTTTACCTATTCTTTAGGGATTTGTTGAAGACCTATTAGTAGAGATTTTATGGCTAAAAATAAGGAGTTGTAGTTGTTAGTTCCTATGTTTACATTGCTAAATTACCTATTTAAGGCAACTCAGTTCTACAGTATGTAATCATCCTTCAAATAATTAATTCGGTGGATTTCTGCACTCTACAATTGTAACTTCTTTTTTTTGTTTTGTCTTCTATTTATCCTTCAATTTCAACAGTAGTCTATGTTAATCATACCATCTAAGATTAATTGTCCTACCAAACTATAGCTTAATCCTATACGTCTAAACTTGCCATTGTGAATTTAGCTATAACTTTCCTATCGCAGTGAATTGAGACTGGTGACATTAGTTTGGGCCAAATAGTAATTTTCATTAGCAAATTCCTAAGCCGTTCCGCTTCCTTGCGATATCATGCAAACACCATAAATTTGGTTGTCATGGTACGTAGTAGCCGCAATTCATGTTTTCTTCTTCGAACCATGGCACCTCTACCAAGCGTGAAAACCCACCCACTAGTAGATGTTTGATCTTCTCTATCCGTGAGCCAACTAACATCTCTAAATCCTTCTAAAACTAGAGGATAGTCAGTGTAATGAATACCATAATTCATAGTCTTTCTCATAAATACTATTAGAATCTCACATTGTTTGGAAAAATATAAATGATCCACTTAATAAGGTGGGGGCAATCCTCCCCTGATAAACCGGTTTTATTAGGTGGAGTTAGTCTCAATATTACTAACATGGTATCAGAGCTAGGCCCAATTATGCAATGTTGGGTGCCACCCAATATCGATTTGTTCACAGTTGCTTGGCATGGTCCACGCTGTGCGTGAGGGAGAGTATTAGAATTCCACACTGCTTGGGAAAATATAAATGATCCACTTAATAAGGTGAGGGCAATCCTCCCCTAATAAGCCGATTTTATTAGGTGGAGTTTGGTCCAATATTCCTAAAATGGTATCAGAGCCCATTATGCTCCAACGAGCGATTCGATCCCGTTAAGACTCTAAAATGAGTACGTGGATTTCAAAATTGATCTGCTCAAATGAGCCACCATCTTGTGGGGGCGTGTTAAGGGATATATATCCCATATCGTTAAATGATGTTGACACAGACCAATTAATAAAAATTTTGGATTACTCCTCTTAATAAGGTTGATCTTTTTAGATGGAATCCCAAATCCTAACAAATACAACAAGGGAGAGTATATGTAATTTTGTGTGTTAGTGGATGTTGAGTGATGTCGATGCTAATTAAGAATGGACACTTCAATCAAGACATTAAAAATCCTAGATAGTCATTGAGTAAAGTCGAAGGAGAAGATTGTTAGGAAAAAAATGTGTGAGATATATTTTTTATTTTTATTAAATTGACTTTCTTAATTTGTTTATTTGATTTTTAACGTCGAAATAATGGTTAAAAATTGATTCACTATAGAGATGACAGTTTAACGTGAAATTAAGAATGGAGATCTCACTCCGATTTGTTGAAGATTTCGATTACATTCGTAGGAGTGGCAGAAGACCATGACTTGTAGACTTGGTTCCATTTCTCCATAATTCAAAACGACAAGTGGAGTTTGCTTAGTTACTTTTGATTTATTTTTTATTCTGGTTATGATGTAATTCCAAAATATTTGAAATGTTTATATCATGTTGATTATAATGAATTATTTACCTGTGGTATGAAGGCCCGTTGATGTTATCTTAGGGATTTTACCAATATTTTCATAATTAATTAATTTGAAAACCAATATTCTTCTAAATTTTAAACTTTCAGCATAAAATCTCGTGGCTCGATGTTAAGATTTGGGGTTCCATCTTAGCATAAACTTTCAGCATAACCTTATTAACAGGAGTAACACAATCCTTTATAAGTTGATTTATATTTTCATCTTTATTCGATGTGAGATTCTATCCCTTAACATGGTCCGCAAGATAATGGCTCGTTTGAGCAGACTAATTTTGAAATTCATGTGCTCATTTTTTTTTAATCTTAATCGAATCGAATTGCTCGTTGGAGTTTAATGAGTTCTAATATCATGTTTATATTTGTGGTTCCATCTTAAAAGATTAATTTTATTAAGATGAGTAATCCAATCTTTTATAAGTTAATTTATGTTTTCATCTTTATTCGATATAAAATTATATTCCTTAGTATAATGCTACTCAGATAGGGCAAAAAAAAGCCAAAAAATAGGGGGCTGAGGCGCATCCACCTCAACCCCTGCTTTTGAATCAGTATCCCATCATGTTTGAGTAGCAGGGTTCTATTCCTTAACACTCGACATGGTCGAAAAGACTAGCACATTGCCCGTTCACATGGACCAATGATTTAAAGGAAAAATCCAATCCCCCGCCTCCAAGCCCTTACCACCAATTAGAACTGTAGGTTACAGATTGATTGGACAAGGCAGTATATCTATGCTAATGGATAAATCTCAAATTAATTAATTATAAAAAACATAGATAAACAGGACTGTTCGTGGGACGGTTCGATTCGGTTCTGAAAAGAATCGAACTGACCCAAAATTTTGGGATATTTAATAAATGGAATCGTCAGGTCCAAATATAATTATGGAATCATTCGGATTCGGTTCGATTTTGTTCCAATCGGTTCCGTACCATAATTAAATTTTTTAATATTTATAGTAACACTACATAAATATAACTAATGATATTTCATTTGTAACTTTTACAAATTAACGTAGCCCAATTCAAAAACATAATCTGATTTATTTAATTAATTTGCTAATTTGTTTAAAAATAATGATTTAATTAGTTCAATATAAAAAATAAAAAAAAATTATTTAGTTTCGGTTCTTATTCCATTTTTCGGTTCTTGGTCTACACCTAAGATCCGACCCAAACTCATCGATTCTCGGTTCGGATACCCGTTCGAGTATTTAACTTATGAAGAACTGCTCGATTCGGTTCGGTTGGGATTAAGTTCAGTCCGACTCGGTTCGGAACTTTTAGACACCCCTATAGATAAATATATAAGAGTTTAGATTATTACTCTTAATAGGGTTAATCTTTTAACATGGAATTCAAGTTTAAATATGATATAAGAGCACATTAAACTCCAACAAGCAATTTGATCTGATTAAAACTAAAAAACGAACATATCAAATGAGTCATTATCTTGTTGGGTATGTGAAAAGATAAATTTCAAATCGGCTAATTATCAAAAATATTAATTAATGTATAAAGATTTCGATTACTCATCTCAATAAGGATGCTTTTTAAGATGGAACTTCAAGTTTTAATAATATAAAAAATGTACGGTCTATTGTAGATTTTTATAACCATCTTAGTCACCTGAAAATAACAAACCTTACAAAAAGTTCATGGAAATGGGGTGCAAGAAGTCAAGCGACTGGCCAAGGATTCGATAATGAAAGATCATGTGAGTGAGTTGTAGAAAGAACAACTCTGTGGATGAGACTCAGATTCTTATATCTTGAGTGGTTAAAAGAGAAATTTTAGTGATTGCGAATATGATTGAATTGGCTCGATCAAGTAGAATAATAGAGATTTCAATCTGACACTTCTATCCAACAACTATAAAAATTGATGGTGTACTATTCTTTTCCAAATAATTTTTTGGAAATTTGTATTTAACAACTATAAAATTCAATCGCGTTGGAATAACATTTTAGCGAATGCTTTTACGGCGTAATTAGACGGTGTACAATTTTATAGGACAAAGAAATTATATTTGAACTTGTATGTTCTCATACGTGACCTTTGATTTCGCATTCAATTCATTTTTGCGATACGCATGATGTCATGTGAAACGTATATTATCGTTGTGCACATGATTTATGAAGCCAAAATAAGCATGGTGATATGAAACGATTTATAACAAGTGTGGTACTAGGCTAGGACGAGCTTATTCATCTACAATTATTGGAATCGATTTGTACATATTAATTTATGTTCTGATCGTATTAAGATTTAATTGGTACAAAGTCTTAAAATAAAAATCGAACAGTTCTACTTAAGTATTTTGTTCTAGTAGGAGAACCGGTTTATAATTCAATTGCCCGGCTAATTTTTTTTATAACCTCTCAATCAAATCAACCATTCGTAGGAGTGGCAGATTTCAGATTTCTCTAATGTATATTTGTTATTTAGGAGGATGAAGCACCATTAATTTTTAATTATACTTTTTAACTATTATAATAAGAAAATGTATAATGTTGAATGACTTGTTCCATTGACTAGGGTAATCCAAGAATAATGGATATCACCGTGCCTTACCAACATTTTCTTGTGCAATAGAAATCAAGAGTGTAGATTAGGATAAGTCTTGGAGAGATGTTCGTGCTGAAACAAAGAAAACAAATTCTAGATTATACTCTCCGTCGAAACATTTATTATGATTTCTTCAACTGCATTACATGTACATAACAATTTACAGATTTGTCTATCAATAGACGACGTGACGAGATTTTGGCAAGATTTGACTAAGCAAAATCTCACCAACAAAATAAAATAAAATAAAAAGTCTCAAATTTCTTTTTGTCATTAACCCGTACACATAAGCACAATCGTTTAAGTGTATATTTTGATCATTCTAATTCAATTCATCGCCACCTTATCAATCTATAAAAGAATCTAAACTGATGATGTACAATAACCATTTTCCTAATTTCTTAGGATATACTAACTCTGCAAAATCACATTATTTAGGAATTGTATGTTGTATACCCACAGAAAAAATATATACTCAGACACAACAATTGATAAATTTTATGGCCTTAACTACCACACAAAAGTTTTGTCAATCTTCTGCAAGTGCAGGAATTTAACCATACCTAAGGGCCAACATGAAACATCCTTATCAAGGAATTGTGCTTGTGACATATATAGCCAACCAAGCACAAATGACAGATATTTTAGGAGAATCCGAATAAATTTTAGAATTCTTCTGCTCAATGAACCATCTCTGCCGTGCAAGCCCTTTTTCATATCGACATAATGATTTTTATTTAAAAATTTGAGACCATCGACATTGTTGTATAGCCCTCGTTTGGCCCCCATTAATTTATAATACATTTTTCATTCTCTTCTTTTTAACCACACATTTTTCAATAAAATAGTATTACACAAACCAAAAAAAAAATTCATTCTTTTTCAACAACACATTCTCTCTCAATCTTTTTAAACAATGTAAAGTAGTTCACTCTCTTAATCTTTTTCTCTCTCAAAAACTAGCCATAATATCCCGTTGAGAATTAGAAATCTTAATTTTATATACCACCAAGAGTACTAATAAAAGTAGAGTACTAAAAAAAGACACAAAAGAATACGCAACATTTATAAATGTTCAATTCATTGTGAGGCTACGTTCTCTTCCACTACTGTAGTAATTCACTATGATAAAATGAAGTTTACAAGAAAAAGTTGTACACCTTATTTTCTCTAATTTCTCTTTTTGTTGATGATATTATGAATACTAATGAGAACTTCATATTTATAAGAAATATTAAGTAAAATCAATATTACATGTGAAATTTTTTAACTATCTTTAATGATATAAGGACGATCCACGTAAGAACTTTGCATAAAAATAATAATTAGGCTCTACAATTAAACATATCCTCTATGTAAGGAGCAAATATAGAAACAGACTAAATGTGCGGCCAATACACCCTTTCTTATTCCAACTAGAAAAAGTGAGATTCAACACATCCAACAAGAATAGTCTTATTACCAAGCTTATCATGTAATGCAATTAATTAAGAATATCAGGAAAAAAGGACTGACAGTTGAAAGAACATTCTGATACACTAGTTTTGATAGAATAAAAAATATATGAGATTACAATATTAGAAATGGTGTTTTCACGACTGGCCACATTTTTCAGAAGTTGCGAACATATTCTTAAATTACTCCATTTACAATAGGTCCCTTCACTTGCAAGTCTGACTCAGTTTTTTTGGCAAATACATATACATTTTTTATAAATGGTGATTGCGAGATTTGACTGCTTAAAAATAAGTTGAACTTACTCTGCCTAGTCCAGGGGCGGACGCAGAACTTTAACGTTGGGGGGCACAATCGAACTTGTAAAGAAGTTGGGAGAAATTTTACAATTGAAAATTTACGTCCAAAAAAATCATTATCCATGTAATTTTACATCCAAAAATTTAAATGGGATATAACTTTTTCGAATGTAAAATTTAATTTTTTTTTGAAAATTTCCTAATAAAATGATGAAAATTACATTGAAAAATTTATATCGCAAAAATAATAAATGTTAATAAAATAATTGAATTTTTTTTAAAAAAAATGCGAGTTAGAAGTCTGTTTAAAGGTTCACGTTTAACGTATTTTAAACTATTTTCGATATATGTTTAAACTATTCGATATGTCCATAATGTAATTCTTGAAATAAGCTTCGAAATGATACAAACAATTTGTAAATTCGATTAGCATACGATCGTCGGAGAATTTTTAAAATTAGTACATTTCGAAATTCAAATTTATTTTGACTTTGTTCCTGTTTGGTGGAGATTAAAATCAAATTTTTAGTAAATTTTGGTAAAAATTAAATAGTTATGGATTCTATGAAATATGTTATTAAAATTAATTGTTACTTTGATTTAGATTAAAATTTAAATTTCAATCGATACCAAACGTAATTCTATATATATAAAAAAAAAGAATCTCAAAAGTTGGGGGGCACCTGCCCACCAGGACCCCCCTGGGTCCGCCCATGGCCTAGTCTTCTAAGTTGTCTATCACAAAACAATTTTATTATTTTGAAGGAAGTGTGCAAGGTTATTCAATAGATCCTCAAAATTGGTTTTATTAAATGGTTTGATCAACTTTTGACCAATTATTTTAGTGGATCCCGTTAGTTTGACAAAATATTTCTTTGGTCGAGTGTGTTCCACTCCATGAGTAGATTAATGTTATATATTTGTTTTCTCAAAATTAATTTAAGGTGAATGAGAAATTAAGGTAAAAGATGAGCACTTGAAGTTGAAATAAATTGGAATAAAAATTGGTGGAAAATTGGAAAAATATCAATCCCACATACGGAAGCTAGAAGAATATAAATCATTTTATATTATTCAAGTTTGGGACTTAAGTTTGGGTCCCAAAGAGTATCAATAGTCTTTGAAGGAGGGAGAACCTACATGAGAATAGGTTTGGCCAAAGCCCACGCGCGCGTCGGAGCCGGCCGGCTTGGTCTTAGGCTTGAGCCAAGCTGACACATATTTTTTGATAACATAATATTTGATTTATATTATTTTATAGTCATTTAAAATAATAATAATATATTATTTATATTATTTTTCTCCGATATTTCTATGCGTGATATGTTGAATCTTCTAGAAGAGCGGTGACAGTTAACGGTTTCTTGTCCAAACGGTTAAGACAACTTTTCGGTTGTTGTGTCTTTTGGACACAACCTTTCAACTTTTATAAATAGGCCCTCATACTCCGATTTTCATTCACTACAAAATCAATTCTAGCAGTATTCTTCTTCCAAAATTATTCATTCGTTCCTGCATTATTCATATTTTGCAATTTAGCCTGAAAATAATTTTCGTCTATTTTAGTTCTCGGATTTTTAGAGAGATCAAAACATGAGTAAGCTTGTCGGGTCTTGTAATTTGTAGTGCTACTATTACTGGTCGAGATCTTTGTATCTTAGGAGATGAGTGTCGAAATACCGTCAGCACCAGTGCAAGACATTATTATCTTATAGAGAAATAGTCGAACTCTTGCCTCGACCATTAACATTTTAATAGCATTCATTTTGCACAACGTTATTCTGCCCAAATCAATTCCCGATGATATAATTATTTGCCAACAATCTTCAACAAAAATTTCCCTCTAGCATGGTGGGATTGGGATCTCTAATGCTCCCAATGTGGCTTGGGATGTAGTTTAGCTTTCAATAGAGGAAGGGGGGCCTTGGCCTCCACATATGTAGTTCATTATTGGATATTTTTGAAAGTAGAACTTCCTCTAATTTAGATAAGTATCTTTTAACCTACTTTTAAGCACAGACTGTCGTGGTCTTATTAAAGACATATATGTGCTATGAACAGGACGCTCAACCACTAAACTCAGAACCAGTTGACTCCATAAGCTGATTCTTCTCAAAGTATTCAAATGCTTTCTTTATTCTTATGTACAATGGAGTGTTTGGATGTGCACTTACATCAATCATGTAATACCCCAGACCAAGAAAGTTTAAGAGATTTGATAGGTACTACTCATACCAACAAGGTGCATCTTCTTTTCCGGAAATCCATCGTTAGAAACTCTACAGTTAAGCGTGCTTGGCTTGGAGTAATTCTATGATGGGTGACCCCCTGGGAAGTTTTCTCGGGGAGCGTGCGAGTGAGGACAAAGCATGCTGAAAAGACCCATGTTGGTACAGTGAGGACAGTACGTTGTCGATCTAACGGCCAGGACAGCCCGTTAAGTGGGACCCGGGTCGTTACAAATCATGTATCTAATTTATGCTTATGACACAAATTTTCCCTTTAACATGCCTTTTATCTTTTCCCCAACCCATTTTGTCTCTTTTACTGTGTGGGTTTAGAATTGTAAAACATGCTTTCACCCAAAAAAAAAAAAAAAACCCAACACGAACACCAACAAAAAGAATAATGAATAATGAATTGTTAAATGTAATTAAAGCTCCTGATGGGTTTTTTCACTTTTCACTACATAAATACTTTGACAGCCATTTCTGGGGATATTACCCTGGTTTCTGCTTTGAAACACATACAAACGATATTTAACATTGTTACAATCACTTTTTCATGTTAAGATATTGAATTAAGCTACTCTACCAAGCATGTAAAAGGCCTTATAGAGTAGTTGTCTCACATGAGGTGGGTCCAAACCCACCCAAATGTTTTATAATCCACCCCTCTCAAGACACATTTGCTTTGCCAGGTCTTTTACCGACCTGGCAAGACCTGGCAAAGTAGCACGATCCTAAGATATTTAATATTAGAGACTTATGCAACACACGATATTACGTACGTCCCTGGTTGGTTTTGTTAAAAAAAAACAAATTTTTAGTAGATTTTGATAAAAATTGATGAATTGTGTAGTTGAAAAATTGATGAAAGTTGTGGATCCCATTAAAATATAGGGAAAAGCTGTTTGAACAGCTTCAATGACATGCACTGTTTCTAAGGGCTGAAATGGCAGCCCCTGGTTGGCAGTTTTCTCTTTTATTTTTTTTAATTGCCAATGAAAATGTTTCAAGTGTGCATCTGTTTGAATGCTCATTGTCTTTTCTATAACATGATTTATACTACAAGTATACAATATCAAGTTTTGTAATTTAATAATGGAGTTAGAGTGTCGAACCCACATGGATTATAATTCAAATTTCTACTAAATATTATAATTATATGGCCTCTATTTTATCTAGATGAATGAATGTTATAATAAATGTTTTTAAATTAATATAGTGACGAATTCAACAAATAAATATAAGTTAGAAGAATAATCAAGTGAAGAAGCCTAGGGTTATGATTTCATCTAACTATCAAATATGATTCTCAATAATATAATTATTTCTAATCAATTTTTCAAAGTTTATATTTCAAGTATCAAATAATCAACTTTCAAATTTTTCAAAGTTTATATTTCAAGTTTACTACCTATCTCGAGTGCCGAGTAAAAACTATTCATATATTTCAATTCTAATATATATATTCCAAATTAAAATATAGAATTTATCAAGTTCGTGGTTCTTAAATAGAACATGCTTCAAATGAATTATACTTTCTCTCGAAACATATAATTTCCTAGGTTGATCACGTCTAAACTCCCTTCTCTCGAGTGCCGGAATTGACTAGTATCAAATAATTCAATTAATGACCAATTAATTGAAAGCATTAAAATCATAACACAAATAAACACATGTGAAAAATCTAATAGAAATAACTAAAATTAATCAATCCATATTCTTAAGTTTTTGGCTACAATCAAACCCTATATAATGAATATAGCTCATGATGTAATTTATGAAAATACTAAAATTGATATAAAATGACATAGAGAAGAGAATAGAAAAACTATGATGTAGATCTTCAATTTCTTCTATTGTTCTTCTTTATCTTATTCTTGAATATCTTGTTGGTCTTCCTCATTCTTGAAGAATTGTGTTGAATTTCTCTTTGCCTCTTGAATTTCCCTAAAATTAGGTTTTAAAGGTTGTATTTATAGTATTTTGAAGTTTTGGAAGGGTTGGAGTCGTGTTGGGCCAATGAAAGAGTCCCAAAAACTCAAAAACCTTTTTTCTCGTCTAGTGATGCCTCAGCGCCACAATCGTGGAGCTGCGGTGCCCAATTACTGTTGAATTTCAGCAACCGTGGCGCTGCAGCGCCACTATTGCAGCGTTGTGGCGCCCAGTGTCAGATGAAAATTTAGCACTATGCGGATTTCAATATTTTTATCATAACATTTTTTCTAGATATCCGATTGAGGCGATTCAAGATGCGTTGAAAAAATAACTCTAAGAAAGCTAAAACTTTGATTCAAATATCATTTACCAATTTGAACGTGTGCTATGTCAAAAATGAATCTCAATATGAGACTGAATATTTGGAGCATTGCTTTTTCGGTTGGAAATTGATGTGTGATCATATTTTGCTTACAATTCATCCATTTGACTTCTTTCTTCATCAAATTGACTCCGAGCACTCTTGAACCTTCATTGTGAGGTCTGACACAACTTTGAAGTATTTTCACTATAGTCCCCGAACTTTGGAACTCTTACAATTTAGTCATCTTCTCCAATTTTGCCAACTTTTGCTAATTTCCTTCATTTTAATCAACCTATATCACAACATCAAAACACACATTAAAACACTCTGAAACTCACAGAAATTAGTTAAATATCAAATTTAGATAATATCTAAAGTATGAGTGAAATACACTCATCACTTGTCATTGAACATGTTTGTATAGCATAACTCTAAAATGTATGATTAAAAATGAGTTTTAAATAATGGAAGTCAAACATCGACTAATAGCCCTTGTTTGGTCCTCATTATTTTCAAAATACATTTTTTTCTCTTATTTTTAATCATATATTTTTCAATAAAATAATATTACACGGAAACCCACAATTTTTCCTTATTTTTTAAAAACACATTTTCCATCAAATCACTATTCTAAAATACATTTTGACAAAATAATGGAATCAAACATGTGTGAATGAATAGTATTGTGAATAAGAAATATTTTTAACGCTAATCAACGTAGTTCATGGAAGCATGCCTTGCAGCCATCTCAACTATAAACTGGAAACTATCAACCCCGTTGACCTTTTAGCCTTTTCTTAAAAATAATGATCTTAAGTATTTTTTATTTAAAAAATATAATAATTATTGAAGCACCTCATCAAAAAGTTACATAACTTTTGTCTTTTACACGCCACTTAAAACTATATTCACTTTATATCAAAAAGTCATGAATAAATGGCCATTATAAGACTCGAACCAAGATTTCTGCTTATTCCGATTTCGAACCATGTCCTCAAAAAGGTCAAGTGGTTAGGTGTTTTTTATGCTCACTGCATCAGCATTAGACTAGTACCAAAAAAAGAATAACTCAATTTGGAGAGTGGAAGTCCAGTGGCATCTTCCACTTAAAAGAGAACCAAAATGGCAATATCATTCCCATTATTCCATTTTAATCACTTATTATCATAAAGCTAATAAGGACTAAGAGCATTTGCATTAAACAATTTTCAGAAAATTAAATCAGCAGCAGCTCCAACAGTTTTTCGTCCACAATTTTATTTTTATTTTGTTATGTATTCTGATATATTCACCTCCACATATTCATTTGATGATCAGGACAGCACTTTCCCTTCCCATTTTCTACTTGTTTATTCTTTTTCCTCTTCCTTTCATTTTTTGCTCTATATATACCATGAAATTTTGCTAAACAGTTCAAGAGCAACAATAATATATCTTCAGTTAACTATTCTTCCCCGAGTCATCTCTTCATTCACTCTTCTGTATCAAAAAACATGGAAGAGAAAATTCGTTTGGCAGTTGGAATCATGGGTACATTCATCTCCACCGTTGATTTTGTGTATTTTTTGATAGCCTTATGTTAAACCAACTTCTGCATGGCGTTTCTTGCAGGGAATGCAGCAGCTCTATTGCTCTATTCTGCCCCAATGTAACATAATATTCTTTGATATACATTTTATTTTTTTATAATTCCATGTTAAGACTGCTACATGTACTTGGCCAGTCGATATGTGAAAATACATGGCCCCGTGTAGCATAGAACGATCACGATTAACTCTGATCTAATTAGGTGTTGTGTTTTCCGATATTTCTTGCAGACTAACCTTCTCGAGGGTAATAAGAAAGAAAAGCACGGAAGGGTTTTCTTGTGTGCCATACATCATTGCACTATTGAATTGTTTCCTCTACACTTGGTATGGCTTACCAATCGTTAGTTATCGGTGGGAAAACTTTGCAATCGTAACCATTAATGGGTTAGGGGTTCTTTTGGAGCTCTCCTTCATAGCCATATATTTCTACTTTGCTTCGGCTGATGGAAAGGCAAGCTACTTCTCTATGCAACAATAAGAGACTAAGCCCTTGTTTCGTTTAGCTATAAATGATGATAAAAATCTAAATCAAAGTCAACAATTAATTGATAATCACATTTGTTTCGGCTAAAGGAAAGGCAAGCTACTTCTCCATACAACAATAACAGACTAAGCCCTTGTTTGGTAATAAAAGTCGATAAAAATCTAAGTCAAAGTTAGCAATTAATTGATAATCCCATTTCATGGGATTAGATTTTTCTAAAACTTGATTTTTAGCAAAATCAAAGAAGGACCAAGTCTTTTTCTCAATAAAATTGTACTTGCAAGTATTATTATGTATAGACTAGAGAGAATGAAATATATCACTAATGTTTACATGCAATGAATGTGCAGAAGAAGGTCACTATGTTGACAATACCTGTACTCGTTTTGTCCTGCATCACTGCGATTTTATCAGCTTTTGTATTTCATGATCACCGCCATCGCAAAGCATTTGTAGGAAGTATTGGGCTCGTTGCATCTGTAGCAATGTACGGATCTCCTCTAGTTGTTGTGGTGAGTAATTTCTCTTGCCTAAAAACATAATTTTTTTTTAATGTCATTTAATTATATATGTTGTACATAAAGTAACTAACTTCGTTTAATTTGAATATAATACACATAAAGTAAGGTCATGTCATGTCATGTAGAGATAATGAGTGTCCATCAAATATGTTTAACATTTATATAGAATAGTAATATATGGAATAAAGCTATTTGTACAATCTTTGTTGACAATCATGTACTGTCAAGAGTTGTCAAGATCTGTGCTTTTGATTTAAAAACAATTTTTTAAATAGATCGTAGATTTCTGTCAACTCATGGATGGTTTGTACATGTAGTATGGTTCGTGATCTATGAATGGGATTATTCATGAATTTATAAGGTTTGTAGGAAGTGTTACTTGTCTAACTACACTGGTCATCCCGTTTAATTTCTTGCTGGTGTTATGGAAAGTACTACAAGAAGATAAGGAAATTTATTCCTTATTTAATTTGTCAATTATAATATTTCATGCCTCTTTCTATGTTTGAATTTGTTAAAAGAAATACTAATATATTCGATTAATTGTATATATTGCTATATATTTTGTTTATAACCCGATTATGCTATTTATTACAGAAACAAGTGATACAGACCAAGAGTGTGGAATTTATGCCATTCTACTTGTCATTTTTCTCATTTCTTGCTAGTTCACTTTGGATGGCTTATGGACTACTTGGCCACGATCTTTTTCTTGCGGTTAGTACAATATATATATATATATATATATATATATATATATATATATATATATATATATATATATATATTCAAAATATTTTTATTTTGATTTGAGATCTGACTGTGCATACTGATTTTTATTTATTTATTTATTTTTTTCAGTCTCCTAATCTGGTAGGTAGCCCTCTAGGCCTCCTCCAGCTTTTGTTGTACTGCAAGTACAAGAAAACTAGAGTTACACAAGAAAAACCTCAAAAATGGGATTTGGAAAGCAGTTGTGACAAATCAAAGCAACAACTTGAACAAATAGATGATGAGAAACTGAAACAACATTCCCAGCTTGTGGTTACAAATGATGCTGACACCAAAGGTGAACAATTTCTTTTAACATTAAGGTTCTATTTTAATTTCTTTTTATTATCATATGCCCCCATTATATAATTCACTTGTGTATACAGGCATTATAATGTGTGTGTATATGTTTGTATACATGTATGTAACTAAATTCGCATGCATGTGCTCTAGGGAACATGAATTTGTGAGCAGGTTCTAAACTTTGATTTATGTTTTTTGATAGGTCAAATGTTAGTTCACAACGAAGAATAAATGTCATTGGGCTCTAAGTGGACCGATGCAGAAAGTTAGGGTTGCACCCCACCCTCAACACGAGAAGGAAAAATTAGAATAAAAAGTATTGTATTCAAATGGATTTTGTACCTTCTATATATTTAAAATATTATGTTACAATTCTGTCCCTATTGTTACAAACATATGGTCTGTTGGGAAATAAAGAAATAGATCGAACATGGCTTTTGCAGTAGTAATGCCATGAGTGTGTGACATGTTCGCAAAGAAACAAATACTTAAGTGGTAGGTGGGAGTTATGATAAAGAATCGTGTCATCGTTTTGTATTGAAAATGATAGTAGAGACGTACTATTAGAAAGGATATTTGGTTTAATTCAACCTAATAAAACTGGCTTGTTAGGGGAGGATTGATTTCATCTTATTAAGTGGATTGTATTAATATCACCAGTCAATGTGGGACTCGAATACGCCCCTTCACACACAGCATGGACCATGTCAAACAATTATGAACAAATCGATATTGGGTATACCCAAAATTACAAAATTGGGTCTGCTCTGATACCATATTAGAAAGGATATTGTGTCTAACTCAACCTAATAAAGTCGGATTATTAGGTGAGGATCGCTTTCATCTTATTAAGTAGATCGTATTAATATCACTAGCCAATGTGGGACTCTAATACGTACATCACGAATATATCACAGGGGAAGTCAAGTGCACTTCATTTGTGCATGCATGAAATTAATTATTGTTGATATCATTTCGCTCAAAAGATTAAAAGATTACAGAAATATAGAGATAAAGGCCTAAAGCAAAATTATTGAATCAGTCTATACAAGAGTAATCTTTGAAAGAATAAATGAACAAGAAACTACATCCTAATGTGTTTCCTAAGCTTGGGAATGAATACAAATTCAAGGAGGAATGTCCAATAAAGATTTTAGATTAAATAAGATCTTGATAAAAGTTGATAAAATGAGTTTGAAAAATTAGAGATCCCATGAAATATGTGGTTAAAAATAAATTTAAAGAAAAATAAATTTTAAAAAATGGGAGACAAATATATGCTTAATTTCTAAGGGACCGTTTGGTTTGTATTTCAATTTTCAGTTTTCAGTTTTGAGTTCATTTTTAGTTTTCTGTTTTTTAGAGTATGTTTTAATATTGCTGAAAGAATTAATCTTCTTGTACCGAATGGGGGGTACCGAATGGTGTCCGTCCTCTATCAATGCGCATGGGCCGCATGTGTATTTAAAAATTTCGGCTTGTGGTCCCCACCTCCTAATGTGAGTGGGATGTAAAAGATTCGATATAAAAATTCGGTACATGTAGCATAATCCTTGCTGAAAACGCATTTAGTTTATCATTCTCAAAATAGAAAATGCGAAAATAGAAACTACGTTTGATTTGAAATTTTGTGAATCATTTTATTTCGTGAATATTGATTATTCAGTAATATAGTACTAAGTAAAATATATGTATATTTTAAAGTTGGTAAATCTTGCTATACTTTTTTCTGTCGCAAAGTAAAAATAAAAAAAATTATAAATTGAGTTGGCAAAACATAGGAAAAAATTAAAATTAAAACCTAATGACGTAGATAGAGAATTTTTATCCATTGTTAATTTAAATATATTTTTTAGAATTTATATGTAAATAATAATTAAGTGCATGAACTATTTTAATTTTTTTTACAATATATTTTTAAAATTTTTCAGAGTTTTTTTTTTAAAGAATTTATTTTTTCAAAACTTTTGTGCTTTTACATTTTAGAATTTATAAAGTTTTTATTTTTTATCTTTTTTTTTTTTTGAATTTTTATTATTTTTGTTTTCAAAATTTTAATATTTTAGGATCTTATATAATAAAATTTTATTCAAACACTTATTTTTCATGTTTTAAATATTTTCAATTGTTTACTGAAAATACTCAAAACGTCAAAAATGAAATTTAAGTTTTATATTATAAATTTAACCAATGTATTTTCCAAAATATTATGTCAAACAAGTTTTGATGTTTAACAAACTGAAAACTAAAAATATCTTGAAATTACAAACCAAACACACTCTAATTATTTTGACTTTTAAGTTTTTGGAATATTATGTTGTTGGCTCAAGTGCATGAATTGCAAGTAATTGTCAACACGTTGATTGCGGTTAAAATCAAACTTCCTAAGTACTTTTAAGTTGGTACAATAATTGCTAAATGGCCATTAACTTGGAAAGGCTACATGTAAAGAATTATTCACAAGTCCTAAGATTTCTCTTTGGAGTAGATCTTGAGAGTGAAAACTATTATGAGGACACTTCGAAGATCAATGCCATTGTGAAAATCACCAATTTAACAAAAATCAAAATAAATGGAAATATCTTGGTTCTAAAAATGATTAAGGGAAGTTAAAAAAAATAAGCCTAATAGTTCTTGCTTTGTTCATGGACAACCTAATTATTATGTTTTACGAGTCATAAACGGAAGCGACACGTGGCACCATATTTTAACAATGGGACCAGCCTAATTAAATTAGAGTATATTTTCCTAGCCTCCGACATGGATTCTGAGGCCTTAACTTGTTCCGAGGCCATTATTGTTAAGACACGGTTCGGTGGACATGTACTATCCGAAACCCCTTTGTTGCAGCTAGTGGAGATCCACGTGAAAAGAAATAGTAATAATGAAGGTCTTTATTTCAATGATTGACGTGACTTTTGTATAAAGTATATTTGTGTCTTGTGTTGTCAATGTAAGAATATTTAATGTTTTGTAAGGTTAGGAGAGTCAACTTGATAGCTAGGACTTGATGTATTGGCCGAGGAGATGAGGCCACGTGTAACTTGATCCAAAGGTCACCATTTAATTTGTAATACTATAAGTACTCCCAGCATGTAACATAATAGGGTTAATGCAAATTCTGAATGAAATTCTTACTACTTGGAGCTATATAATTCTCTCGTTTATCAGCATATTTCAACTGCAAATCTTACTCTTTATCGATTGGTTTCTTATACAATCGTGTTCTAGTTATCTCGCCGGAGGCCCGAACGGAGACGTCTCGTGTCGTTGAGCTCCTCCTACGTTCAGATTCTGGAGATATTCTGACCGTCGATCGGCACTAACGTGTTGGATTTAGCTTACGTGCACACGAGTGAGTCCGACATTTGTTGGCAACATTTTTTGGGGTCAACAGATTGGCGCCATCTGTGGAAAATCACACCATAACCGCAAGCAACCCCATGGAAAAAGCTATTTGAGAAAATATTTTGGGCATTCCCCTTGGAAAAAATAGGATTTTGTTCTTAAGAAAAGAACAAGAGAAAGCCCCCAGAGTTGAAAAATATTCGTGATTTCAAATTTCAAAAGGTATGAGTTCAGAAGAGGAAGCTCCCCCAGGCGAACTAGAGAAACTGATAATGAGGCCCCAGCGGTCCGACGTCGACCCCATCACCATCATAGACGATGTGGTAGGAGGTGGCGGCCCAGCTTACCAGAGAAATGGCTACTATGGCAGCCAATATGAGGAGCATTATCAATCAAAATCTGGCAATGCAAGAATTGTTGATGCAGATGCAAGGCCAAGGAGGTCACCCAGTTCCCCCATATGTGCCCCAGGAGCAGTACCAATCTGAAGAGGTACAAAGTCAAAGAGCTCATCCCCTAGGTATAACAGGGGAGGAAGTCCTATTGAAAGAGAAGTGGGAGTTGACATTTCCTCCAACTACTCCTCGGCCGACCTACCGTGGCCCCGTTTAACATGGGAGGCAACTTTCCTCTAGCATATGAACTAGAACCGAGGACCCAAAGGTCCATCAGTGTATTTGATCGACTAAGTCCAGCGCCTAGAAACAGGCCACAACCCCTATCTCTTGGAAGTTGGCAACCAGAGGAAAGGCAAGAACATGCCCTCCGTGTTGTGCCGCCTCGGAAGAATGAAGTTCCAGCCCCCAGGAACAGGCCACAGCCCCCACTTCCTGAAAATTGGCAACTGGAGGAAAGGCAAGGGCGTGCCCCCCATGTTGTACCGCCTCAGCATGAACACCAAAGGAGGGAAGAAGAGGCTGGCAATCAAGCAGGACCCTCTACACCACCTAGATATGAGGCTGAAGCTAATTATGATTCAGATGGTCCACAAAGATCATGTGATTTGGATGACGACGATGACAACCTGCCATTTTCACGAGAGTTGAGAGATGCCCAAGTTCCAAACCACTACGTAATGCCCAAAATACCAAAATATGATGGGAGAGGCGACCCAGCGAAGCATTTGAACAACTACAAAACACATATGAGTCTGAGAGACGCCACCCCAGCTGTGAAGTGCAAGGCATTTCATTTAACACTTAGTGGAGTAGCTGAAATATGGTATAGCAGGCTGCCGCCTGGGAGCATTCGTAGTTGGCCAGAGTTCAAAACCATCTTTTTGGAAATATTTGATGTGGGCAAGGAATGAGAGGCCCCTATTCAGCGTCTCCAAGATATGAGGCAACAGCCTGACGAAACCCTGAAGAATTTTTTATCCCGCTTCACAGGCGAAATGACATGTGTTCAAGTCACGGATCGTGAAGCCCTATTTGCCTTGAGAAGAGGCTTGAACATGAACACATTGTTTTGGAGAGATGTACAGAATAGGATCCAACTACATATGATGCACTATTAGAGATGATGCGACGGGGAAATCATCAATGAAGAGCTGATAGACCACAGGAATAGGGCAAGCAGAGGCCTTCAGCCCCAGCAAAGGCAACGTGATAGAGGTCCAACCTCCCACCTGATGGACCAACAATTGAACCAGCCTAATGCTGAAATTGGCCAAAGCTCAGGCCAAGCACTTGCCGCAGCCATGTTGAACGTCGTACCAACGAGGGCTTATGAGAATGTACCAGCCACCAATACTCAACCAAGCCAGGCAACATATCAGGCCCCCCGTAGAGGACGAGGCCGAGGAAGAGGTTCAAGCCAAGGCAGAACTAATTCCCAAAGGTACTGCACTTACCATCATTCTTACAGCCATGATACAGAGGGTTGTAGGGATATAACCCAACATCCTAGAAGCTCAAATCCTAGAAATAACAATCGGGATACTTCAAGACCAAGGAGTAGGCCCCCGCCAAGGAGAAAGCAGCAGCCTTGGCGAGACGGGGCCCCTTCCCGTCATAGGGAAGTATCTCCTCGAATGGGTGAACGCGAAAGGCATGGGAACCCAAATGAGCATCATCGAAGAAGCCATCGAAACAGGCCGGAGGACGCCCCAGTTCATGAGATTGATACAATTTTCAGAGGCCCCTATGTTGGTGGGGAAACCAGAAATTCACAAAGGAATTATGTTCGAGAAGCGATGGGTCCTCCATTGACTCGATACATTGTGGACAACTGCTCTCAAAGAAACCAGCCACCTCACATTGTGTTTACACATGAAGATTCTGAAGGTGTTCACTACTCACATTGTGAAGCCTTGGTGGTAAGGGCCGTAATAGCTAGAAACGGACTGAGACGAATGCTGGTGGACAATGGCGTTCGGTGAACATACTATTCGAGTCCGCTTTTAATAAAATGATCTTAGACCATGAGCTAACCCCCACCAATATCCATTTATATGGTTTCACCGGGGATAGCATCATTCCGAGGGGAAAGATTACCCTCGCTGTGGTAATGGGAGAGCCTCCCTTATCGACAATGAATTTCATGGAATTTCTGATAGTTGACAGTAGATTAGCTTACCATGGGGTCTTGGGGAGGCCAGCGTTAAAGGACCTAGGAGTTGTCACCTCCATTCACCACTTGTGCATGAAGTTCCTAACTGATCAAAGAGTGCCAATGGTAAGGGGAGATCAAAGAGGGGCCAGGGAATGCTACCTTAATTCTGTAAGGAAAGCCGAGCCTGGGGACATGAACATGGTAACTAGTATCAATGGCCCTGAGACGCCCACATTTGATGAACTTGACCCCCGAGTAATCCAAACCAACTCCCAGGCAGCTTCCATGGAGGAACTAGAAAATTTTCCCATCGATCCATTGAATCCCACCAAACTAATGCAAGTTGGTCAAAGCCTTACCCCTAGGCTCAAGGAGGAATTGAGAGAGTTTTTGCGCAGGAACCAAGATGTCTTTGCTTGGAGGAATGAGGATATAGTGGGCATTGACCCAGAGGTCAGTTGCCACCATCTGAAAATTGTTCCTAAAGTTGCCCGGCATAGACAAAAGAGGCGAACCCTCAACCCAGAAAGATATGAAGCATTGAAGGAAGAGATCTAGAAATTGATCAACAATGGCTTCATAAGAGAGGCCCTCTATCCGAAGTGGATCTCCAATCCGGTCTTGGTGAAGAAACATAACGGGAAGTGGAGGGTGTGCATCAACTTTTCGGACCTTAATAAGGCGTGCCCAAAAGATAGTTTCCCACTCCCTAGGATTGATCAATTGGTGGATTCCACCGCGGGACATGAGTTGCTAAACTTTATGGATGCTTATTCTGGCTACAATCAAATTCCCATATGCCTAGGCGATGAGGAACACACCTTATTCATTACTAATCGAGGCCTCTACTGCTACAAAATGATGCCTTTTGGATTAAAGAATGCCGGAGCAACTTATCAGAGGTTAGTGAATAAGATGTTCGCTGACCTGTTTGGTTATACCATGGAGGTTTATGTGGATGACATGCTTGTCAAAAGCCTGAAAGCGGAAGATCATATAACCCACCTCCACGGAGCCTTTGAGATTTTACAAAAACACCAAATGAAGTTGAATCCCCTCAAGTGTGCATTTAGAGTAGCATCAAGTAAGTTCCTAGGATACATGGTCAATCAACGAGGCATTGAAGCGAACCTTGAAAAGATCCGAGAGTTGATTGAAATGAAATCCCCCCAGAAACCAAGGGAAGTACAGAGTTTGACCGGCCGGGTAGCCGCTCTAAGTCACTTCATTTCGAAGGCCACGGACAAGTGCCTCCCATTCTTCAAAGTATTAAAGGAAGGCCAAAAATTTCAGTAGACGGAGGAGTGTGAAGAGGCTTTCCAGGGGCTGAAAAGGCACCTGGGACATGGCCCCCTCTAGTCAAAGCCCAAATTTGGAGAAGTGCTGCAACTCTACTTAGCCGTCTCCCTTGATGCCATAAGCACTGTGTTTATAAGGGAAGAGGGTTGGACCCAACTGCCAGTTTACTACATTAGCAAGGCATTGTTACTCCCCGAGACACGTTATCCAAATATGGAAAAATTGGCCCTAGCATTGATCATTGCATCCCGCAAGTTGAGGCCTTACTTCCACGCTCATACTATTCATGTATTGACAAACTTTCCTCTTTGACAAGTATTGAAAAAACCAGACGCTTCGGGGAGGTTACTAAAGTGGGCAGTGGAATTGAGCGAGTTTGAGGTGCTATTTAAGGCCAGAACCGCCATTAAAGACCAAGCCTTGGCAGAATTCACCAATGCCCTTAAAGTAGAGGAAGACGCCCCCGTTGAGCCTCCAACTTGGAACCTATTTGTAGATGGATCAGCTGGGGAAACAGGTTCAGGTGCAGGCGTCATTCTTGTAAGCCCTGAAGGTCACAAGTTGAATAGTGCTTACTGTTCGGCTTTAAAGCAACAAACAATGCAGTGGAATATGAGGCCCTCCTCGCTAGCTTAAGGCTAGCTAAGGAAATGTAAGTAAAGAGGCTCCACATCAGCAGTGACTCTCAACTTATTATGGGACAGGTGAATGGTAACTTTGTAGCCGGGATAAAGCCATGATCTCCTACCGTAGATTGGTAATGAGCCTAATCTTTTCCTTTGAGATATTCGAACTATGTCAGATCTCACGCTTTAAGAATGCACATGTCAATACCTTATCCAAACTTGCTAGCAGTAAGGATTCTGAATTATTAACAGTGGTTCCTATTGAGCACCTCTTGAAACCATCCACTTCGGCAGAAGTGGTAATGTGGGTGGAAGGAACCCCAACTTGGATGCAGCCCCTTATATCTTATCTCAAAGACCAATCCTTGCCTGATAACAAGGAAGAGGCTTACAAAATACGAAGGAGGTCTGCCCATTTCATGTTATTGGATGATGTTCTCTACAAACATGGATTCTCCGCACCTCTCCTTCGATGCATAGGAGAAGAAGAAGCCAACTATGTGCTCAGGGAAATTTATGAGGTTGTTTGTGACAACCGCTCCGGAGGATTGGCGATGGAAAATAAAGCAGTGAGGCAGGGATATTATTGGCCTACTTTGAAAAAAGATTCTCTCCAGTTTGTTCGTAAATGTAACAAGCGCCAACGTTTGTCCCAAATACAAAGGCAACCCTCACAGGAGCTTACTACAGTGTCCAGCCCTTGACCTTTCAGCAAATGGGGCGTGGACCTCATTGGCCCCTTGCCTAAAGGCAGAGGAAGTGCCAACTTTGCCATTGTGGCTATTGACTATTTTACGAAGTGGGTGGAAGCTAAACACCTGGCAAAGATTACCGAGGCCAACACCTCCAAATTCTTATGAAAGAATATAATATGCCGGTTTGGCATCCCTCACTCATTGTCTCTGATAATGGGAAGCAATTTGACAACAAAAAGGTGAGAGATTTATATGAAGAGCTTGAGATTAAGAAGCATTTCTCTACTCCCCATCATCCCCAGGCTAATGGTCAAGTTGAAGTTGTCAACAAAACCATAAAGCACACCTTGAAGAAGAAGCTCGACATGGCCAAAGGGGCCTGGGTGGATGAATTTCCCCAGGTGCTATGGGAAATACGAACTACGAGCAGAACTCCTACTGGTGAAACCCCTTTCTGCATAACATATGGTGCTGAGGCTATGAGCCCAGTTGAGGTAGGATTGCCAACTCCTCGAAGATTAAGTTTTAATGAAATATCAAATGATGAACTTAGAAGATGCGAGTTTGATTTCCTTGAAGAAATGAGGAATGATTCCCAGCAGAAGCTAGTAGCCTACCAAAGGAAGATGACCCGATATTACAACTCAAAAGTGAAAAAGAGGTCCTTCCGAATAAACTACCTGGTGCTCCGCAGGATTTTCCTGTCCTCAAAGGAACCAGGAGTAGGCACTTTAGGACCCAACTGGGAGGGGCCATATTGCATAGAAAAAGAAATTCGACCTGGTACCTACTAGATCAAAGCATGGATGGCAAAGTTCAACCTCATCCGTGGAATATCGAGCATCTAAGGATATATTATCGATGAATGTAATACTTTGCTGGAAGTTATTTCCCAACTTTTGCAAATAAATAAAAAGAAAGTTCTTTTCCAACTTTCGCAAGGAAGCGTGGCCGCTTTGGAGGAGAGGATGGAACCTTAAAAGAAGGCCACCTCGTTCGAACTCCGAGGCGTACATCACAAGCCTCCCTTTGACGAGGTTGAATGTCAAGGGAGAAGCCTTTACTTGGGTGAACCATCTACCAAGTAAGGAAGCGTGAGCGCTTCGGAGGAGAGGATTGAACCTTAAAAGAAGGCCACCTCGTTCGAACTCCGAGACGTACATCACAAGCCTCCTTTTGAAGAGGTTGAACGTCAAGGGAGAAGCATTTACTTGGGTGAACCATCCACCAAGAAATGAAGCATGAGCGCTTCGGAGGAGATGATGGGATCTTAAAAGAAGGCCATCTCGTTCGAACTCCGAAGTGTACATCACAAGCCTCCCTTTGACGAGGTTAAACGTCAAAGGAGAAGTCTCTACTTGGATGAACCATCCACCAAGTGAATAAGCACTAGTAACATCAGAATAAAGGTATTCGATAAACTTTAAGAATTCGATTGATTAAGGTAACTTCAGGATAACAACACTTTGAGAAGTTTAAATGTTCAGTTTTATCTTGTTGGATGGATTAGTCAGTCTTATCCGGTTCGTTAAAAGATCAGCTGATTAAGTTTGTCGAAGTTTTAACAGCTTATTGGGTTGGTTATTAAGTTTGAACAGTTCATTGCGATATAATATAAATTACAACACAGAGAAAGAAGCAAAGTTTTTCATTCATATCAAATTAAGAAGTTCAAGTTACAGAGGCCACTGGCTTTACAGAATTTATGAAGTAGGGGGAGGGGAGCTGGAGTATTGGAGGCAGAAGCTTCGGTGGATGGCAACTTAGACACTTCTACAGGCTGAGGCCCTTCGATTGGGGCATCATCAGATTCGAGTTCCACCACTTCGCCTTCCTCCGTCGGGGTCTGGGGAACCTCTTCTTCGATAAATTCGATTTTCAGCTCACCGATGTCCAATCCCAGATGCAGCTCCTCCAACCTCTCAAAAACTTCTTGGTATGCCACCCTGCTCCAATATATTCCGAAGCGATGATATTCCTCGGTGAGATGGAAATTGGCGATGTAGTTCTTCACCGTGATATCCCCAGCCTCAAGAACATCAGCCTCATATTTCTTCACTTCTGAGGCATATTACTTCAGTTCATTTTCCATGAACTTATTGGCATCTTGGCTACCCTTGAGTGCCAAATTTGCTTTTTCCAGGGCCTCGGCAGCGACCTTCTGGTGGTTATCAGACAATTCCACCTTCTTTGTTAGGGCTGCCACTTCGCACTGAGGTTCATATACTTCTTTCTTCAAAGCTTCGATCTCAGCAAGGAGGGAATCTCGCTTGGACTCGTCAATGTCCTTCTGGATTCTAAGCTCAATGTTTGTTTCCTTTTCTGCTCAAGTTCGGCTTTGACTGGTGCCAGCTCATCTCGCGAGACCCTGTTCCTTAATTGAATATCAGCAAGAACTGTTTAGCACTCAAGTGCCATGCCAAAAGCCCTGACAGTTTGACTCACTAAAGTGGCCGTGAGATCCACTTCGTCACATGTGGCCACGTAGTTCTACCACTTCTCCGTCCAAAATTTGTTAAACCCTTCGGTGGCAGCTCTCACCTCGGGTAGAAGCATTTCAATAAGGGTAGACGCTATCTTGTCCTCCTGTCTCCCAGGAAGTTCCCAGACTTCCCTGGGGTCCTCTCCACTGTCGCCTTCTTAGTGGCCTCAGAGGCCTTAGTTGCCTCCTCGATTACCATCCTTGATTGTGCTACCAATGCAGCATCAATCGAAGACTGGGAAAGCTTCGGCTGCTTCGAAACTCCCTTCTCCGCAAAGGACACTGATATCCCAAAACTCGAAGATCCACCGCCTGGGACCAACTTCTTTTTCTTTTAGGGCTCCTCAGCCACGCCCTTACCCTTAATGGCAGGTGGTTTACCCCCCTTGGTGGCCTCTTTGGGGGCCTCCTCCTCAGCATCATTTTCATTCTTGTCCTTGCTGAGGCAATCAAATTTAGACTTTACTTGCTTGGCCCCCGAGGACCTAGGCTTCAGCACCTTCGCCCTGGCAGTGGACGTGGCCTTCATTTTACTAAACATGTTCCCTAAAACCACGCGTCCTAATAATTAGCCATCATTATGCATTGAATTTAAACAGCTGTACGGTTACGGGAAGCGTTTCGATGCAGCCAACTTGCCTTGGAAATATAAGAAACCGTCATGTCACAGGTACTAATAACTATGAATGTCGTCTCGCTTCAAAGGAACTCGTCTCGCTTCAAAGGAATTCAGCCTTGCCAGTTCGAATATGAACTAGCCTCACTTCAAAGGAATTCAGCCTCGCCAGTTCGAATATGAACTAGCCTCGCTTCAAAGGAATTTAGCCTCGCCATTTCGAATATGAACTTGCCTCGTTTCAAAGGAATCCAGCCTCGCCAGTTCGAATATGAACTAGCCTCGCTTCAGCTCTAAAAGAACCTCAGTTTCAAAGGAAACTTTCTTAGCCTTACCCATCACACTTCTTGAATTCTACGCACAGTATGAATATCTCTGCCAGGACTTGAGGGACTGATGTGAAGTACGAAAAATTAAAATTTTTCCTGACTTATTGAAAGCCCATGCATGGCATGAATGACCACACATAGACTTGGGGGACTATTGTTACGAGTCATAAACGGAAGTGACACGTGGCACCATATTTTAGCAATGGGACCAGTCTAATTAAATCAGGGTATATTTTCCTAGCCTCCGACATGGATTCGGAGGCCTTAACTTGTTCCGAGGCCATTATTGTTAAGCCACGGTTCGGTGGACATGCATTATTCGAGGCCCCTTTGGCAGCTAACGGAGATCCACGTGGAAAGATATAGCAATAATGAAGATCTTTATTTCAATGATTGACGTGACTTTTGTATAAAATACATTTGTGTCTTGTCCTATCAATGTAAAAACATTTAATGCTTTGTAAGGTTATGAGAGTTAACTTGATAGTTAGGACTTGATGTCTTGGTCGAGGAGATGAGGCCACGTGTAACTTGATCTAAAGGTCACCATTTTATTTGTAACACTATAAGTACCCCCCCCCCCCCCCCACCATGTAACACAATATGGCTAATGCAAATTCTGAATGAAATCCTTACTAATTGGAGCTATATAATTCTCTCATTTATCAGCATATTTCAATTGCAAATCTTGTTCTTTATCGATTGGTTTCTTATACAATCGTGTTCTAGTTATCTCGTCGGAGGCCCGAATGGAGACGTCTCTTGTCGTTGAGCTCCTCCCACGTTCAGATTCTGGAGATATTCTGACTGTCGATCAGCACTAACGTGTTAGATTTAGCTTACATGTACACGAATGGGCCCCGCATCTGTTGGCAACGTTTTTTGAGGTCAACATTATGCTTGAATTGCAGGCACAACAAGCTACCAAAGCAAGAAAAGAAGGTGAACTCCGTTGAAAATGATGACAATGTTGCTATAGTGAGCAAAATTAATGCCATCAAAGGCAAAGTTATGTGATGGTGGTATATAACACGTGCTATTGTTCATATCTCATACGGTAAGTGTCTATTCAAGACTTATCAAAAATCAATTAAATATTGGTAAATAATAAAGGTAGCTCTAAAGTGGTAGGAAAATGAAATGTTGAATTACTCTTCATATTCACTATAACGATTCGGTCCTCGTGCTCAAGTTGTTATATCATACATGCTATCTGTATTGGAAGGAATCTATCCATCTTTTCCTTCACGAATTTTTATCGCATCCCCAGAACTTGAATCCTAGTGGATGTGATAGAAAGTCGTGATGAATAAGATAGACTTAGGCCATGTTTGATAGCCATTATTTTGCCTAGAACTAGGAAATTTTTTTCATTTTCCATGCAAAGTGTGTGTTTGATGGGACAAATTTAGCCAAAAAAATAATCCCCCCCCCATCCCCCCACGCGCCTTCTTTCCTAATATTTGATGAAAATGCTTTCCCACCAAGGTCTGGGAATTTTTTTTTTTTTTTTTTTTTTTTACTTTTTGATAATGTTAATAAATTTCATAATCAAGTATAAAAAAAATTTCACTTTAATGGACAATTTCCATATAAAACGAAGTCAATCGAACACTAAACTTTGATGAAAAAATAGTTTTCGAGCAAAAAAAAATTTTTTTTTTTTTTTTACTTTTTGATAATGTTAACAAATTTCATAACCCATTGTAAAAAAAAAAAAAAATTCATTTTAATGGATAATTTCTATGTAAAATAAAGCCAAACGTGAACAAAAAAAAAATCCAAAATTTCAAAAAATTTTCGGGTGGAAAATTATACCAATCAAACACACTTAATTAACAATTCCCTGCAAAATATTTTCTAGGCAATTATTTTCCTTAAAAATCATTGTCTTTCCACTAATTTTTCACTCTTACAATCAAACGTACCCTTAAACTCTCTCAAACTAGACAGTATGTAAGAGAACAATCGGACACGAGACTCGGGTCGATATATTCACAAAGGAAATTACCTTAGGAAATGTATTTTATGTTTCGAAAATGAATAGGAGCTTAGCAAGTGAGGATCTGTTGGGCAATTCGAGAATCAAAATTATGTGTTAATTCAAGAAGCTAGTATTATCTAGTTGTGTATTTGTTGGAAAATGTTATTCTTGTGATGGAATGATGAAATTTTATAATATTGAAAATGAGAATAATAATAAAGTTACATATTTTTATATGCTTGATATTTTACTTTATGTCATGATAAATTAGAACATATAAGTATTAATGCTATGAAAAAGTGTAAATTAATTTTATATGATTCAACAAAAGTTCTTGAGTGTAAAACTTATATTGAATCTAAAATGATTAAGAAAAAATTTCACAGTATAAATACAACATCTCAATTGCTTTATTATTATTATTTTTTTTTAATTTCGATATATGTGAATTGAATGATATGTTAATAAGAGGAGGAATATAGATATTTCATTACTCCATCGATAATTATTCTTATACAAAAATGAGGTTGATAATCATTTAGGATGAGAGATTAAAACCGTTAGAAGTAATAGTGGTGGTCAATAATTTTCTAGTGATTTTAACATATTTTGTGAATAATATGGATTTATTCATCAATATTATGTCCCGAGGATATTTGAAGTAAACAAAATTTCGCCTTAAGAAATGTTGAAAGGAAGAAAGCTTAACACTGGAAATTTCAAAAGTGTGGTGATGTTTTGCCTATAGCAAGAACATGAATTCAGGAATGACCAAATTAGGTCCTAAAGTTATATACCATAGACTACGAACAACAAAATAACAGCATCCTACATTAATCATTTCTCATTTTAGTTTAGAGCCTAAACATATTGTCCAATTCAAATCGACAAATTCACATAAACTTTCTTTATTCACTCAAAAGAATTTCAAAAGTAGCAAACAAAAACATTATGTACCTTGTTTTCATCATTCACGATATCGTCGAAATCCGGTAGCAGGCTTGGAGCTGGAGCTTCTCTTTGCCCATTGGGAATTTGAGATTGCAACTATGAAATTCTTAACCAAACTCTCAATTGAACGTTTAGGTGGCGGATAATGCGTTATGGACAGACTTGGGTGGATTGGGTTGGGCAGGTCATGGAAGTGGGTTTACATTGGAGTGCCTCAAAATGGACTTTTTGGAACTTCGAAACAGCAAAAGAAACTTAGGATCTGTTTGATCGCAAATGTGAAATTTGGATGGAAAGAAAATGAATTATAGGGAATTGAATTGCCTAAAATATGTTTTACTGGGAATTGTAATTAATTGTGTTTGATTTATATAATTTTCCACCTAAAAAATATTAAAAGTTTGGTATCCATTTGACTTCGTTTTTCATGAAAATTGTCCATTAAAGTGATAATTTTTTTACTATTTGGTCTAGAATTTGTTCCCATAGCAAATTTTTTTAAAAAAATTTAACCATACCGAAAATCATTCGTTTGACTTTGTTTTGTATGGAAATTGTCAATAAAAGTGATAAATTTTTTTACCAATGTGTCTAGAATTTTTTTTCAATTACAAAAAAAAGGGTAACCTAAAAAAAAATTTCCCACCAAAGTGGTGGGAATTCATTTCAACAAAACCATGGAAATTGTGTTCGTGTGAGGGAAACAAAGAAAATTATTGCTATCAAACATTGCAAAAGTAGAAGTTGGAATTGATTTTCCATTTTTCATGAAAAAATTTGCACAACCAAATATAGCCTTAGAATTTTTGTGGCCCCATTTGAGTTTGAGTGTGTGGCAATGGACTGAGAGTGGACACGAGGGATGGCATGGGTCACGTGATCGCCATTTTTGGGCAATTTTTTTTTAATTATGTTTTTGTCTCAATTTTTGAAGTCATTGCAGGATGCAAAATGAAATTGAAATATTGCATATTCTTAATAGCATTTCGAAGTGCTCACAACTTAATTTTCGATAACATGTTAACTTTAAAAATTCTCCGACACTAACAAAATCCACAAATCGTCTATATTATCTCGAAGCTCATTTCGTAAACTATATCATAAATATATCGAATAATCCAAACATGCATAAAAATAGTTAAAAGTGCGTCAAACATACATTTTAAAAAAGAGGCGTCTAACTCGTCCTCGCTTTAAAAAATTTAAACTATTTTATTAACATTTGTTATTTTTGCTCGATAAATTTCTTAATACAATTTACATAATTTTATTAGAAAATTTTACAATGGGTATGACATCAAAAGTTTTTGAAATTTTACATTCGAAAAAGTTATACTCAATGTAAAATTTGGATGTAAATTTATATGAGGTATGGTTTTTTTTAGATGTAAATTTTTTAATATGAAATTCTTCACAATTTTTTACAAGTTTGATTATGCCTCTAATTTAAAATGTCTTAGTCTGCCACTGAATGGACTCACATGCCTCGCTTCAGGTCCGACCATGACAATATATATATATATTGGGAAGAAGTATTGAAGACGAAGTATTACTTCCCAGCCCTTACATTTCGTAGTTGTGCTCTTGAAATGTTTAGCATATTTTGTGGAATTATTACATATGCCGTGAAAAAATGTTAAGAAACCAAAAGAATAACAAGAACAAATTCGACGAGCCGTGAGCCGCTCGGACTCGTCAAATGACGAGCCCCAGCCCGAGCCGAGCCACAAGTGAGCTCGTGAAAAATTAAAGAAAAATTTAAAAAAAAAACTTGAAAAAAAAAAAAAAAAAAGCTGTTGGGCTTGCGGCTTGGCTCGTAAGCTCACGAGCTCGTGGGCCGAGCCGAGCTCACCCACGAGCAAATGAGCCACGAGCTCGGCTCGTGATCTCGTGGCCCGTTTCTCACGAGCCACGAGCTCGAGCCGAGCTCATGGGTTTAAGGGCCGAGCTGAGCTCGAGCCAGCTCAGTTCGGCCCATTGCCATGACTATATAGTGTATGCGTGAAAAGTAAAAATGCTGAAAATTTCAACATTGGTCTCTAACATATCGTTCCAGTTTTAATTTGGCCCCAAATTTTGAAATGAAGCAAGTTGATCATAAATCTTTTATTTTATTGCATAATTCTTCTTTAATAATGAAAGTTTTTCAAATTTTTTTAGTTCGTCACATGATTCTTGCATATCTAGTTTCGTAAATTTGGGTCTTACTTCTTAACTTCGGCCAGCGTCTAGAAATTTGAAAGAAGGCATGAATCTTAAGATTTAACGAAAATCTAGACTCTTTTGTCATCAGAGAATAGAAGATTTTAGCTCGCTCATTTTTTTAATTATGGTGAAAAATCTACATCAAATTTTTGAAATATTGACACATTATTACTAAAGTAAATAAAAAAATTGAAATAAACTATTAAATCGAAACATTGACAATTTTGAAAATAATTTCATTACTAATTTTATTAAAGAAAATCAAATTTTACTGATATGTTCAACATAACTTGTACGTGCATGTAAGTGGGTTGCTCTGTGACACGATTGAATACAAGTCTATATTTATGAGTGTTGTGAATAGAAACAAAGGTGATTCTCCATCTCCACACCATTAATCAAAGTCTAACCCTTTCATAAAGTTACAAAGCATCGTGCCGTGACATAGTAAGGAATCAAGTGTAGACAAGGCAAAGGTATAGTCCCTGTTTGATGGTAAGAAAAATTAGGGGTAAATGATATTTTGAATAGTAATTACTTGAAAAATTTGTGATTTAAATGTATAAAAGATTTTTAAATTTAATTGGAAAATATTTTATTATGCGAACGATCTGAAATTATTAAGAAAATAAAAGAATTTTGTTTCTATGGGAGTCGGACAGGGCTAAAATAGTAAAAATAGAATGTTAATGAAAGTGAATTAAAACCCTTAATTTCTCATCAAGAATATAAAGGCCACAAACCATAAGCACCAATTTTCAATCAAGATAAGGTTTTTCTTCTCTCTACTCTCTCAATATCTACAACCCAATCTTGTGGTGCAGAGAAGAGTAGAAAATGCTGTCAATTTGTTTGTGAATTGTGAGTAAGTTCAACTCTAAACCCAATAAGAATAAAGAAATTACCCCTCTTTATAAATCGTAATTTGATCGTCAGTTTTGGTTTTTTGAATTGAGAATTGTATTGCTATGAGTGCTACACTTCAAGCTTCTCTTGTTTACAAGCCCTCATTCTCGCAATTCGATAATATAGCTTTTTGTCTGAAACCCCGGGTTTCCCTTTTTGCTTCTCCGTTAATTCTATCTAGAAGTAGAAATCATAAGTTCAATTGGCTTCCTCCCAAATCTCGATTTTCACGGCATCGTTTAGTGGTTTCTTGTACATTAAATCCAATTCCGGAAAGTGTAAATTCAACGCCGGACTTATTTAATGGTAATTTAAATACGGATATTGAAAAGCCTGAAGTAAATGAGTTCAATAATGGGGATATTGTGGGGGGAAGTGCAAAAATTGAGGCGGGTGAAGGAGTAGAGGGCGAGGTGCCAAAGGAAGGTTTGAGGCAAACTGAGGATGTCGAGAAGAGGTTGCCAATACTGGTGTTTATTATGGGAGTTTTTGCCAGGTTGAGAAATGGGTTTCAGAGAATTTTGTATTCAGATTGGTTCAGTTGGTGGCCGTTTTGGCGGCAGGAGAAGCTGTTGGATCGTTTAATCACTGAGGCTGATGTGAATCCTCAGGATGCTGCAAAGCAGAGTGCACTTCTGGCGGAGCTCAATAAGCACAGGTCTTTATGGCTCATTTCACCTTAATAATGGATTGTGTTATTGAGTTGTATGCAAGGATTCTTGCTTTATTGTTTACTAAAAATACGAGGTATTGGTGAATAGTAGCATTTTGAATTAGTGTTCTTTTGCTTCTTATTTGAATTGATATCTTGTTGGTCAAGTTATTTCTAATTTAGTTAAAATAAAGGGATCAGTTAAAAATGTATCATACACTATTGATGGAAGTGTCATTACTGGTTGAATTATATTGGGTGTTTCATAATATTTAAAATTTAGAAAACTTAAATTATTTACTGAAAGCAGATAGCTCAAGGAGGATTGCTAATGGGGAAAAGCTGTTTTTTTTTAAAAAAAAAATACTATATAAAAATAAATTGGTATGTTGGATGAGCTGAAAATAGTGTCTGCACATTTTAGTTATATTCAAAATATAGTAATTTTGGGCAAGATATAGTGACAGTTTTACACAATTTAATACAATGGTAAGGCGTGTGATTTGAATCATGCTGGGAAATAGGTGTTATAATGGTCAATGTTGGCGGACTGTTTTAATCTCTGTGAGCTTATGTGTCAGAAGTTGAAATGTTATTATTACTGTACATATTGAATCCTTCATAACATTCATAAAATTTTGAATCTGCACATGAAATTTGACTCCTCATACCTTACACTAGAAATTTGAAAACTGGTATTTAGCTGGAGACATGTTCTGATGGTTTTCTTTTTTGCTATGTCTAGTCCTGAGTCTGTTATACAGCGGTTTGAACAAAGAGCTCATGCTGTAGACAGTAGGGGAGTTGCAGAATATCTTCGAGCGCTAGTGGCCACGAATGCCATTGCTGAATATTTGCCTGATGAACAGTCAGGGAAACCTTCCAGTCTTCCTTCTCTGGTACTATGCTGTGCATTTTTCTTTTCTCAGCTGTCTAATTTTGCAATAGACAAGAATGGTATATCTATTAATTAAGAGCTTGTTTGGGAGAGATTTTTGGGGGAAGAATTGATTTTGAACAGTGATATGATGGGAAATGTGTGGTTGAAAAAGAAGAAAAAATTATTGATGTGATGGAAAATATTATTTTATTGAAGAATGTGTGGTTGAAAATGAGAATTGATTTACTGTAGAAAAATCTAATTTCTCCCAAATAGGGCCTAAATAGCGTTGTTACTGTATACATGACACTTTCACAAGCTGTTAATATATTTTTCTGGAAGGACAATTTTATTGAAGGTCAGTAAGTTAGAAAACCAAAGTTTTTGCAGATTTCCCTTTTTTTTTTCCTTGTTCTTGTTGCCATCCTGGTGAATATCATCAAACACTTCATGCAGTCTGCTCCCTTTATCATTTGATGCATATACACTTTTTTACTTCTCATATTATCTGAATCAAATATATGATGCTAGTGAAACTGGTTTCTTTGGCCACATCTGCCTCTTTATCCACTGGATCTTTTCCCCATCGTTTGCACCTTTTTTGGTTGATTATAACTGATTCCACAACAATGAATAGTATCTTGAGCAATCTCATTCTGAAAATTGAGCATATTTCATGTTCCTCAATTTGCTAACAATTAAATATTATATGTAGTTGCAAGAATTAAAGCAGCGTGCTTCGGGGAACATGGATGAGCCCTTTCTGAACCCCGGTATATCTGAGAAGCAGCCATTACATGTTGTGATGGTAAGGACTGAAAGAGACATGAATTTTGGTTGCTTCTGGCATACTTATATACAGTAAACAGAAATTATCCTGCCGTTGTTTTTTTGCCATTGTTTTCTGTGTGCCTTCATGGTATTAACTTTTAGCACTATCATTATCATAGATGAGAATTAAGTTACTATTTAATTGTGATGCTTTTCTTGTTGGAACTTTATTTAGTGCATCACCTATTCTCAAACCTTATCATGTTGTGTTCTGGATAGGTTGACCCCAAAATGTCAAACAGATCATCTCGGCTTGTACAAGAAGTCATCTCGACCATCTTATTCACTGTCGCTGTCGGCTTAGTGTGGTATGACCTTTTGATTCATATTTTTTCAGTTCTGGTTAGGTTGATGAATGCTATATATTTTACTTCTACGGAATTATGGGTGATGAAGTTGCTTAAATATGTTGCATTTTCCTAGCACTTCGTTTTCCAGGGCTGGGGGTTATAACTTAATAAACTTATAAGTGTGAGGACATTATGACTGTTCTCTATCCATTTCTCATATATGTGGGAGAATATGTTATTATTTACTAATTCCGTCTTTTGGGTTTTGAAATGTCGATGGCTTTTTCAGGCTAATGGGCGCTGCTGCACTTCAGAAGTATATTGGTAGCTTGGGTGGGATAGGAACTCCTGGAGTTGGCTCAAGTTCTTCTTATTCCCCAAAAGAGTTGAACAAAGAAGTAGTTCCAGAGAAGGTAAGTTGTCATTATTACCATGTGACTGTTTTAGCCATATGTATAACACAGTTTTATTGATGCAAACTTGTTAAATTTCATGTTAAAAAGGATAATGGATTGTTTTGAGTTTCATTTTTGTTTTAAGAGATTTCTGCTACTCTTTCTATTTGTCAAAAACACTTTGTTGGGATAGTTCATATCAAGCTAGATATAAGTTTTGCTGTCTGATGTGGATCTTTAGTGGTTTGAACTTTATAATTACAATCAGCAAAGTAGTTATTGAACAGTTTTATGGCAGAATGTTAAAACATTTAAAGATGTCAAAGGCTGTGATGATGCTAAGCAAGAGCTTGAGGAGGTTGTCGAGTATCTGAAAAATCCTTCAAAGTTTACTCGATTAGGGGGGAAGTTACCCAAGGTTTGCTTATGTGAAGCAATTTTGTCTTATATGTTTGTATAGTTGTTGAATAAATACTTTCTTCCAAATTGTATTCTGTAATCTGTATTAAATTTCAGGGAATCCTTCTGACCGGATCACCTGGAACAGGTAAAACTCTGCTTGCCAAGGTAAGCTAAGGATATCTATCATATTTTATGGACTTGCTTCTCCCTATTGCTAAATTTGAAGTGTGTGGCTCATTGTGGATTCTGCCTGCTACAGGCAGTATTTTTTTAATTTTTTTCATCATGTTTCTTTTATTTTGAAGGCCATTGCTGGGGAAGCTGGTGTACCTTTCTTTTACAGAGCAGGCTCTGAGTTCGAAGAAATGTAAGCATGTTTAGAAGAGCTTTCACATTATTTGCCAGTTCAGGAAAAATTGAATAGGAAACTATACTCTGGTGTTAGTAAACCATAGGAAGACAGGATGATTGCATGTGTCCAAATTCATGTGCACCCTGAAAACAATCTCTTTTCTGCAGTTTTGAATTTTTGATCATTAAAAGGACCGAAATAGTACCAAAATAAATTTTCAGTAATCCCGAAAAAGTAAGATCTCGAAGTTTAGCATGGTCAAATTGTAGAGGCGTGGAGCTGGAATTTACAATTTTTTTTTCTTGTTCTAGGTTTGTGGGTGTTGGTGCTCGTCGTGTAAGATCCTTGTTTCAAGCTGCTAAAAAGAAGGTCTGTCTGCTTCTACCTTTTGCAGTTCTCAGTCATGTTTACCAGGCACCATAACATATCAAATTGTGCTTGGAAAAGGAGAGATGATAGATTGTTGAAAGTATTCGTGCTTAGCTTATATACTTCATCGTAATTCTCTCTTTTATATTTTTACCTCATTTCATAATATGCCACCATTCAATCTCCCCCCCACCCCGGACAGAAATTCATCATTGATTTATTAATGCACAATTAAATCAAGTAGTCCTCCCTCTTATGAAGTCCATTTTAGTTATTGTGTTGCCTTCACATGAAATACTATACCATATCAATAAAATGATAGAACCTGCTCCAACAACTTACGCTATTAGCCCTAATTCAATAGCGGAAAGTAGAAGACATGTATACTTTGAAAGGAAGAAATGAAGTGTATTTCATCAAAGAGCAATTACAAGAAGCAGAAGAAGTAAATGTAAAAAATAGAATGAAAATGGCAGGTTTAGAGAGCTGCCCCTCTCCTAAAAGATTCACAATTTCTCTATCTCGTGAATGCCAATTATTTACTGTTTCCCCCCTTTTATTCTAACCCCTCACGTGACAGCTGCCAACTAACTCCTTTCCCCCCCAAACAACTCCCTAACAATAAATCCTAGTCAGCCCCCTTCTTGTTACGCCTCTCATACGTAAAACGTATGGGTGGCCTATCAATACCCCCCGCCAATGCAAGCACCTTGTCCTCAAGGTGGAATTCCGGGAACTGCGTGTTGATCAAATCGAAAGGCTCCCAAGTGGCCTCGAAGGAGGGGAGATTCTGCCATTGAATAAGGACGTCCAGACCCTCAGTATCGGAATCATTACTCGGCCTGGTGCCCAAAACAGAAGCTGGTTGCACAGTCCACTCCAACTCCGAACTGAGCAGAGGCGGGAGAGGTTGAGTGGGAGTCGCCTGACCCACTGCCTTACGTAGCTGAGAAACATGAAACACCGGATGGATGGTGGCTGTATCTGGCAGCTGAAGCTTGTACGCTACCACTCCAATCCTCTGGATAATTGGGTAAGGACCGAAAAATCGAGGAGACAACTTCTCATTCGTACGCCTGGCCAATGATTTCTGGCGGTAAGGCTGGAGTTTTAGATAAACCAAGTCCCCCACTGCAAACTGAACTGCCCTTCGTTTACCATCTGCCACTTTCTTCATCCTAGATTGAGCCCGGGCTAACTGCAATTTCAACTCATCCAACATGTCATTGCGAAGGCGAGCTCTTGATCAAGCTCATCTGGCGTTCTTTGCTGGTTTCCATAACGTACAACCGGAGGAGGGTCTCGCCCATATACCACCTTAAAAGGAGTAGTCTTGGTAGATGTATGGAAGGAGGTGTTATACCAAAATTCTGCCCAAGGTATCCAATCAGACCAAGTGCGAGGGTGACTATTAGCGAAGCAACGCAAATACGTCTCTAAACAGCGATTCACGACCTCAGACTGCCCATCAGTTTGCGGGTGGTAAGCTGTACTACGTCGGAGTTGCGTAGCCTGCAGCCGAAACAGCTCGGTCCAAAACAAGCTAAGGAAAACTCTGTCCCTATCCGAGATCAAGGACCTAGGAAATCCATGAAGCCGTACCACTCCTTGTACAAATGACTCAGCCACTGTCTTAGCTGAAAACGGATGCCTTAAGGTCATAAAATGAGCATACTTGCTCAGTCTATCCACCACGACTAAGATCGTATCCCAACCACGAGACTTTGGCAAACCCTCAATAAAATCCAACGTTAAATCCTCCCATATCGCCTCCGGAATCGGCAAAGGTTGAAGCAACCCCGCCGGAGAAAGCGCTAAATATTTGTTCTGTTGGCAAACAGAACATGCTTCCACAAAAGACTGGATATTTTTTTTCATCCCTACCCAAAAAAATTCCCTGGCAATTCTTTTGTAAGTTTTTAAAGTCCCTGAATGGCCACCAACCGCACTGCCATGAAACTCCTGAAGTAAACTGGGGATCAAAGTGGACCCTTTTGGGAGCACTAGTCGCTGTTTATAAAGAAGACACCCATCTGTAACGGACCAGTTATCAATGGACAGAGGATCCCTGAGCAAAGCCTCCCTGATGCTGGCTAACCTCTCATCGGCACCTATTTGTGCCTGCAACTCACCCAAATCGAGTACCCTGGATACAGAGATAACAGCTAACTCGGCAGCCACAGGAAGACGGGACAAAGCATCAGCTGCTTTGTTCTCAAGGCCCGGTCTGTACTGTATCTCGAAATCATAGCCTAGTAACTTGGTGACCCACCTCTGATGTTCAACACACACCAACCTTTGTTCCAGCAAGAACTTTAAACTCTTTTGGTCCGTCCTAACTATGAAATGCCTCCCCAGTAGATAGTGTCTCCATTTCTGGATAGATAGAACTATGGCCATGAGTTCCCTTTCATAAATAGACTTGAGTCTAGCTCTGGGAGAGAGAGCCTGGCTGAAGTACGATATAGGTCTTTGTTGCTGAGAAAGAACAGCGCCTAATCCAACCCCTGAAGCATCAGTTTCCACCACGAAAGGCAGAGTGAAGTCCGGTAACGCTAACACTGGAACTTTGGTCATAGCCTCTCGCAACTTATAAAATGCCAGTTCAGCCTCACGATCCCAGTTAAAGCTGTCTTTCTTCAATTGTCTAGTTAAAGGCTCAGCTATTTTTCCATAGCCCTCCACAAACCTTCGGTAATACCCCGTTAACCCCAAGAAGCCTCGTAATGCCTTGATATTTCGAGGAACAGGCCACGATTGCATCACACACAATTTCTTAGGATCAGCCGCTACTCCATTAGCGCTAATTACATGCCCCAAATATTCCAGGGTTACACATCCAAATTCACACTTCTTACGATTTGCAAAAAATTGGTGTTCCTGTAAAAGCCCAAACACCTCACGCAAATGCTTACAATGCTCCTCCAACGAACGACTGTACACCAAAATATCATCAAAGAAAACTAGCACGCACCTTCGCAACAATTTTTTGAAAACACGATTCATTAATGACTGAAATGTGGCTGGGGCATTAGTCAGCCCAAAAGGCATGACTAAAAACTCATAATGCCCCTCATGTGTTCTGAAAGCAGTTTTATGTTCATCCCCAGTCATCAGACGGATCTGATGATACCCTGATTTCAGGTCTAGTTTGGAGAAGGTGGTGGCACCCTGCAATTCATCCAATAGCTCATCAATGGCTGGTATAGGAAATCGATCAAAGTCTTGTGTAGCTGTTCGGGAGACTCTGTAATCTACACAGAATCTCCAACCTCCATCCTTCTTCTTCACTAACAGCACGGGGCTCGAAAATGGACTGATGCTTGGTTGGATTATCCCTGCCTCTAACATATCAGCCACCAACTGCTCAATCTCTGTTTTCTGGGCATGAGGGTAGCGATAGGGCCTCACATTAACGGGTTCAGTCCCTGGCTTCAACGTGATGGCATGCTCATGACCCCGCAGAGGAGGCAAACCCCCTGGCATCTCAAAAACAGCGCTATAAGCTGCTAAAATATTCTGAATGGGTTCTGGGCAATTAGAGTCCTGTTTAAGTTCCTCTGCTTGCACCGAACAGAGCTCCACCAATAAACCTTCACCCTCCCTCTGTATAGTTTTTAACATCGACTTCAAGGAAACCAAAGACTTACTTAACCCTTCATCCCCTTTTAAGGTTACAGTCTTATCCCCCATGGGTATCTTCATTACCAATAGCTTCCAATTCACTTGAACGGTGCCTAACGTACTCAACCATTGCATTCCCAGAATAATGTCAGAACTACTCAGGTTTAGGGGTAAATACTCATCAACGACTACCACAGTTTGCATGTAAAGCACCACTCCTTTACAAATTCCTTTTCCTTTAACTGCCAACCCTGTGCCTACCTGCACCCCATAACCATTAGTCTCCATAATGGGTAATTTCAGTTTCTGAACCAATTCTAGGGATATAAAATTGTGTGTTGCTCCGGAGTCAATCAGTACTACAACCTCCTGTCCATTAATCGTTCCTTTTACCTTCATAGTTTTAGGTGATGTCAAACCGATCACCGAATTCATTGATAACTCCACTCCTTCTAACTCTGTTCTATCCAATTTCTCCTCAAGTACTTCTTCCTCCTCCCCCACCTCAATATCATCATCAACTAGTAACACATGCAATTCCTTGTTACGACACTTATGCGCGATAGTGTATTTCTCATCACATCTAAAACACAACCCCTTCTCCTTCCTGGCCTGTATTTCTGCCTGTGATAACTTCTTAAATCCTGAAGTTGATTGTGTAGAGAGCGTTCCTGTCTTTTCCAACGGAATATTCCCTCGAGGAGGATTCCAAGGCATGGTTCTATTCTCTGTCCGAACAGGGAGATTATAAGCAGAACTTCTGTAACGTGGACGCTCCCGAGTCTTACTAATTCGCACATTTCTATCCTCGATCCGTTGTGCCATATCCATGATTTGAGATAACCCTTTTGGATTAGCCATCAACACCTCTGCCTGCAGCTCTTCGTCCAACCCATTGATAAAAACCCCTTCTAAGGTCTCGTCATCCACATTTTGAAGTGGTGATGCCATGACCTCAAACTTCTCCCCAGACTCCACTACGAGTTCTGTTTATTACGATCGCCAAAAATCGCTGGTGCAGAGTGCCATACTGAGTGTCTCTGAACCTTTCCAACAGTCGGCGTTTTAGATCCCCCCAGCTTCGCATAGGCTGTCTCCCATCCTCCCACTGGAACCATGAAAGAGCACTGCCCTCCATACATACCCCAGCTGCCCATGCCCGTTCGGCATCATTCAGCTTATTCATGCAAAAATATCTTTCGGCCCTAAAAATCCATGAATCGGGATCAGTCCCATTGAACAGTGGCAGCTCAAGCTTGCGAGAATGTCCCTCCCCAATGTCTAATTTCTGCTTATCCTTGCTCATCTTTTCAGATTCAATTTGCTCCTCGACAGGAATCGAAGATCGGATTCCACTCCCTTCGCCGACCATGGGTTGCGGATCTATTGACTGACTTTTCATCATCTTCGCTATCATCTGCAGACCGTCATTCAGCTCCCTTCGACCCATCGCCAAACTCAGTTCTAATTTCTCATTCATCTTCTCCAGTTCCATCCCTAGCTTCGCATTCAGTTGTTCTACGTGACCTTGTAATCCCATCACTGTTGCGCCCAATGTCGGAATTTGAGCTATTGAAGTTTCGAGAGTTTCAATTCGATTATCCATTCTTGTAACTGGCATCGCCTACCCCGAATCGACGAGCTCTGATACCAAATGATAGAACCTGCTCCAACAACTTACGCTATTAGCCCTAATTCAATAGCGGAAAGTAGAAGACATGTATACTTTGAAAGGAAGAAATGAAGTGTATTTCATCAAAGAGCAATTACAAGAAGCAGAAGAAGTAAATGTAAAAAATAGAATGAAAATGGCAGGTTTAGAGAGCTGCCCCTCTCCTAAAAGATTCACAATTTCTCTATCTCGTGAATGCCAATTATTTACTGTTTCCCCCCTTTTATTCTAACCCCTCACGTGACAGCTGCCAACTAACTCCTTTCCCCCCCAAACAACTCCCTAACAATAAATCCTAGTCAGCCCCCTTCTTGTTACGCCTCTCATACGTAAAACGTATGGGTGGCCTATCATAATAATTCGTGTACTTTTGCATTTTTTTTAATCTTAAAATGAAAGTTAGGGAATAATTGGGAATCTGTGGGTTCAGCTTCAATCAATGTCAAGAAATACAGTTATACAACAGTTTTAGATGGGAATGAAAGATGGTTCAATTTTTGCTACGAAGCAAGCAATGATGAAAATTACTCATGGAACTATTGAACTTTTATGCTTAAATTTTTTACTTGGAACAGCCCAGAAGAAGTGGATAAACTCAACACATTTTTGCTTCTATAATCTAAAAAGTTAATATGGTAACCTTCAAATTTAAGTATACGATTTGTAATCATGATCTCTTCTGTTTTCTCAAATGCTATACCTGCATAGAGTCCATATTATGGGGCTGGTTAAAATGGCCTTACTTAGCATAGCGAAGTCATTATGTGACATAGAAAATCAAACAAAAAAGGTCGCACTTTTGATCATCTCCTGTCGATCATGTATTCCAGGAAGCAATCTATGTAACTAGTTTTTCCACTCTGCAGCTTTATCCAGGAAAAAACCAAATGATATCTCCAATTTATTGGTTTTTCTGTTGAAAAAGGGATGATTCGAGTATTCCATTAACTGGACTCATTCTGATTTCTGTTGTACATCTTGTAGGCACCTTGCATCATATTTATTGATGAAATTGATGCTGTTGGCTCAACCCGAAAGCAGTGGGAAGGTCATACGAAAAAAACGCTGCACCAACTACTTGTTGAAATGGATGGTTTTGAACAGAATGAGGTAAAGACACACAAAGTTGCACAGTTTGCTTATATTCTCTCTATTTATTAAATCACTTTTTGAACTTTTTCACAGGGAATTATTGTGATGGCTGCAACAAACTTGCCTGATATACTTGATCCTGCTTTGACGAGACCTGGTAGATTTGACCGGCATGTAAGTTTTTTTGATAGTATTCAAAGACCTGCACATCTTTGATGCTCAAATCCTTTTTCTTCATTTATAACTATATCAAATTTTAGATGTCTCAATTTGGTAGTGATCAGGTATTATATATTCTGTGGTGAATTATGTTTAAATAAAAAAAAAAAAAAGCCTCGCGCCATTACATTTATTAACTTCTTATCTTAGATATGATATTTCTGCACCGTACAATTACTCAGAGATTTTGAGTTGTGGTTGCAAGAATTATTAATTTCTCAATAACTATTGATACTTTATGAAAATGTGAGCCCCACTCCCAATCTCAGTTTCTGTTTGTGAATTTGTTGGGTTCACAAATTTATGGAGTCCTGGCAGTTAGCGAGTCTTTGAATTAGTTAGCTATCCAAGGACCTGAGAAAAGTTCAAGAATCCTATCTTGGAGCTAAAACATGTTTTGTTAATTGGTTCTATGTTTGCTTTCCTTGACTTTCTTATAGGCTGCACTATTTCACCCAACAGAAGAAAACTCAATATCCTGAACTTTTTGCTCTGGTTTGTTTTCGAAGAAAGGAAGGAAAATAAAGAGAGAGAATAGAGGAAAAAGATAAGGAAGAAAGTGGGTGAAAACATACTACTTTCTTTTACTTGATTTCCTAGTGGAAATGGAATAATATTTAACCAAGAATAAAATTTGTGTGCCCAAATAGGAATTGGAGAATATACACCTTGTCGAAATTTGATGTGTGTCAAACATAATAATTGTGGCCTGCCCGATAGAATGCTGTTTTTCTTCCTGTCACATTTTCCCCCCTTACGTGAAGAAGGAACTAAGGAACATTAGGCAATCGCTCCTCTTGTTTCATCATTACTTTTGTTTTACTCTAAACATTGGAGTAAAGCCTGGCAAAATTCAATCGACTTTTAATGAGAATCTTGCTACTGACTTGAATAGCTTTCAAAAACAAGGTCTACATCTGCTTTACTGCTGTGTTGCATAATGCTTTTGGTCGTACAATTATCCTTGTAGTCCTTTACTTTGGTTTAGTTTAGGGTGATGTCCAATTTAAGTAATGGAACTGAAGAAGAGTTGGCATATAGCAAGGTCAAACTCATTTTCTATTCCCCGCTCTTAACTATGTAGAATCGATAAGATTGCAATAGAGGACTAAAGACCTGTTGACAAGGCTTTTGAAAAGTTAAAAGCTGTTTAAGGGCCTGCTTAGGAGTTTTGGGGTACCAGTTTTGGGCGTTTATGAAAGGTTTGTTTTTTTGTGATTTTTTGTAGCAGTTTTTGAAACACTTCAACATATGATTGAGAGTTTGTTATCTAATGGTTCTGAAAGTTTTTTAGAAAAATGAAATTACATATATGCTCCATAGTGAAATTTTCAATTTTTTATTTCTTATATACTTTTTTTTTTAAACTCATAATTGATATTTTACTTATAACTGATTTTTTACATGTAAATTAATTTTTTACTTGTAAGCAAATTTTACCGTTGTAAATAAATTTTGCACTGTTAAATAATTTTTTACTTTTAGGTAAGTTTTTGTCTTACTAGTAGTATATTTTTACTTTATAAACAACTTATGACTAATTTTTTACTAAAATAGTTTTTTTCAAAGTAATTTTTTTTTGCATATAAATAAATTTTTTAGTTAATGTATTTTTATTTACGAGTCAGTTTTGAATAATATATGTGAGTTGAAAATAATTATCTTATCGGGGATAAATGGAAGGGAATTTGAGAAATGGCCAAAACTCACCAATTTGATGGGTTGAGAAAGATGGTCAAAAGTACACAAAACCTCCCAAAATGGTATTAAAAAAAACTAACAAACACCGATTTTCCAAACCTCTCATACACGGCCAACCAAAAAACTCTCAAGCGGGCCTTAAGAGACTAAGAAGCTGTTTTTGTGCCTATTTGGATAATTTTAAATAATTTTCTAGAAGTGTTTTGGCAGGTTAGTAAAGCTTTCAAAGGAAGTTGTCCAAGGTGGCTTCATGAGAATGCAAAAGTAGAAGTAAAAGCTATCCCAAATAGGCTTTGAGATACTTTTGATTCTGATATAGGGTGTATGTTGTACGAGGAAAATGATAGTGCAAATGAATGAGGATTGTGGGAAGGATAAATACTTAATAAGGCAGTGCTAATATGTTATATGTTTTAAACTCTTTTTTCCCTTCTGTTAATTTAGTTTTTAAATCGCATTTTTTATTTTTTAGTTTTTGATTTGTGCATCCATTCTGTCCAGATTGTTGTTCCTAATCCGGATGTACGCGGTCGTCAAGAGATATTGGACCTCTATTTACAAGACAAACCATTGGCTAATGATGTTGATGTGAAAGCGATTGCTCGTGGTACTCCAGGATTCAATGGGGCAGGCATGATATACTGTTACTTTATTTGCTATTCAATTGCAGTCTGCCATAAAGCATTTTTCTGTAGAGTACAAGATTCATGATATTCATAGTTTACAGTGTTCTGAGGTTGTCCATGAGTGTGTGATACATGGGCCCTGCTTGAATTTCTTGGATCTGTGTAATGAAAAAAGTAAATATGATGTATTTTTGAATTGATTAATGAAATAAGTGAATCAATTTGAGATTTAAGTGGATTCTATGTTGTTCCCCTGACTCCACTTCCTGGAACAGATCTTGCGAACTTGGTCAATATTGCTGCCATTAAGGCTGCTGTTGAAGGCGCTGAGAAGTTGACTGCATCCCAGTTAGAGTTTGCCAAAGACAGGATAATGATGGGCACAGAAAGGAAAACAATGTTTCTGTCAGAAGATTCAAAGAAGGTACCTCTTTCTTTCTTTATTAATCTGTTGTACACATCTTATCCACATCTAGCATTATCAGTGTTGGATCTGTTAACACTTTATATCAATGGTTTTATTCTGTTACAGTTGGATTATGTTTGTCAATTTTCTGGGATGAGTTTCATACATCAACTTGTGATAACACTCAACTGCCCTGCTGATTATTGAAATTGACTCGCTGGAATCCTAGAATAGAAAAGTTAACTGGATTTCTACTTTTAAAAAATCTGAATTATTAGTAATAATTAACTTGACGATTATTATAGTGCTTGGCATTAATATTTGTGGACAAGTTAATAATTATTTTGGGAGACTGGTTGCTAAGACAGTATAGTTAAATCCGTTTGCAGTCGCGCATTGTTTATTTATGGCCATGGATTGCATGTAACAATTGCATAATGCATATGACTTTTTTCCTAAATCAAGCTTTCATCTACTGGATCTTTTCACGACAAAGTTGTCCTGAATGCTCTTAATGTTTGTTTTCAGCTCACTGCATATCATGAAAGTGGGCACGCTATTGTTGCCTTGAATACTGAAGGTGCACACCCAATTCATAAGGCTACAATCATGCCGCGTGGATCGGCTTTGGGCATGGTTACCCAGCTTCCTTCTAATGATGAAACTTCAATCAGCAAGAAACAACTGCTAGCTCGGCTTGATGTTTGTATGGGCGGAAGAGTAGCTGAGGAACTTATCTTTGGCCAGGACCATATTACTACTGGAGCAAGTAGTGATCTTCACACAGCTACGGAGCTTGCTCAGTACATGGTACTCCCCATACTATCAAGCAGTTTACTTAATCAATCTTTATATATTTGGCAAAATATGGGCACTGTTTCTTTGGAAGAATGTGACCTTATCCTTCCACCCTGCTTGCTTCTGTTTCCATCTTTGTAGCTTGTGTTAATTGGGTTTCGGGTTTGCTTTTTTTCTGTCATGCTTATTTGGGTGCGGTTTGGGGTAGAAATTGCGTGAAGGGACTGGGAGGATTGTGACAGGACTAGGGGCATGGTGTATGGCACACTGGTTTTTAGATCGGGGGTCTTCTGTCCTCTGAATGTATTGTGCATTTGAGTTGCTTTTAATGACTTAAACTTCTATGGTATGTTTGGTACATAATACCAGAAAGTACTCATTTTTCTCTAGTCCAATCCAACATAGTAAACATGTATTTAGTAGTTTTAGAACAAATTTAGCGGAGTATTGTACACGCTTATGTTCTGCACAGTATTTTTTTTTTGGTAAAAGAGTCTTTCTTCATAATCAAATTTACTGTGAGGTTTTGCGTGATGGAAAAACTGATCAAAAAGTTGAAATGTTCTGATCATTTTTTCTCTCTTGCTAGGTATCATCTTGTGGGATGAGCGATGCAATTGGACCTGTCCACATTATAGAACGGCCCAGTTCAGAGATGCAATCCCGTATTGATGCTGAAGTATGCGTTTGCAGTTTGCTGTGATTTCATCATATTGAAAATATTTCTTACCATTATTAATCTGTTTATTGATTGCACAGGTGGTCAGGCTACTGAGGGACGCTTATAATCGTGTAAAAGCCCTGCTGAAGAAGGTTCACTTAAAAAATTTTACAATAACCATCTAATGACACGGATTTAGTGATTAGCTGCAAATTTGATGTTTTTGTACTTGTTTTTGCAGCACGAGAAGGCGTTGCATGCTCTAGCAAGTGCACTTCTAGAGTACGAGACCGTTAGTTCAGAAGACATAAAGCGCATTCTTCTTCCCTATAGCGAAGGACGATTATCTGAAGAACTGGTACAGCAACAGGAAGAAGAGGAGCTTGTATTAGCATAAGTCTTCATCTCTGTTTTCAATTATTCTCAACTGTAGGGGTGGTGCTGGGGCGGGTGGTGTTTTGTATAGAGAATAGTTAGCAGGTCACAATTATTAATACAAAATGTGGCAATTTTCCCCCTTCAAATATTTTGCTACTTATTTTCTGACAAGTTTTAAGACTAATAATTTATACAAAAGAACTGCATTCAGTTCATGCTCTAACTCAGGAACTTCCCAAGTTTGCTGCGTCGTTGAAATTCTGTAAAAACTTTTTTACGAAGAATTTCTCCCTTTTTTTTTTTTTTTTGGGTGACTGAAAGATGATATAATTACTGTAAAAAATTGTAGATAATGGAGGTTGAGGGTTTGAATTCAAAATCAAACCACCTCCCTCCAACTCAATTTTAAAGTCTTGTGGGTTTGGTCATGGACATCCTGCATGGGCGACAACGACCCGTCTTTCGACAAGGTTAAATTATATCATCACATGATCCCGACTATTGTCTACGAAGGTATTGTTGCTATGAAAACGTTGAAGTTTATACTCACATGTGAATATAAAAGTAGAACGGAAACTCTATTGTCGATTAATGAAACTATGTTTAAAAGTGTCTCTCTCACCACTTTTAAAATTGATTCGCGATTTCAAATATGACAATCTAGGGGTGGCAATGGACCATGTAACAACACCTAGCTTCTATGACTCGACCCTCTCTGATACCCTATACAAATTTCATTAACGATAAGTTTCTATAGTACCTTATTTATTTAGAAAGCAGCATTGCTGTCACTGAGTTCAAAAGTCACCCCATAAAAGGAAGACAAGATAATCTCGTAATTAATTACCATCCATCCTAGTATTTTGTTATCTAATTTCTGTCTATTCCATTAATGAATAATCACAAACTCTGTCATCCCTTTAAATTCTATATTGCATCTTATTCTAGTTGACAGTTAGTAGATTGCCTCTTCGGAACATAAAGTTAAGGTTTCACATTTCAAATGTCAAAAATGTTGTTGTCGAATATGTAGTTGACATGACAAGATACACGTTGAAAATAGAAGTCAAATCAAATCACAAGTAGTCATGACAAAACTTTGGCTAATTTTTAATCTCAAATTTAACAATGAGACGAATTGGGAAAGTAAAAGATAAATTCATTGCATAACCACTGAATTCATGAACTATACACTACTGCAAGTTGCTGATAATAATGGTCATTTAAATGGGAGAATACACAGGAGCTTCAAAAAATACACCTGTGAATTCTTATCCAATTCCCTCGACCTATCTCTAAAACCTTCACTACGAACATCTATACAGAAAGCAATACGTCCTGATAAGATGATCCATTAGGCCAATGCCTCTCCCCCACCTTGCCAAACGTTTCAAAAAAGACAAAACTTCTGAAGAATCGCGTAGCGAATACGAAGCTGAGGTTTCCCATGGGATGGAAGATACAACTATGGAGGACCCTTGTCCTCTTCTCTCAAGTACCTATGAATCAAACAAGAAATGTTACTAATGACAACCTTAAGAAGTCCAATACAAAGTGGTTATGATCAAACATAAAGGATGAAAACCTTGAAAGCATCTTCATCAGTTTTGTCGTCACCAAGGTAAAAAGGAAGGACATTACTGGAGTCGACAAATCCAAGAGTGTCAAGTAAGTATTCGAGAGCATCTCCTTTGTTCCATTTGATTGATGGCCTAATCTCCATAACCTTCTTGCCCCGAGTCATATGGAAGCAAGGATAGTCGGAAAGTACTGACCAAACTATCTCTTCTAAAGCTTCGTAATCCTGCACATTAGATGAACAAACCTCATTAAGTCGAATAAAAGTTCCTTTTTCTTATGACATAGAAAATACTACGTTGATTGCATGTTTTAGTACCTCCTCCAAAACATGCCGGTAATGCACAGAGATACAGAACCTATTATCCTCCACGAAAGAACCTGGTATATTGCAGGTTCGGGTTTTCAACTCCTTTAACATCTATTACAAGAAGAAATTAATTTGTTTGAATTGCATTTGAACCAACAAACTAAATATTGAACATACAGATGTTCTCAATCTAATAAATTAACCATATAGAGGAAGTGCTTAAGCAAAATTAAGTAAAAATTACCTTTTCAATTGAGGGTAAATACTCCCGAGCAGGTTGGAAGACGGTGAATTCTTTACCCTGCAAAATGATTATAACAAATCAGTGACTTATGCATAGAAAAGTAGTCGGAAATTTTATGTAATATTTAATGTTAGATAGGACCTCAGTCTTTGCTTCGAGGCAAAGTCTAAGAGCATGTTTGGCTGTGCTTAAAAGCTACTTTTGTGGAAGTATGTCAGACAAGCCGAATCTTACCTTTTTATAATGAGCATTTGTCTGATACTTGTCGTGGTAAGACTCAACTTGCAATGGAGGCCCCATTATGTCCATCCCATGGCTTCCCGCATAATAAACATTGTCTAACTTTACAAATTCATACACCTGATGAAACGTGCACACACATTTTATGTCGAAAGAAGAGAAAGTATCCCATTATACAACATAAATTAGTAATTTGTTACCTTGTCTCGACTTCTACCACTTATAATAGCTGTTGGAAAACGCCTTGCTACTTCATGCAAAGCCGAGCGCATCTACAAAATTTCTTTCATAATCTAAAATAAATCGTAATTGTACTATGAGTTCGAGAGTAGTAATAGAATAACTAAAATTTACCGGATGAGACATGAAGGCGCTGTTCGGATCATTCACAATTGGTGAAAGAGTCCCGTCATAATCTAAAAACACGACAATTTGCTTCCCTTTCGCAGAGTTCATAATCTGATGAAATGAAGCAAGTGCACAAGGGTGTTCCTCCTGAAATAAGTACATCATTAATAATGTAACATCCTCTGATGAATTAATTTTAAACATGGTACGTAAAAACAAATGATCATCAAAGGACAACGTGTTGGGCGTTATTCTTAATAAATTTAGAGTCGTCTACGTAAATTACTTAACTAGAATTTGCAATTACTGAAGTACTACTTACCAGCCAAGAAACATACTTTCCATCCTCAGTATCTGGCCCACTAAGAACAGAATCAGTGTGCCCAACTTCTCGTATTTCCCTAGAAATGGGCTCAATGGTCTGTGACTTGGAAAGCCATTTCTCAAGGCCCATTGCCTGGTAAAACCTCCAGAAGTTTTCCTTCACCATTCTCTATTAAGAAAATAAGAAAAAGTAGTCACATTTAGAATTTCATTCATATTCAGAAACCAAAATTTAGAGGAAAAAACCAATAAATTATGAATTGGGCTTTTGCACTGTCCCTTTTCGACACGTTTTATGTATTAAATGAATGATTTGACATGATTAAAAAAATAATGCATGTCGAATTCAATGTATCTAGAAAATATGATATAGAAAAAAAAATAGTCGATGTTTGAAATATCAATAAAGGTGAAAATTAAAGAAAAAAAAACATCCCATAAAAAAAATGAATAAAAAAAAGAAAAGAAAAATACTATACCTTACAAAAGAATGACATTTCAAATCAATGCAAGCCTCCGTCACTAAGCCACATTAATGTAAAGGCATTGTTTTTGGGGTTTTGCTAGATTTTTTTATTGGATGTCGGCCCCCTCTTTTGTGAGGGGGGTGTGAACCCCGATATACAATTAGCAAAATCCTTGTTTTTTATTGTTCAGGAAACATGCGGGACCCACGTGAACATACATGAATCCCCCCCTCCCCCCCCCCCAAAACTTCCATGGAATTTTTCGGTTTTTTTTTTCAATGAAAATTTTGAAGCTGGTTTGACAATCTTAGTTTAATCAGTTTATAACAATAAAAAAATAAATATATATTGAAAATCATGATTCTTGATACAAATTAATATTATTGGGTTTAAAAGCAGAGTCGAGGTAATTAAGTAGGTTACTCGTGTAAAAAAAAAAAAAAATAACCATGCGACTAAGGATGATTAACTTAATTTGGATTTAAAAAAATAACCATAAGGAACCCAACAAAATGGATTTAAAAAAAAACCTGATAGTTTTTTCCAATGGCTAGTCTGAATTAATAAAAAAAAAAAAAAAAAAGCAAATAAATGTATAAAAGAGTAAGGTCACTTTAGAGGGAAAAAAAAAGGATTTGATATGAAAACCAAAAAGCGTGAGGAAATTTTTAATATTATTTTCATAAAAAATCGCATTCGAGTGACTCAGCATTAAACTTGGGTCTTAATCAAAAGACTTTGTTTGCTTTTTTTTATAAAGCAGTTGGTTCCACGGCCAACTACCAACCTCTCAAGTTCCAACGGCTGCCAACTGCTCTCTCTCTCTCTCTCTCTCTCTCTCTCTCTCTCTCTCTCTCTCTCTCTCTCTCTGTGGAGAGAACACCAAATATTTTGTGTGAATATTTGAAGAGAAAAAAAAAGGAACCATGCTGGTTGTACATGGGGTGGAAAAAGGAAAGAATATGTTTGGAGTCAATGATCAAATTGGATTTTATGTATGAATCTCGGTGTAATAGGATTTTAGATGATCGACAGTATACGAACGGTCAAAATTCATTGACGTCGTATACGAAATATACATCAAATTACAAAGATAGTTTACATCGAGGGTTGAATGCAAAATTTTGAAACTTGCAAAGGGATTACAATTTCTCGAAGCGAACGAGTACCAAAAGATTTTAACCGGAAAAAAATTTTGAAGAAGAGGAAATTATTTTGTAAGTTTTGCAAGAGGCGTACGTATGTTGACATAGAAGAAAAATACATCTTCAAGAATGGCACGACTTTTAATGAATCCCTATGAAAGACTTGTACCTGCCATGAGTTAGAAATTTTAATCAATTTCTCAATACAAATTCAAAAAGTACTACCCCTAATTGCCTTTAGCTATAAACTAACAAAAACAAGCAAAGATGCAATTAGAGTTAAAAACTTTTTATTGAATATTCAGTGTTGAAATCTTAAAAATCTAGGAGTAATATGACAGTGACCTCATTGTCAAGATACACCAATGGGTATGGTTAGTTTCAAATCTCAAGAATTTAATGCGAACGAATCAAGAAATGTTCGACCAATCCATCGCATAATAAAATCACCTACTTTCGAACAAAAATATTATGCGATTCTTAATAATATAGATGTCAAAAACTAAGAATCTCAAAGGTCGATTCAACTTCCAAGCAAGTAAAGCAATTTCTTAAACTCATAACATGCTTAATTTTTAAAAAATTTATACCTTGAAAAACGTGATAACTTTCTTTCCTTACATGAAACCTTAGATTCTTTTCATGTATAAAGATGTGACGTGTATCCTATGAAGCCATCATTAAAATAACCAAAAGATTAATGCTCATTGGCCAGGGTCAATCACAGGAGGGGAGCTGAGGTGACATGATGTTGTGGCAGGATGAGATTGGGCGTTGTATTTCTTTTTTTTTTTTAAATTGTCTCTTCGGTCATTGAGTATGTCATTGACTTGTCACAGTAACAAGGATGTAACCAAAAAGACCCGACTTCTCCATACTATTAGGTGTGAACCTAGAAAAGTAAATACCAAGAAAATAAAATTATATAATGACCGACAAGAAATGGAACACGACGGGAAATATGAGTAAAAAAAGCTGGTGTAAATTTCCAAGAAGGTAGGAACAATTAATATTAGGGACATGACACGTAGAATATGCTTTAATAAAAGTTTACCAAATGAACTGAACGAGTTTTCTACTAGAGGACAGGACACACGTTATAGGACGAAAAGTCCACGCCCAAGAAACTACCTGGAACTGCACTTTTATTCGGAACAATTTATTTAAATTTCTAATACATTGTATGAAGTACAATTAATTGACTAATGAATAGAATAATGGGCTAAATCATGGTAGATTGGGTAGGTAATGAATGTGAAATTGACTAAATAATTGTATTTAATTAGTGATTGAATTTTGAACGGCACAATAGAATTTCTAGATTTTCGACGATTGAGTAACTTAGTCGTCAAGAAAATGTGCGAGGAATCTTGTAAAAATGGACTAAGAAAAAATTTGGGTTTTCTTACGGTCTAAAAAATTTTCCATATTCAGGCACCGTTTGGTAACCATTATTCTAGAAAAAAATGCATTCTTTGTGTCAAATCACACCTTTTTTGTGGTTGAAAATGAAGAAAAAATTATTGATGTGATGGAAAATATTATTTTATTGATGAATGTGTAGTTGAAAATTAGTAGAAGAATGAGAATGAAAAAAAGAATGGATACCAAACAGAGATTGCAAAGTCGAAAATTTGAAAACTCTAAAAAGGCTGATTTTGCAAAGGCATCTGTCGATAAAATTATTTCAATATATAGCCCTTCTTCGAAAAAAAAGTTGTTAAATATTTGAGGTCAATCTATGTTGCTGTCTCGATAACACCTAGGGTGTGTTTGATGTACATTTTTTAGGAGAGAATGCATTTTTTTTGTGATGTGGTGGTGAATATGTGCAGGGGCGGAGCCAGCCTTTCGAATTAGGGGGGTCCCGTAGTTGAAGGGGCGGGGGCTCACGGGGGTTCGGGGGCAGCGCCCCCGAAAATTTTTTTTAAAATATTATCTGTTAAAATGAGGAAAGTTGGTACTTTGTGATGGAGAAATGAAACAAATGAACATAAATTAATGTACAAAGGTTTTACAAAAAAATCAAGAAACATATAAAAAAAACTACTAATTTTTTCAAATATTTCTCCATCACTGAGCCTAAGAATTGAGGAAACTCTTTCTCTCATAATTGATAAACAATACAACTTCACAAACAATTGAATGTGATGGATTAGGAGATTAAAAATAATTTTTTGAGGCCAAAAAATTAAAAAAATAATAAAAAAAAAAATTTTCCCAAAAAATTGGGGGGGTCCAGAATTGGGGGGGTCCTGGACCCCCCCAGGACCCCCCTCCCCTCCGCCTCGCCCCTGAATATGTGATTGAAAGGGAAGGAAAAATTACTGATGTAATGGAAAATATTATTTTACTGAATAACGTGTAGTTGAAAATGAGTACAAGAATGAGAATATAGCTCACACAGAGGCCCAAAGCCATTGAGATTTGTGAACCAGACCATGGAAAACCATGTTAATTATTTTGAGTATAAAGTAAAACTTGTTTTCAAAATAAGAAATCTTCTATGTCAATACATATTTAAAAATAAAAAAGCTACTGAGATTAAAAAATAATAATTTATTTTAGCTTAGCCAAATAAGCTCATAATCAGGTTCTGTCACCTTCCAAACACTACCCAAGGAACCTGTGGGCCTCAAGATCAGCACGGACTTCTGGCCCAGTCAAGACATATGGGCCCAGCACACACGTGTGCGGTGGATTGTACCACACGTAACTACCTTCCACAAAAGCCAAAGTATCCGAAAGGAGCGCGTGTCCTTACTTGCGCTCCCAAATCATTACTCGTCGTCGCCACGTAGAAAAATCGCGTGGTGTCGGTGCACCCCGGATTTGCACCCTTTAGATGAAGTAAAAAACGAACGCTAACCGCTTCTCGGTTTGTAACGGACCGATCGCCATTACTCAGAAAACAAAATCCACCGGAAGTATTCACAACACGCCGGCGAAAGACAAATAATCAACAATGAAAATATGCGTTTGTTTGCATGTAGAAATTAAATGAAGAAGAAAGACAACTTACGATGATTCTCCTAGAAAACAACGTTGTGACAGTGCAGGACAATATCTTCAATCGGCGAGCTCAAATTCAGAGAGCAGATATATAGAGAGAGAATATACGAAGAGAGAGAGAGTAGAGAGAAGGGGAAGGAAGTGAAGGAGTGTACTCGTATTTATAAATGTGGACAAGGGTTTAGGGGCCTTAGGTTGGACTTGGGGTAATTTACTGTAACTAAGGTTGAAAAATACGAATAGTGTTTTCTCTGTCATGAGCAATAAATTAATTAAAAATATAGTCTTACTTTCCTTGATTATAGACAAATATAATTAAAAATGGATTTTATTAGAAGAACAAGACTTAAAGCGTGTTTGGCTAAGCGTTTATAAAGAATCTCACTGCCTCCTTGGAAAGAAAAAGGTGGCATGATTCACATGTAAGAACAATTTCTTCTTTGGTTTTTTTCTCGATCAAATTCCATGTGAATTAGCAGCCGGTTACACCACGGCGATAACGCAATCACACTCCGAAGTCAAGTCGAGGGGTCCCATCTTCATAAATGACTTCTCGACTAATCTGAGATTCTGAGGTCATGACATCCTACAAGAGGTCGAGTTCACAAGTTGACTTGCTTAATTCGCACGCGATTACGCAGCCGTTCAGATTCTTCTCAACTCAACAAAAACACAATTAAGGAACCATCCCAACTCGATCGCTCTTCAATGAAATCTTGGTAGATACATAACACTTAAATCACTTGCATGTAAACAAAAGAATGATTCAAGAGGCAATTTCAAAACATAAAATCAGGAAAAAGTTCGACGCACGTCCATGACAAAGAGGTGTAAAATAAAGGTAGGCTAGCACCTTGTAAAATAATGACGTAGCTTCAATTACACATTTGATATGCAGTATCATATGGAGCAAGAAAATATTAAATAAGATTTTAACTTCTTTTTCTTTAATATTATCTAGTATTGTTCAATCATTGAGCCGAACATGTTTTTAACGTTGCTATGTTACCACGAATTCGTGGAATATTTTACAATTTAAAATTAATAAAAAGCAAAAAGTTTAATCATTAATTGGAGGTATATTTTACAATTTACACCAACTTTTGGGTTAACTTTTAACTAGAGGTACTTTACCCTTTCCCATTGGGTTTATCTAGAGTTACTTTTTAACTTTCCGTCAGAGAAATTACACTTTTTCAATTTAAGCTACTTTTAAATTTTCAAAATAGTTCCTTGCAGTGACAATTTTTCCTTGATCTCTATAGAGTTCAAATTTTGATTACGTGGATACAGTCAATAAACTTCAATGAATTGGATACAATTAGTATTTACTCTCACCGTGCACATTCTACCATATTTTGCAATACTGAAAAAAAAATATATAGATGCATTCGACAACAAAAATAGTTGTCGTTTTTGCTATTTTATAGATGTAAGGTGAGAAAACTGTTGTCGAAAATTCGACTATCCCAATCGAAAGAACAAATAAAAAAGTAGAAAAACCGAAAAAAGAAGAAGACGAAGCGAGGTATGCCAAAGCAAATCTCCTTAAGACAGATTTCGCCCCCCAACAACGTGCAAACAGGATTATGGACGTCTGTCTCCCAAGATACAACGCTTTTCCCAAAGTCGATATTGTACAATACCTACCTTGACGGTCGAACCAAATAATGATCGTACTCGAACGAAATAATCACGAAAATATCGAAGGAATTTTAGCAGACTATTTATAGCTTCCTTCCAAAATACAGATTCTGGACTAGTCATGGCCTCTTTAAATGTTTGAGGCTCTTTCTCAATCATGAAAGATATAAAATCTGGACCAAAGGATTTAGCAACTTTTGCTCTTTTACTCCTTCTTGGTTCAGGTTCTATATTATTTTCCAAAGCACTATCTCGTGTTCTCTTTTGAGTATTCGTAACAATATCTCTTTTATTGGGGAACACATTTTCAAAGAATTCAGCATCTCTAGATTCTATAATCGTATTGACATGAATGTCACTTATATCAGATTTATGCACAAGAAATCTGTACGCACTACTATTTATTGCATATCCGATAAAAATGCAATCAATAGTTTTAGGACCTAACTTAATCCTTTTAGGAGGTGGAATAGCCACTTTTGCTAGACACCCCCACACTTTTAAGTATTTGTAGGAAGGCATTCTACCTTTCCAAATGTCATAAGGTATCGAACCAGTTTTCTTGTGGGGAACTCTATTCAGAATAAAGTTAGCAGTTAGCATTGCTTCCCCCCACAAATTTTGTGGTAATCCAGAACTTATAAGCATAGCATTAACCATGTCTTTTAAAGTTCTATTTTTTCTCAGCAATCCCATTTTCTTTGTGGAGTATAAGGAGCTGTTGTTTGGTGAATAATACCAAACTTAGCACATAATTCATTAAACATAGATGAATCATATTCACCACCTCTATCGGATCTTAATACCTTAATTGTTTTTCCAAGTTGATTTTCAACTTCATTTTTATAAGTAACAAATGCATTCAACGCCTCATCTTTGCTACTTAATAAATAAACATGGCAATACCTCCTGTGATCATCAATAAACGTGATAAAATATTTTTTACCACCTCGAGTTTGAACAAATTTTAGATCACAAATGTCGCTATGTATTAAACATAACGGTTCACTACTCCTTTCAATTGAGTTAAAAGGTTTTTTAGCAAATTTTGCTTCAACACAAATTTCACATTTATGTTTGTCTTCGGATTCAAGTTTAGGTATAAGACCTAAACCTACAATCTTTCGTAAAGAAAGCACGATTTACATGTCCTAATCGGCCATGCCATAAATTTGAAGAGTCAAGCAAGTAAACGAATTATTAGTTTTATTAATAACTTGCGGATACAAATATGTGGATTTTGTCCACTACAACGGCATTGGCCTTGAATAGACCATCAAGTAAATAACCCTTCCCAACATACATGCACACTTAGTAAGTACAAATCTATCAGATTCAAACACAATTTTAAATCCCGTCTTACTAAGAATAGCTCCTGAAATCAAATTCTTGCTGATGTCGGGGACATGGACAACTTCATTCGGCGTCAAGTCCTGTCCCGATGTGAATTTCAAAATACCCTTTCCAATCCCTTCAATTTTGGAAGTTGTAGAATTGCCCATGTAAAGGCACTCATTATCATTCGGGGTCTTATATTCAGGAAAATAGACCCTTATCAAGACAGACGCATTGACAGTGGCTCCTTTGTGTCTAACCACCAATCTTTGGCATTAGATACCAAATTAACTTCAGAAACAACAGCAGATAGATTGATGTCTCCAACATCTGTAGAGATATAATCCACTTCGGTTATATTGGCTTGAGGCTGTTTCTTCTTCGGTGTATCCTTCTTTTTGCTTCGACAGTCTTTAGCCCGATGTCCTGGCTTCCCGCAAATATAACAGTTTCCTTTGAACCGTTTTGCATTGATGACTTTTCCTTTGTCCATAGATGAGCCAGAACGCTTCCTTTTCTTGTTCTTAGACCCCGAGTCTTCCACAATGTTAGCCTTTGCTTCCATGTTGTGCACATTATTCTTCTTTTCCGCAGCCCGGTTATCTTCTTCAAGTGCTTCTTATCGAGTCATTCATAATTAGTTTTCCTATTGAACCTAGACCATGGGATCTCCAATTGCTAGGTTAGGTTTCCACTAAGATGACTTATTGGGTTTTAGGCTTTAAACCCATTTCCCTCGATGCGCAGTCTATACGCTCTCTAGATAACCCTTTAGTAAACGGATCCGCTAGGTTTTCTTTTGACTTAACAAAATCAATTGATATTGTTCCATTTGAGAGCAACTGACGAACGGTATTATGTCTACGACGGATGTGTCTTGACTTACCATTATACACAAAATTTTCGGCCCTGGCTATTGTTGCCTGGTTATCGCAATGAATACAAATAGCCGATGTGAGGCTTTGGCCATATAGGAATATCTTCTATGAAATGTCTTAACCATTCTGCTTCTTCTCCTGCTTTATCTAAAGCAATAAACTCAAATTCCATAGTAGATCGAGCTATACACGTTTGCTTAGAAGATTTCCACGATATGGCGCCACCACCAAGAGTAAATACATAGCCACTGGTAGACTTAGACTCGTCTGTATCTGATATCCAATTGGCATCACTATATCCTTCAATTACTGGAGGATATTTTTTATAACATAATGAATACTCTCTGGTCCGTTTCAAATATCCCAAAACTCTAAGTAATGCATCCCAATGTTGATTACTTGGGTTACTTGTGTAACGATTGAGCTTACTTACCGAGTAAGCTATATCATGTCTTGTACAATTCATTAAGTACATTACACTACCAATAATTTGAGAATATTCTAATTGTTGTTTCCCATTTCCACTATTCTTGTGAAGAACTACATGAGGAAGAAATGGGTTACTCGTTTCTTTAATATTATGAGTCTTAAACCTCTCAATTATTTTGTCAACATAATGGGTTTGAGACAAGAATATTCCATTTGATGTTCTAGATATCTTCATTCCTAGAATCACGTCTGCTTCACCCATATCTTTCATGTCAAAGTTATTGGTAAGCATATTCTTCGTTCTATTGATGACTTCTATATTAGTCCCTAATATAAGCATGTCATCAACATATAAACAGACAAGTACGTATGCCTTTTCGAATCTTTTCGAATATACGCATTTGTCACATGCATTTATCATGAATCCATTCCTAATCATGAGAATGCTTGTCAAACTTTTTCGTGCTATTGTTTAGGAGCTTGCTTCAACCCGTATAAGGACTTAACAAGTTTGCATACTTTGTTCTCTTGTCCTTTTACTATGAAACCTTGGTTGTTCCATATATATTTCTTCGTTTAAATCACCATTTAAGAACGCAGTCTTAACATCCATTTGGTGTATTTGTAAATTATACAAAATTTTATAGCAATTAAAACTCGAATAGAAGTAATTCTAGTTCTTGGAGAATATGTGTCAAAGAAATCAATCCCTTCTTTCACGGCGATATCCTTTTGCAACCAGTCGAGCCTTGTATTTGTCTATTGAACCGTCAGGTCTTAATTTTCTTTTGAAGATCCATTTGCACCCTATTGGTTTAGTTCCCTTAGGAAGATCAACCAATTGCCAAGTATTATTACTCATAATGGATTCAATTTCACTATTTATGTTTGTCTTCGGATTCAAGTTTAGGTATAAGACCTAAACCTACAAGCTTTCGTAAAGAAGCACGATTTACATGTCCTAATCGGCTATGCCATAAATTTGAAGAGTCAAGCAAGTAAACAGAATTATTAGTTTTATTAATAACTTGCGGATACAAATATGTGGATTTTTTGTCCACTACAACAGCATTGGCCTTGAATAGACCATCAAGTAAATAACCCTTCCCAACATACATGCCTGCCTTAGTAAGTACAAATCTATCAGATTCAAACACAATTTTAAATCCCTTCTTACTAAGAATAGCTCCTGAAATCAAATTCTTTCTGATTTCTGGGACATGTACAACTTCATTCAGCGTCAATTCCTTTCCCGATGTGAATTTCAAAATAACATTTCCAACGGTACAGACCCGGGTTCGGTTCCCGGCTGGTGCACCAATTGTTGGAATTAATTGATTTATTTGGATCATTAAATATGTTATTTAATGATGTGGGCCGTTGTAATTAATTTGGGTGAATTGGAAAAGTCTCCAATATAGGCCCATATGTTATAAGCCCATTTAAGTGTCTTATATATGGTAAGGAATCCCACATCGAAAGTTTACAAGAAATTAAACTTGTTTATATAGTGGGATATGTGTATAAGTTATAATTTAATAAGTGGCCTACAACTTGACTAACTATTAGCTAGCCAAAGGCTAGCTAACTAGTCACCACGAGAGTGGTGCTTCGCACCACTCACGCCACGCCACGCCCGCCGGTCCCGGGTCCGGGTCAGGCGCACGTCGCAAAGTACGCATTGGGCGCTTTAGAGGCGCACTTTGCACTGCACGTACGCATCGTCGCGAAGAGTGAGGAGCCTTATAGTTTTCAGAAATGGAGTCATGGTTCGATGACATGGCGATGAGAGGCTCGATGAGTTGGCATCCTAGGTGGCACACACGTAACAGGTCACGTCACTTCGTCCTGCATGGCGGTTGGTCCTGTTGGACGTACGCGTGGCAACTGCATGGCTGGTGACTGTTCAAAATTGGTGAATAGGCATGATGAATGGACACTACATTTCGTGGTTTAATCTGGTCCGTCAGATTATGAAAGAGTGCGATCCAATGGCTAAAACAGATCAGATCAAGTGGTGCACCAATTCATGAAATGTTACACACCCTTTCAAGGAGACACTTCAATCTCTATAAATAGAGACCTCCAAATTCGTTTTTTGGACACAAAAAAATCAATTAATATATTCTTGATTTCTAAATTCTTCTCGCTCCATATTCTGCTAAAATTCCTTCGATATTTTCGTGATTATTTCGTTCGAGTACGATCATTATTTGGTTCGACCGTCAAGGTAGGTATTGTACAATATCGACTTTGGGAAAAGCATTGTATCTTGGGAGACAGACGTCCATAATCCTGTTTGCACGTTGTTGGGGGGCGAAATCTGTCTTACGGAGATTTGCTTTGGCATACCTCGCTTCGTCTTCTTCTTTTTTCGGTTTTTCTACTTTTTTATTTGTTCTTTCGATTGGGATAGTCGAATTTCCGACAACAAAAACTCGTGCATGAGTTTTGTTCGTGAAACTGCAATAAATCATAGGCATTGAACTATCAATGCATAGATGATGATAAGTCTTTTACATGTTGCTATTGTGTCCATTGACAATCCTCAGTAAGAAACTGAAGCAATGCTGGTATACTGACTTATCGCATGGCAGTAATAAGAGAGCAATGTTGTGTGTGGGCATTTAATACAGAAAACTGTTGAAAAATATATTGATTGACAAATGAATTTTCACTTGTGTATGTAAAATTAATCCCACATTGATTGAAAGTTGGGATTTGAAGAGAAGCTTTAAAAGGGATTACAATCCCACATTGGTTAGAAATGAAAAAACGAGAATATATGGAGACTATAAATAGTGTCATCCCACATTGGAAAAAGGAAAAGAAATGTGGCAATGTGGGAAAACTTAAATAGTTATCCCACATAGGATAGAAATGAGTTTGTGGACCAATTTTTGTATGGTTAATAATTTAAAAGGTGTAGCCATTTGTTGCATAGAGACTCCTCCATGACCTACGCACCTGCAGGGGGAGTGCAAATCTTGGACCGACTTGACCTTCGAGCCTTGAACTTGTGTGGCCGCGACCTGCGTGCACGAATAACGAACCGAATGAGTCAAAAATTGGCCACAAAGTGCAATTGCAGTGTAATGGCAGAAGTTATGGTTGCATTAAAATGCAAAGGCTCCTCCTTGCCTATTTATACCGAACAATCTCTTTAGTTCAGACACACCACAACAACTGCACAAAATCTCTCTGCTTCCTGTTCGAATTCCTGTCTTCTTCTAGTCACTTGGTGATTCCGTTCCGACACACTCTTTCAGTTCGACTGCACAGCTGCAATTCGTGCCACTGTATCCTAGGAAGCAAAGGTTCGAGTTATTTCGGTGAGGGGGCGAGTATTGTTTTAAGGACACTGTGTTGAACACATGCCCCGACTCCAAGAAGTCCATTTTATTTTCTGTCCACTGCAATTTGGTTTTTTACTTCTTCTAATCCAGTTAACTATTTAACAAGTTTCTTACAAAAACAGTAATAGAATCGAACTTCTATCCAATGATATACTGATCAAGTCCATTTTATCTACAATCACCATACAAAGACCAATGGATACACCACCGCTTCTTTACGTTGAAAACTGATCGACTAATTGACATGGGAGGACAATAAGAGAGGTTTCCGTTCTCCTTTTGCTTTGTTATACTTGCTGCTTAAAATGGCGGCGAGAGTAGAAACCGCTTCAGCAATATGCTTCCCTTTGTTCAACATCACACAACTTAATCTGCAAAACGAGAAGAATATAACTACAAGTCTACAACATAGAATTTTCATCGTCATCTTCACAGCATATAAATTAGTTCTTGACACCATTCTGTTCTCAGTTTTTAGCAGTATAATTTTCCTATAATGCAGAACTGTAGAAAATGACACTTCTTATTGTCCTCGGTCAGTTTTGCTTCTTGAACATTCAAGTCATTGACAGTCTGCTTGCAGGCATTCACAATTACGGGTTTAACTGCAAATCACACGTATCTGACAAAGTTTGCTCTCATCAAAACTAAAACTAGAACTTGAAAGGTCCTAAACTTCTCTGCCCCACAAATGAATATAATTATTTTTCTTCATCATAGAATTCTTTCTTTTATTATTTATGTTGGGGCAAACAAGTCCCACATCGGTTGTGGGAAGAAAATAAATCCACCATATAACCCAAGTGGGCTACTCCACCTATTACCAATTGGTTTTGGGATGGAACCTCACTTGGGCTTGGTGGAGTGGGCTTGGGCATTGGGTAATTGCTCTCAATAATTCCCTAACAATTTATTCTCTTTGATTTTATTCGGCGCCAACTCAATCACAAAATCACCAGGTATAGATTAGAAATTATCAGATGAAATCAAGATTTTGTAACTGTATACCTCCTTCCATTAGCTGCATCGGTAATTTCAGATCTGGTGGGCACTCCAGACTTAACAAGTGACTCCAGTACCTGTGTTGCCCAAATGACGGGTACATGGGCAGCATTGCAGATTGAAATAATTTCTTCCTGTATATCTGCAAGCTTTTCCCAACCGCATTCCACTGCGAGATCTCCTCTAGCAATCATGACGCCCAACGGGTTTGGAGATTTCATTGCCTCCAATAGCAAGAGTGGCAAATTCTCAAATCCATCTCTTGTCTCGATCTTTAAAATAACCCCCAAATTCAATTTTTTTCTCTTTGCAAGTTCTTGGCGCAACACGAGAATATCATGAATATCACGGACAAATGAAATACCCACCATGTCAGCATGCCCAGCTACAAAGTCAAGATCCATAAGATCCTTTGAAGTAAGACCTTCATATCGAATGTGACTCTCAGGGATGTTTATGGATTTTTCAGAGCCAAGCTTAGTACCTCTTGGGCCAGCATGAGTGATTGAAACAATAACTTCTGAAATGCTAGTTCCTTTTGTAACCCCCCATATCTTCCCATCATCAAAAGCTATAGGGTCTCCTGGTTTGACCGAATCAAATAGATAACTGGATGAGCAGGTTATCCTGTGGGCACCAACTGATGAAGAAGTTGATTCATCCAGTTCATCTGAACTATCTCGAGATAGTATCAGCAAGTCACCCACTCTCAGCCTAACAAATTGCTCTGCAGGGGGAACATCTATCACAAATCCAACTGAAGATTTTCTTCGCTGCTTCTTTGTACGCAGTACAGTACCAGACTCAACATATGCAGTCTTCCTACACTCAGCAATGAATCCAACCCCAGAAAATATAGGATACTTGTGCAAAATCCTGAGTTCCCTCTGCTTTCCACGTGTGTCACAAAATCTCAAAGAGTCATCTACCTCTAGTTTACTTAGAAATTCTTTGCCATCCACATGCAAAATTACATCAGGAGATACATGAGGTGGTGGTGGACCTGCTCCTTGGGGAGAAAGCCAAACTTTGGCTGGACATATCACACTTCCAATGGCATTCTTCTTGGGGGATATTTTCAGTACACATGGACCCGCATTAAGTTTGCCAGTACGAAGCTTCGGTCCAGCTAAGTCCATGAGCACCCGACATGGCTTCTCAAGAATTTGAGAACTTTTCTTTACCCTTCTTATTATCTCATTCCAAACATCAGGATTACCATGTGCACAGTTGATGCGAAAAATGGTGGCCCCTGCTTCAATGAGACCAGCTACATGAGTATCATTGTCAATTACCTCTTGGCCAACTGTTACCATGATATGAGTGCCTCTCTGCCCTTGAAGTGTACCCAGTAGTAGATTCCTATTAGATGATGCTCTTTTCATCATTGCAGTTATTGCCAAGTCCCCCTTTGTTCGATTTTGTGAGCTTCTGAAAATGGGAAGCACTTCACCCGAACTTTTATAGCCATGGAGGGAATCTGATTTTGAGTTATTCAGCATTTGGATACATGCAGAAAGACTTGAAAGAACATATGGATTTATAGTCTCCAAATTCAAAAGTCCTAGTGAAGAAAGCTCTTCTTTAATCGGTTCTATATCTAGGCTTTTTAAAGCCAGATAGTGTATTAGGTTTGTTCCACTCACCAAGTAATTTCTGCAATATAAAAAACTGTGTTATTTATCTTTTGTACTTACAAATCTAGTAAGAAAGGAAGATGCCAAGAAAGGTCATAGTCAACATTCTTCTTACTCCCAAAAAGACAGTATTTTACCCTTGACACATTTTGAGTTTTGAAGAATTCCATTGTTCCATTGCCAGAACATGCAACTGAATAGCCTTCAGCTTATCAAGGAGGCTCTCCTGGTTTCCCTGGCTCATAAATGTTTGCTGGAAATCAGTGTCCGACTTCAATTGGGGGGTCAAATCTGGGACTTGAGAATTCTCATCGTCCAGAGGATAAATAACCTCTGAGTCATCAGCAAAATGATGTGAAACGCATCTTTCAGAATCATCTTGCTCATTTGGAATGGCACAGACAATAGTTCTTAGAGTGAAGTTTCCTCTTATGCTTCCAAATAGAAATATGTGATTTCTAGGGGCTGAATTTTTAGCATGGAGCTTAGAAGGAAGTGCGAAATTCTGATAAAATTTGGGAGATGTAAAATTAGAAGAAACAGTTGCTTGAATACCCTGCACAACAGAAATGGTGCGGTCAAACTTCAAATAAAGGGAGGACAGGCAAAAGCAGTTTGGAGGACCAGAAGGCCTATCAATGGCCAATGTCTTAAAGAAATAAATAAAATCTTGAAAAGGCGGTTTGCTTAACATCTGAAGAGGATTATTCAGGTTTCAGATTGTTAGAATAGTAGTTATATCATTTACCTCTCAAAATGTACCACATATAGAAAAGCACAAGTAACACTTCATATCTATCTGATCATATATGGATTATCTTTATCTTTATGCATTACAATAAATAAAAAAGGGTGGTCTTCAATGCGAGATCTGAAAACATATCTCTCCGTGGCACTGGTACTAAGTATGCTATGGTTCGGGGATTTAGGAGTACAGAGCAGTAAATTTATACATTAGACACTGGCAAAGCACCTTCAACTTCTCACACTAGAAAGTGAGTGAATAAATTATATTTTATCAAAATTAGGTAGGTTCAAGACAACACTAGAAAAGCATGAAAATTTTATAAAACATATCATTCGTTTTATACACCATAACCCAGAACTGTCAATGCTAAGTTCACAGCTCACTATTAGTCTGTTATAAACACTAGGAAAGAGAACAATGTTTTTCGCATATATTTCTATGACCTTGCTACATGGATAACAAGATCAAACAAAGAAAGCATACTCACATAATTCAGAAGCATGGTCTGGTTAGTGATTGAGCAAACCGAAACAACGCTAAGCATCATTTACAGTTCAATACTCGGGGGAAGAATAACCAGATTATTAAACCTAACCTGCAAAACTCACCCCAAAATCAATTTAACTGAATATTCAGAACATACAATAATAACTCCAAGAAGCCATACATTAATCCTTTGTCAACATCACAACAATAATTTCTCAAAACTGAACCACCAAAAAATTTAAAGTTCTTGCTGCTAAAATCCAAAAGAAGATTTTCGAAGAAATTACCGTTGGAATGCAAAAAAAGAATTACCTAGAAATTAAAACACTTCTTTCATTCAATAAATAAGATCATTTAGATGTTCACGTATATGTTATATCAAGAATAAATGACTCAAACTTTTACTTGAATTCGATGATTAATTCTTAAATTGATTCTAAATCACAAACTTTCAATTTATTAGATCACGAGCTTCCAGCTTTTAATTTAAAGAACTTGATGCTCCAAACTTCCAAGTCTTATATGGTATTATTCAAAGTCGAGACTACACGAGTAGGTGAGCAACTTCTTTAAATTAAGAAATTAATTCTTGGACTAGACAGATGTATAAAGTAAGAAAATAATTTTCTCTCTTTTCCTCTCTCCAAATTTGAACACTACGGAATAATTATTGCAGTATATTGTTGTAGGCTTTCTAGGTTCCATCTAAATAAAAAAATTTCAATCCATATACAATAAGGATTTCAAATAAAGTCTAGACAAGTGTCTTAATTAAAATCCAAATAGGAGTTTTAATTAAAGTTCAAATCCACTTAGTTTATATTTAATTATAAGTGTAGTCCTACAATTTCAATTATAATTATAATTAAGTTTACAACTTTCACCCAAAATTTTATAGTAATTATAATTAAGCCCAAAATTTTTCTAATAATTGTAATTAATTGTCAATACTTTATAGAGCTACCATAGGAACCTGATCGGACATATCTTACCCAAATTCTAATAATTAGATTATATTTAGTCGACCCTGGACCATCAAATCTAATTATTAGTCTTTATTTTTTTCACTAACGGTAAAGATTGCACTTTCGAAATATATAAGGTCACAGAAGCCAAAACATTTGTAATAATTTCATCTAACCAGTCATACATGTGTTTTATCCCCATCCGTGATTCAATAATTAGATACGAATATAAATGATCGTTTTACCCCTCTAATTATTCTCACTAACTTGAGCACTATTTTCTCTTCATCCGTCGTATGAAGTAATCATAGTTGTAAAGTTTAACCTCGCTGAACACTGAGCTCAGATCTTACTCGTTCAACCGAATATATTTAATTAGTCACTCTGTCCATATTTTAGAGCGACGGTTCCCGACATAAATTCATGTTCACTACTTCGTTTTTTCTCAAGCTCTAAACTCGCCGAGATATTTGACCAATCAAATTGATACCCTCCATTGGTAAACTAAAAATCTGTTATAAAGTAACGAACATATACATAACATGTCGAGGGATTTAGTTGAACTACGTTGATCAAGTGAAATTTAATTCTCCACCCGATCATGCTATAAAATTAAACTCGACAGGTGACCCTTACAATACACTTAAAGTGTACTGTTGTCACCTTTAACTATTTCTACGTTAACGACGAATTGAAACTCGAATAGTGAATCGACCAATACAACAATCGTCCCCGTACAAGATGCCAACTACTTTTATATATTATTAATTATAAAATGTTATTTTACCACAGCAATTATACTGTATGGACATACAATCCAACAATTACAAATATCAAAAAAACTAAAACAAGCTCTCATAAAATTCAGCTTTCCAAATTAAAAACACAATTTTCATTTAGGCCCCAATAACATCCCAGGCGTTTATAAAAATCAATAAACTGAAACCTATCTCATTTCCATTAAACGTAATTATTTCTCAAAAATTCAAAAACAAAATTTTAGCATCAGAGAGAGAGAGAGAGAGAGAGAGGACCTTTATACGGCTGAAAGAGCTGGCGAACCAGAAACGGCGAGGAAAATTGAAAGCCCTAGAACATAAACAGGAAGCTCGATAATTCTATTCAAGATTCTGCTTTATCTACATAATAATACATATATACAGACAAGTTATATATACCATTTATATTTTTTATGTGTATATATTAATCGATAAAATAATCGAGAAAGAGAGCTGTTGAGGTGATTGGAGTGTGGAGGGCTTGTGTCCAGATTCAGTATGTGAGGAAATGGAATCTTCAATTTATGGAACCCACCAATGCCACTTGTGGATGGCTGGAAAAGTTGCTTATTTTTGGTAGAAGGTAAATTAGCGCAAATAGTTCTAAAATTTTGCCCAAATTATGTTTTGATCCAACCCTTTTACGTATGGGGCAAATGGTCTACACCTTTTCATTTTTAGCGCAATTGGTCCTTTTGGACGGTAGCGTGCAAAGCAATTGTCTTTATTTTATTTTATTTTATTTTATTTTAATGAGCAATTTTGTCAAATGACTTTCTCCACTAACAAATCCAAAAAAAAAAAAAAATTAAATAGAAAATTTTAAAAAATCATGAAAATTGAAAAGTTCATCTTCTTCCACGCACCCCAGCACACCATATCAGAGCATTATAAAGCTGGAACCACTGCCACCATCGAACCTCAAAAGCTCTAGCGTGGAAAATCAAAAAAATTGTTTTTGTCTTGTATAAGCGAGGGAAAGACTATATTATCTCTCGAGATCGGAAATGGATATCCCAAGAATCTAATTTATAGAGGAGTTGTAAGTAAAGTAGTGCACCCTAAACTAAACAATATTTGCCAAGGATGGCAACTTTTACTGTTGCTAGCATGTCGTCATTGCATTACTCGAGCGTCAGAAACAGAGATTCTATCCCTGGCACGTCGCTCGAGCAATAGCCTCCTCACTCGAGCGCTAGGCGAGCGACGGAGTTGGACAAATTTTCAGCAAGTTTTTTCTCTCTTCTTCAAACTTTAGAACGTGATTTTTCATTCACCCGGAATTGGTTTGAAGATTTCAAATATATCACGACAATCTACTCGACGAGTAGAACAAGTTGGTCTATTTATTTTCATAATTTGACTATTGGATCGAGTTCAAATATTTGGTCGATGTTAACACAAACATCACTTTTTCATGATTTAATACTTAACTAATTCCAACAATCCCCCACATTATTGAAATTCCACAATATGCAAATGATATGCAGACTCTAACAAAGGAGTATAAACGACAAGTTATAATCTCAGGAAACATGGCTTGTGACTTTGAACCTTCGATAATTAAATATAATCAAATTTACTAAGTTAATTGATGAACGCGATGTTTTGAACCATTCGGCCGTTTGTGTAAATCAAAACTACTGTACTAAGACCATATCTTATCTAACAATTTTGGTTCTCATGGTCGTGTTCATTTTGACCATAAACAACTCTTAATTTCATAAGTGTTTTAAGAGAAATTAAGCATCAAATTCTCATATAAGCAGCCACTTCACACTTACATAGGTGATCTTCTATACCATTGTATTATACATCTCTTGTCTACTTCCAAGTTATAGGAATTATTAAAGTATACACTTATCCTTAAATACTTTTTATTCCATCACTTTAGGTTTGTAAGAATGGGAGTAAGTGCTTTATACTGAGTCTTTGATAATTTAGTTATCACATTGAACCAAAATCTTGGGATTTCTAATTTACAAGGTTGGGTTTCCGCTACATTAATTCCATTCGATAGGCTTTAGGCCCATTCCTCTAGAAATATGGTATACTTGATCTCTAGTTAATCATTTCATCAAATGATCCGCTGTGTTTTTCTTTGATTTAACATAGTTAATCAAGATTATACAGCTCAATATCAACTGTTTAATGGTATTGTGTCTCCGATATGCCAAGATTTACCATTATACATACTATATTATACTTTTGCAATTGTCGATTGATTATCACAATGTATATTAATCGTTGGTACCAATTTTTTCCAACATGGAATATGCTCGAGAAAATTATGAAGTCATTCCACTTCTTCTTAGGTTTTATCTAAAGCAATAAATTCAGATTTCATCATGGATCGAGCTATACGAGTTTGTTTAGATGATTCAAGACACAGCTCTGCCTCCAATGGTAAACACATAACTATTTGTAGATTTTGAATCCTTTATGTTAGATTTCCAATTTGCATCGTTATATCCTTCTAACACTGCACGATATCTTGAGTAGTGGAATCGGTAATTAACCGTGTCTCTTAAGTATTTAAGAACTCGGGTTAATGTTTTCCAATGGTCATTACTATGATTACTTGTAAATCTACTCAATTTGGTGACTGCATATGCTATATCAGGACACATGCAGTTGGTAATATACATCAAGCTATCTATAACGTGTGAATATTCTAATTGAGATACGTGATCACCAATATTTTTTGTTAAGTGTAAACTTAAGTCTACTAGTATTTTAACTGGTTTATCGTCATACACTTTGAACTTTTTAAGTATAATCTCAATATAGTGTGATTGAAATAATAACAAACCGTCAAATATTTTAGAGATTTTAATCTCTAATATCAAGTCAACTATTTCCATATTTTTTATGCAAAATATTTTATTGACATTTTCTTGGTCGAGGTAATAATGTTCGAATTATTTCTTATAATTAGCATATCGTCAACATATAGACATACGATCACGCATCCGTTAAGTGTGATTTTAATGCATATTCATTAATTTTGAAACCATTTGACAATATAACTTTATCAAATTTTGTATGCCCTTACTTCGGTGCTTGTTTTAATCTATACAACGATTTTTACAAGCTTACACACATTATTCTCATTTTTCGGAGCAACAAAATCTTCATGTTGTTCCATATATACTTATTCTTCTAATTCACCATTCAGAAATGCAGTCGTAACATCTATTTGATGTATTTGAAGATTACACAATACAGTAATTGCAACAATACACTTATAGATGTGATCATTGTAACAAGTGAATGGGTATAGAAGAAATCTAGTCCTTCATTTTGTTTATATCATTTAGCTACTAGTCTAGAAAATCCACATGCAGCCAACTCTTTGTTTCCCGGAGGAAGTTCAACAAATTCTCAAGTATGATTATTCATGATGGATTCAATTTCATTATTAACCGCTTCTTTCCAAAAATGAACTTCGGGAGTGGACATTGCTTCGTTAAACGTCACTGGATCATTTTCTAGTAGCTATGTTAGAAAATCTGGACCAAAGGTCTTATGAATCCTTTGTCTTTTACTACACATTGGTTCTTCATCTACTTGATGATTACTATCTTTTTGATAATTTCCAATTGCAGTATCATAAGTTCATTTGTGAGCTTACTTCTTTCTCTTTATAAGGAAAAATATCTTCAAAGAATACATTATTCCTTGATTCAATGATAGTATATATATATATATATATATATATATATATATATATATATATCAAATATTTATGATTTATAAACCAAAAATTGATATGCATTACTATTGTTTGCATATCCGATAAAGACAATCAATTGTCTTATGTCTAATCTTTACTTGTTTAGGTTTAGGTATTTGTACATTTGCCAAACACCCCCACATTTTAAGATATTTGTAGGAAGATTTTCGACATTTCCATAACTAATAAGGTGATTCATTCTTACTCTTGTGTGGTATTTTATTAAGGGTATGATTTGCCGAAAGTACAACTTCCCACCACAAGTTTTAAGGTAAACCTGAATTAATTGGCATTGCATTCATTATTTCCTTAAGTGTTCAGTTTTTGCATTCAGCAATACCATTAGATTGAGGTGAGTATGGTGTTGTTGTTTGATGAATAATTCCAGATTCTGAACAAAATTTTTCAAATGGTGCAACATATTCTCCACCTAGATCACCGCGAATCGCCTTTATCTTTTTTCCAAGTTTATTTTCAACTTCAGTTTTATAGTGTTTAAACAGTTCTAAAACTTCATCTTTACTTTTCAACAAGTATACATAACAGTATTTTGTGTAATCATTTATGTACATGATGAAATTCTTTTTACCACATTTTGTTTGGACGTACTTTAAGTCACATACATCGGTGTGAATAGGTTTCAAAGGTGTTGTGCTACATTCAACTAAATGAAATAGCACTTTGACTAACTTAGGCTCTATACAAATTTTGCATTTTCCATTTGTATTAAAATGAATATTTAGTAGTAAACTTAAATTCATTAGTTTGTGTATAGAATTAAAGTTTACATGTCCTAACCTATGATACCATAAATTAGATGACTCAAGAACAAAAGCAGAAGAAGATATATTTTTCCTTGAGTTATTCAGTTCAATGATAAGGACATTCATCTTGAATAGTTCATCTTTTTCATATCATTTGCCTACATACATATGATTCTTGGTAAGTATAAACTTATCCGATACAAAAACTAATTTAATATCATTCTTACTTAACAAAGAACCCAATATTAAGTTCTTGCGAATATTAGGCACACGAAGGACATTATTAAGGCTAAGTTCATCGCCCGTTGTCATTTTCAAAATAAATTTTCCTTATTCTTCAACCTTTAAACTTGAAGAGTTTCCCATGAACAATTTCTCACCATCGATCGAAGTGTAGGATGAAAACATTCCTTTGTCGGCACAAATATGACGGGTAGCATCCATATCCACCCACCATTCCACGGGGTTTCCAACATTATTGCATGTTGAAATAATGGCCGACAAGTTTATATTTGATATATCATTAGATATTGCATCAGAGTTGGTGATATTCACTTGGGCTTGCTTTTTAGGTTTACGACAATCAACAGAGCGATATCCGGCATTTCCACAATTATAGCATTGCCCTTGAACTTCTTTGCATTCTTCTTGGATGGTTCAACTGAATGCTTTCTTTTCTTGCTTTTGTTATAGGATTCCACCACATTAGTTTTAGCTTATGGTATATGACTTCCAACATGATTGTCCGAATTTCGGTTATCTTCTACAATTCTCAACCGCATAATGAGTTCTTCGATATTCATCTCTTTGCGCTTATGCTTGAGATAATTTTTGAATTCTTTCCACATAGGTGAAAGTTTCTCGACAATCGCAACTACTTGAAATGATTCACTTAGAGAAATATTCTCAGCGTGAATGTCATGAAGTATAACCTGTAATTCTTGAACTTGACTAATGGTCAGTTTTGAATCTACCATTTTGTAGAGTAAGAATTTCCACACAATGAACTTCTTAATTTCGACGTCTTCAGTCTTGTATTTCCTTTCCAAGGATTCCTATAATTTCTTTACAGATTTCATGGAACTATATACATTATATAATGTGTTGTCCAACCCATTTAAAATATAGTTTTTTGTATAAGAAGTAGAAATGTTTCCTAGCATCCAATGCAATCAATGTTGATCTATTATTTTTCCCTTCTTGTATGACGGGAGCTTCTTCTTTTAAGAGTTTTGCCAAGTTTAGGATTGTGAGATAGAATAACATTTTCCATTGTCATCTCTTGAAATAAACCTCACTAAACATCTCTGGTTTTTCTCCATGTGGAACGAAAGTAGTAATGAATGTTGGGAGGGCAACCGTAATCAGATGAATCACAACGGTAGAAACCAAGTTAGGTAAAATTCGTTCTGAAGTTCTCATATTCAAAGTATCATTCAAAAAGGTATCAGTATTGTTAACCGTATTCATTTCTGTTACACACAAAACAGAAGATAAACCAAAATCAAAATTCGAGAAAGAATAAAAGAAGTTAAACTGAAGTGAAAGCAGTTTATCTGAATACAATCCAAGAATAAAATTGTTATTCAAACGTAAATTTGACTTAAGATTGTTGAAAAAAATGATGACTTTGAATGATGACTTTAAACCAAAAAATAAATTTACCGACCTTATCAAAAATTGGATAGAGTAACAGTAAGGATATGATTGAAAAACACCAAATGAAAATAATGTCAAAGCAACACCAAAAGAAATGTTTGCAAAGTCGAGGTAAGAGTTGGACTCTTTGTCCTGAAGTTGAATTTGCCTCACAATGGTGCCCACGGATAATGGCAATCGACTCTCAAGATACAATGACAATCTTCTTGTGTTAGTAGCATTTCAAAATACAAAAGCAACAAACCGAATATTGATTTTTGTACTCCTTATGAAAAATGGAAAAACAATTTTTTATGTAGAATTTTGGCTAGAAAAGATGAATTTAATGTTATGATATGATTGCATGTCATTGACATGTCCCAAAGGTCTAATTTATAGAGGAGAAAATGTTGTGAGTGAAGTGTCACACCCCAAACTAAGCAACATTTGTCAAGGATTGCTACTTTTGTTGCCCTTGCGTTGCTCCAACGACAACCTCCTCACTTGAGCGCTAAGCGAGCGACGGAATTGAACAAATTTCCAACTAGTTTTCTCTCTTTTCTTCAAACTTTAGATCACAATTTCTCATTCATCCGAAATATGTTAGGAGATTCCAAATATACCACCACGATTTACTCAACGAGTAGAATAAGTTAGTATATTTATTTTCATAATTTAACTATCGGATCAAGTTCGAATATTTGGTCGAAGTTGATATGAAAATCACTTTTTTCATGATTTAATACTTTACTAATTCTAACCATATATTCATTATCATTTAATATTATTGATTCCCAAGAAATTAATTAAAAATATTCTTCTTTTCATATGCTAGAAAGAAAACCTATTACTTATTTGCAGAAAAATTATAACAAGATTCGACTTTTCTATTCATTCACAACATCATATTAAAATCAAATTTTCTTTTGATATAATATGAAAAGCTCATTCAGGTTCCTTTTTTAACGAAAATATTGTCACAGTTTTTTTGTTCCATATTTTTATGTATATTGAAATATGCAATATTGAGTTTAATCGAGGCGAACTATAATTCTATTCTGCTTCTGGATCCTGGTGCCTGTGAAAAAGTTGCGATGTGTTCATCTTACACACTTAGCTTTATTACACCATTTTAAAATTATTAATTTTATTATTTATCTTTTTTTCATAATTATTTGTTTGTGTGATTATTATATATCTCATGTATTGTAGTTATTTTAATTTATATTTTAATCCAAGTCAAAGCCACTTTTCACACATTTCATCAGTTTTTATCAAAATCAAAATTTACTAAAAATTTGATTTTAAGTCCTCAATCATTTCATTTGCACCACAATCCCCAATTTATTGACTAAATAGGTTGGGGATTAATGCTACAATTTTCCCTATGTTTATATTTCATATTTTGTTTGCTAGAAAAGTTTTTGAAGGAAGTTACCTTAATTTTTTGGGATAATTGCAGCAGTTGTCCCAAATCTATCACTTTTTTGCAGACTTTACCTTAACTTTCACTTTGTGTCACACAGAGTCCCAAACCTTTCAAAAATTAGCACATTAAGTCCAAATGAATGATTTCTATTAGTTTGACTGTTAATTGATCCAATAAATTGACTTTGACAAATTTTAAAAATGGGCTAAAATAGTAATTTCGAATTAAAATTAAAAAAAAAACTAAATAACAAGGAAAACAAAATCACTGTTCATCTTCTCCTTCCCCCTCCCCCCAACCTCCTTCTAAACCACTGTTCATTAAGTACTCTAGAAAACCGTATCCAGGTAAATATATGATAATCCATTACGTTCAGTAACGTAAATGAGGTGTAGTAATGGCGCCGTAGAGGGAAGGGCATGTTTGGCTAGAATAGGATTAATTCTGTTGAATGATGAAAAAGAGGGAAAATGACCACTGAAATTAACAGATTCTCCATCATTGAGTTTGAGTTCATTCGCTGGGCCAGATATTGGGAGGGAGTAGATGTCAAAGGCATAACTTGATCTTCCCAAAGTAGTAAACACTATACTGGTGGCGTCATCGCCATCAAGATCCGCCGTTGCCAAAACTGGAAGTACTATGAAATTGAAGACGACGACGATTAGAGCTTGAAGATTTGAGGGTATCATTTTAATCATTGGAATTGTTCCTAAATTGAGTTAAAGGACATGAATTGGATTCTCATACATTGAGTTAGCGGTAATTGATGAACGATGGTTTAGAACGGTCAAACTAACAAAAATCATCCATTTGGACCCCAAATGCTAATTTTTGAAAAGTTTGGGACTGTGAGTGACACAAAGTGAAAGTTAAGGTTGCAAAAAAGTGATAAATTTGAGACCGCTGCTACAATTATCCCTAATTTTTAATTGGAAAGAAAAGCACTTCATATTACAGAAGAGATTTTAGAGGAAGTCACAACGGACCAACTTCTTCTAAAGGTTCTTCCAACTATCGGAAGCACTTTTGTAACACGTCCAAAAACTCCTTTCGACTTTTTAAAAGTCATGTCAAACGGGTTCTTCATTTCATTATTTTTGCTTATCTTCCCCTTCAAAGAACATGAGCACATGTTCTCACGTAGAAGATTCACATCAAACACAATAAAGCAACATTTTTGCATTAAAAAGTACCAATGTGACCTTGAAAAAAAACCGCCTCAATTGAGATGCAAAAAACCTCACACAAAAAGTACTACATGATGAAACCAAAAGCCAGAACTTGAAAATTAATAACATTTCAATCGGACAATTGCTCTGATAAATCTTTTTTATAGTAAAAGCACCTAACCACAACAATTATTAAGTCATCAATCACGAGTTTTATGAGAGAGTCAATTACATCCTTGTATTCGTTACGCTCTTTTGGCACCTTCACTACCAATACACAAGTGTGCATAAATTCCCGAATACAAGAAAAAGGAATAAGGAATGCCACAAAACAAGCATCATACATGGATTTCTTGTGAACCTGAGAACTCGCGAAGAGCTTTCACCTCCTTCTTGACAAAAGATGGCAAGCAAAAGGCAGCTTTGTGAATCTGTGGAGCACACACAAATTGTCAGTGTATTGCTTGAGAAACCTGTAATCCCATAACAAGAAGTTGATAAACATATTCCATACTACTCATTTTTTGTGCCTAAGCTAGATCAAGTGGTTTCAATACGTATAAAAAAGACCACTTGTGTACTGATTAAGAAAAGTGACTACACTATTAGTAATGGAGATCTTACACGACAAAGGCCTTGCTTACACAATATCTACTGAACATAAAGATCGAGAAAAAGTAGGCAATTTCATATATAAACATTTTATTATTGGTCTAGTCATTAGCCTCAACAACGACTTTTAAATGAAAACCATGAACAATAGCAAAATTTAAAGGTCACACTGGCAACATTCAAAACAGAAGAGAAGATACCTCAGAGTTGTAAAACCTGAGTTCCCTTATATGCTGAAGCGCACCCTCAATCTTCTCAATTGGATTGATAGGGTGCTTGAAATCAACTGGTGGTCCCTCTGTGGAGCACAATAGAAATCCTATAACGCCACTGTTGGTATCAGACAGAAACTACATGAGAACATAGTAATGGCTGGTTGCCAAAGATACCAATTAAATGATAGTATGTTGTAAGAAGCATATGCAAACATCAAATGTCAGCAAATAAACTATTAATTTATAGTCAAACTAATGAAGAATGCCCAAAATAACTTCATAAAAAGGGATACCTTAATAAAATATATAAGTAATTTGCATTAAGAAAACTTAGAAAAGTTATTTATACGGTCTGTAAAAGTTATACCTTGGATATGTAGGAACACTAGTCCATGCATAATGCACAGAACCCTTGAATGTTTCACGGCAAATCGAAATCATATCTTGAATCAGATGAGTGTGGAGCCACATGCTCTCTGCCATATTACATAGAACACCACCTGGCCTTAACGCTCTTGCAAGGGTCTCAAAAAATGGTTTCTCCACAAGCTCCTGAGCAGGACCTGTACAGAAACAAATTCAAATCAACATTAGCATGATATTATTATGGACTTTAGACGTACAAATGGGAACATAAAGGAAAAGCATATTGTCAAAGACAAATATTTTTTTAAGTATAATACTAAAAAGAAATTAATATGTTCTAGAGAATTTAAAGGTATTTCAAACCCATCTAGATGTATGTGAACAATTGGGAGCGCAAGGTAAATGTTTGTACTGCCCAAAAAGAAAAAAGGAATTTTTCCACAACAAAAAAAAAGCCAAGAAATATTGCGCTGCCCCATATACATACCTACAGGATCGGATGAATCAACAATAATTGCATCATACTTCCCTTCAGGTGCATGCCTTAGAAATTCGACAGCTGTCAAAGTCATGAAAGAGAATAATCAGAACACGAGAATAGTACTTGAGAATGAATGGAAATAAAGATCACTTTTTTGTAAAGCATGACAGCCTCTTCCCTCCGCGTTCTATTATACTGCAGAATACCATGAACCTATTGCTTTCAGGTCCCCATTAAATTTGCAGAACACCTTACCATCACCCTTTGTAATTCATAATGACACGAGCTAAGTTGAAGGGTTTAGGCATACCGTCACCAACATGTAGTCCCACACGAGGGTCCTCAAAGCCAATAGCTAGATCAGGAAAATACTTCTTGCTAACCTACGATGCAGAAAACAATGGATTGAAAACCACAAGAGTGTAACAAGGAAAGAGTATTTGTTAATACTTGTAACACAAATTTCAACCACTCACATCTATAACCATTTTATCTATCTCACAAATATCAATCAGCTCCACAGAGCTGTGACGGGCAATTTCCCGAAGAACTCCACCGTCACCTCCACCTACAACCAGAACCTGTAACTCATGGAAGGGGCATAGAGATGAAGTGTATTATAAATAAGGAAAACAAAAACAAAGTATAGAGATGGAGTGAGTTATAAATAACCAAAAAAAACCACTGTATTCCTGCAGGTGATGCAAAATCTTTTATTTATATTTTCATTGTGGTCATCTGCATACTAATGTTTCATGATTATATGCCATAGAAAAAGTTCAAACAGTATAACTAGAATGCACTCAGAGATCCTCCCCAAGTGTACTACATAGACGGGGAAAAATGCATCTAAGAAACAGGAATCCTTTCCTTAGTATCATCTTTTTCCCCCAAGGAACATAGCTTCGAGCTTGAACAATCTATTTGCTACAAATAAGATGGATATGTTTCACGAAATAGCAGAAGAACTGAGCAATCTACTACAAAAGAATGAAATTGAGCATTTTCATAGCAGACTGATGTAACATCCCAGTATCTTCAGAAATGATTGAAGAGCCAAAGGTAGAAAATTATTTACTAATATATCGACCTAGAAAAAAATTAAAGCAAAGAACAAAATATTCACATACTTTCTTTTCTGAACGTGGTTATAAATTGTAATAGGCTGAAATAATATTAATTCAGTATAATGACCAAGAATCCAACCTATGTGGAAAAATATAAGAGACCAACAGTTGTTCCACTGTCGCCTAAAGCAAGTGAAAAATGAGAATAATAGGAACTCCATAAAAATACATTTGTCGCAATAAACAGAAATCAGAATTTACGTTTTTCGGGGCTTCAATGGAACAAAGGGGGAGATGGGTTATCATTTCCTGATACGCGCATTCATCTGTCTCAGTCAACTGAACAATGCCATCTAGAACAAGCACTTTTCCATATGCCAATGACTGCGAGGGTAAGAAAACACAATGTATAAATGCACGTGTCAAGACTTGAAATGACAAGGAACCACAGAAGCACAAATGTAGTATTAAAATTTACAGTAGCGGATGCACAACCTCGAAAACCATAACCTCCTGGTACTCTGACTTTTCCTTAAACAGAATCTTTTCTACTTTCAGGGAGTGTGCTTCTCCTATAAGCAGAAACACTAGGGTTAACTAAAGATAGCTCATAGCTGCATAGTAAAAAGTATAAACAAGAACATAAAATCTTAAGGTTTACGAAGGAGCAGGATTCATATTCCTCCTCCCTCTAATCAAGACCTAACCTCAAGTTCTCAAGAAACTATGAACAAATCTTTTTCCTCTCAAAGGGCATCATAACTAATTTACAATCACTAATGTAGGAATTATGGCATCTGAACAACACACATTATTAAGATTTGCGGTTAAATATTTCCACTGGAATTATTCCAACAATTTTCCGGAGGTTCTTGCATCCAATTCCTTCATGAGTAGCGTCATTAACATTTCTCAAAATCTAATTAACAAGACTATACATTAAAGTCAAATAGTCTTTCATTACTTCTGAACATACTAGGAACGAAGTAGCATCATCATCTAAAATTAAACTAGAGAAGTAAATCAACTTGACAGATTCGCAGAATAACAGCAGAAGATGTAGACATGCCTCCCAATTATTTGAGAAAAAAAAAATAAAAAAAATAACACCAACACATCTTATCCCTTGATAAAGGATTTAGTCAAATGGAGATAAGCAGGAAAAGAAAGGTTGAGCGTGCTAATATATTAGACAGAGTTGAGATAAAAAAGTTTAAGGTGCTGATTGGATAAAGCAATGCAAGATAATAATTTTAAGTATAACCCTTGGCTGAATGGTAAGAAAGAATAAAGGAAAACACACCTGGCCACATTGGGTTGTTGAAATACAATTCTTTCTGAGCTTTACCTGCGGGAAAAGAATTCAGCAAAATGACTAAAACATAGATGGTAGGATAGAACATATAAAATCAAGGAGTTCTACAAACAAAAATAAATATATGATAATACCAGAGGATGACTGAAGTTCAGAGAACCATCCGGAAACAACCGTGGAATGGCATCTGGCTTCAAGCTCAGGGTCTGACACCTTAGCTTTCAAACAACAAGAGGGGATAACCATGGCCTTGTTCGAACAATTGGTGTCACTCTCCCTCCCATCCATAGCCCTCTGACATTCCAAGCCTCCTTCTGCGCCGCCCTCCATATAATATAATTTTCTCCTCTAGATCCAGTCTCTGATCACAAAAAATATACCCCAAAAAGAGATCAATACGTAAACAACATCAAAATTAACAAAACACCATTCAGGATAATTAATGAAACAAATCCTAAAATTCCACAAATAGAAAAAGCAACGGCAATAATGGAAGAAATTTTATATCATCTTGACATTCTTCATTACTAAAATATGCCGAGAGTATCCAAAACAAATTTTTACAAGTACATGAGATAAACCAAGTTGCATGCATAAGAAAGGTTCTTGGCTAATATTATAGTGGGCACCTAAAACGATAATAAAGATAATAATCAAAGAAAGTTTTACAATACACAAGTTAATCCAAAACAAAGTTTTACAAGTACATAAGTTAAACCGAGTTGAATGCAGAAGAAAGGTTTTTGGCTAATTAACTGTGGGCACCTATAATGATAATAAAGATAATAATCAAAGAAAGAGAAGGAATTTTAAAGGCATCTAACTGAAAAGAGAGGAAATAATTTCAAAATCTAGTTGAGGTACAGACAATAAGATATTAGCCAATAATAGCACCAGAATCCTCAAGCTTTATTGTTCAAAAGAGAAGTACAATCAATCTCAACAAATTGAGAATTTTTTAATGTTTAAATTCAAAGGCTACGTTGTCTTCACGCCAACTAAAAGTCCTACATAAAAAATATTCATTAATACAGAAAGAAGATCTTTATTCTAGAATGTGGGAAAAAATATTTTTCTTGATTCCAATTAAATATGGAAAAAATTCATGAAAAGGAAACAATTCATGAAAAGGAAAAAATTCATGAAAAGGAAACAAAATAAAAGTACAATTAAAACTATGATAAATTTGAATAACTCCAAGAAAAATAAAATCAAATATGAATATTTCCATGATTCGGTTGAATTATACTTTACATATAGCGATATAAATCACAAATTAATAAGTCGCATAATATTTAGCATTAATACTTCCTCCCCGCTAAACAGGATACTAGGGTTTAACAAAATGGGGAAATTTTCCAATTTTCGAATACAAATATTCCAAGTTCTTCAATATCTTTACTTCTCTTCGCCACAAAAGAACAGAAAATAAACAAAAAATTAAAACTAAAAACAGTAAAACACACAAAGATTACATAAAAATGCATGCAGATAAAGAAAAAATATATAACAATATACAGAAATTATAATCGTACCTGAAAATTTCTTTAAAAAATTGGAGGTAAATCAGCGCAATGAAAAATCGAGTATGATTATTGCACAAAATTACAAGAGATAAAAAATGGCAGTGATTTATCAGTCTTTTCGTGTCTCCTCCCTGCTTCACTCTCTGTACCTATAGGAGGTAGAAATGGCGTCAGACTCAGAGGAGGAGAAACTTATAGATAATTAATTATTTTACCAAACAAAAACGTTTAAGCGAATCGAAACCATTAGTTATGGGCCCACCGCCCACAGGGTTTGGCTTTCCCTTTTTCTTCTTCTTTTTTTTTTTTTTTTTTCTTTTTCAGATATATAAATGCATTTGATAATAATTGTACGAAGTTGGTGAATTATGTTTGGTTCTTTGTGACAAGACGTGTGCTCGATCGTCGAACATGGATTCACAATTATTATCTATACATTTTATAAGATTCATAACTTGTAAGTATTTAATTCTTGTTTGGTGGGGATTAAAATCATTTTTTTAGCAGATTTTGATAAAAACTGATGAAATGTATTATTAAAAAGTTGTGAGACTCATGAAAATGTGGTTAAAATTAATTGTTGACTTTAATTTTAATTTTAATCGTTACTGAATATGAACTTAAATTTTAATTTAATCACTTTCCATCATATACGAAAGCGATAACTTGTCAACTCGTTTGAGTTGGTAAGTTGAGACATATTGCATTGGCATAAAGTGAAAGGAATGACAAGTCTTCATTTTGACACGTTATTTTGGAGCATAACATATATCATTTTGATAAATTTTAGTCAATTATATAATTTAAGAGTATCATCGAGTTTTAAAAGATTTCATTAAAATTTAATATATTTTTATAAATTTCGAGTCTATAAATATAAATATCAGGCTCTTTATGGATTATAGCCTAATCATTCATATTTTTCAGAGAGTTTTGAGTAAATTTTGAACTCATAACTCCTTTTTCATGTAGTCCATGTACATTGAGTCATCGAAGTAAAAATACCAAAAATATATGTTAGGAATTGGATTAAAATGAAATAATTATTAGATTTATATATAAGATATATCAATATTTTCTTACACATCTTCTATATATTAAAAGTGGCTATATAACGGAATTTCTTGTTTTTAACGGAAAAATTAACGGAATTTGTTGTTTTAACGAACTATGTAACGGAATTTCTTGTTTTAAACAGGCAGCTACACCTTCCTTCAATATTTTTATCATAATTTTGTATTCCGATATCCGATTGAGGCGATTCAAAATGCGTTGGAAAGCTAACTCATCTGACTACAACTTTGATTCAGGCATCATTCTCCAATTCGATCACTTTTTATACCAAAAATAGGTCTCAATATGAGACTAAAATATCGGAGCATAACTTTTCGGTTGGAAATTGATTTGTGATCATCTTTTGACTAAATTTGATTCCATTGACGTCTTCCTTTATTCAATTGACTCCGAGCACTCTCAAATCTTCATCGTGAGGTTCGGCACAACTTTTAAGTATTTACATTTTAGCCCCCGAACTTTGGATCCCTTACAATTTAGCAATTTCTCCAAATTTGTTAACTTTTGCTTATTTTCTTCGATCTCGCCAACTTACATCACAACATCAAAATCACACATCTAATTATTTATCAATTACATAAACATTACATCATTAATTATTTAATTAACCAAAAAAATTACATTTTTATTAATAACAAATTCATTCTTAAACAAAACTATTAAATATAAACTAGGCAAACGTGCATTGTACGTTGCTTGCACCTAGTAATTTATAAAAACAAACATTTCAAGATTCGAACTATTTCCTCATTTAGTCCATGTAACATTATTTTGCTTTTACCTTTACGAGTAATGTTATTTATCATCGTAATAATAGAATGTTGGTGATGTGGTAATTTATTATCCCTTACATTTCTTTCTCTCTCCTTCTCCTCCCACTCATAAAAATTGAACCCCCAATCTTATTCTTCTACACAAATTATAACATTATCGATATTCCATCATTATAATGATAAATAGCATTATTCTTTACCTTAACTTTGTACTCAAAGCTCTCCTTTGTACTAACATTTGTCCTTACAAAATAAAAATAAAAGAAAAAATTCACAACCTAGGGGTGGTGGTTAATTGTTTATTTTTCTTTTACACTCTTTGTCAAAAGATTGGTTCAATATAATAAATAGGGAAAATTGCAGTAACGGTTCCTGATCTTTTTAATTTTGGTAGACTTTACCATAATTTTCAATTTATGCCAACGAACGTCCCTAACTATTCATAAATATGCTCCTGGAGATCATCTGGATGGAAACCGTGAGTTGACCAACAAAAGTGAACTTTGATCAATTTTGGCCAAATTGAAAGGAGTAAAATTGTGACTTTGTATATTTATAAATATTGATAATTAAAATAATAAAATTAGAGAAAAAGAAAAAGAAATTTACCCCCAACACCCCCATCCCACCCACCCCCTATCTTAATCTTTTCCAATTACAAAAGGCAAGGCAAAAAAAATCATGGAGGCAAGTCCACCCATGAATTTCCCGAATAGAAAAAATCTGGAAAAGATAATGAAATTTGAAATTGAAATCAAAACCATATTTCAACCATTCTTGCTTTCCCTTCATGTTCTCCAAAATTTTCTCCCTCTTAAAGCCCAAAAATTTAGATTCCCGAGAGAAATTTAAAAAAAAACCGAACTTGGGTTTCGAAATATGATTTTGTGTTGCAGACTAATTGGGAAGGTGTGGAAATTTGAAGGTTGTTGAATGAATATATAGGTGGGTGGAGTGTTTTACCAACCTTGAAATGATTTTTGGTTGGGGTGGTTTGAAATGGGATGTGGTGTGGGGTTTGAGGGTGGTGGCCGTAGTCGTGGTCGTGGGTGGTGCTGCGACGTGTTGGTAGATGTCGACGGTTGACCATGGATGAAAATCAACATTGTTAGTTGGAGAAGGTGAAGATAGATGGTGGATGGGGTAAACGTGTTGGGGTAAATTTCTTCTTCTTTTCTTTAGTTTTATTATTTTTATTGTCAATAGTTATAAATATACAAAGTCATCTCTTTCAATTTGGTTAAGTCCACTTTTCTTTATCAACTCACTGTTTCAATGGAGGGTTCCATCCAGATGGACTCCAGGTACATATTTATGAAAGATTGAGGACTTTCGCTGACACAAATTGAATGTTAAGGTAAAATTTACAAAAATTAAAAAGGTTAGGGATGCGGCTGCAATTTTCCCTTACAAATCTGAGGGAATATTTTAAAGTTGGCGAGAAAAGGACACAATTTAAGAATATTTTATATATATTATACAACGTGTAGAAAAGTTGCCGACGAGTTAATAAGTAGGCACGTATTACATTAAGCCCTTGTTTGGGATCCACTCTTCAAAAAATACATATTTTTCTTTTTTCATTTTCGGCTACACATTTTTCAATAAAATAATATTGTACGCAAAACAAAAAAATTTCTTACTTTTTAACCACACGTCCTTCAAAATATTACTATTCATACATACATTTTTTCCAAAATGTACTTTTAAGGGAGCCAAATCAAGTGCTAAGATAAAATTCAAATATGTTATTTATAATAAAGTTAAAATTGATATTCTATTCCAATAATAAAAGAAATACCATTCAAAAAAAAAAAAAAAAAATCCCAAAATTCTACTTCAAAACTGTCTTTTGAATCAAGAAGACTACATTTTCATAAATCACGTGGTCTAAATATGCTTCTGTTTGATGATCGTTATTTGAAAAAAATAATATTTTAAATAGTAATTTTTAAGAGAATGTGATTAAAAAGTAGTAAAATTTTGGATTTACTTATAAAATATTTTATACACCACGTTTGAGCCGTATTATTCTCCCATGAATGCATTTTAAATAGTGTTTTGATGGAAAAATATGTGGTTAAAAAATAAAGAAAAGTTTTTTAATTTACGTGTAATACTATTTTATTGAAAAATGTGTAGTTGAAAATAAGAGAGAGAAAAATGTATTTTAGAGAAATGAGTATCAAACATTATTTGTGATTAAAAATAAGTATGTAGAAAAAAAAATTAAATAATAATTGTCAACGTCGACATAATATATACGAATTTCTATTTGTTTACTATTTATCAAATGATAGCAATGAAAAATTCAAATTGGTATTCAATATTTAATTATAATTACAAGATCTCCAATAACAAAAACGTTTTAAAATTTATTGCTTCGTCACCTCACCCTTCCATGCTTTTAGGCAAACACCCATCTTGGTTTTAGAATTTGGTGTACCAAATTTATTAGATAGATTCAAATTATTAAAAATAATTGTACAAGATTAATAATAATAATAATAATAATAATAATAATAATAATAATAATAATAATAATAAAAAAAGTAAAACAAAATTTCAAAAAAACAATTCAATTTTCACGATCGAAGAAATTAAATGGAGTTTCATATTCAATTTCTTGTGCGTATTCAAACTAAGTTCACAAATAATTCACGTGAAAACACATCGAGAAGGTCTCCACAATGGTGTCTAAAGCATAATTTGTTAATTCGACGAGTTGGCACGTGCTTCATTCAGCGAAAAGTTAGTATGATTTATTTACAACCCCACTATATATACAATTATTAATGGTGTTGTAATTTTTACAACACAACACATTAGGGTGGGGTCCAATGTGTGGTGTTGTAAAATGATTGTACAAGTGGATTTTTTTAAATAAATAAAGCTAAAATTGATAGACCATTTCATACCAATTAAAGAATTTCCCCAACATAGGCCCACAAGTTAAGAATCCATCAACGTGGTATTAAACAATTTTCACGATGCAATCATATAAAAGTGAATTAGGGTGTGTTTGAGCCATTTTATTTAAGAAGAATGTATTCTGAAATACTAGATTAATGGAGAATATGTGGGTGAAAAAGAAGGAAAAGTTATTGATATGATATAAAATATTATTTTATTGAAAAATGTGTAGTTGAAAATGAGTAGAAGAATGAAAATGAAAATTTTAATATGTACCAGGGGCTTAGTATATATAATTGCTTTAAGAGTAAGTTGGGATTGGATGCCAAGAAAATCAAATAAAGTGGATTCAAGATAATTATTTCGTTTGAAACTAAGGGTCCGTTTGATTGTAGAGATAGAAAATGGGTGGAAAGAAAATGAATTTTAGGAAAAGTAACTATCTAAAAATGTTTTCTAGGGAATTATTAATTAAGTGTGTTGATTGGTTTAATTTTTCACTTGAAAGATTTTAAAATTTTGTGTTCGTTTGGCTTTATTTTACATGAAAATTGTCCATTAAAGTGATAATTTTTCCACGATTGATTATAAAATTTATTTCCATTGCAAAAAAGTAAAAAAAAAAAAGGGGAGGAAAAAATTTCCTACAAAATCATTTTTTTTCATCAAACTTTAGTATTCGTTTGATTTTGTTTTACATAAAAAGTATCCATTAATGTAAAAAAAAATTTTTACAATTGGTTATGAAATTTGTTTTCATCACAAAAAAAAAAAAAAAAAAAAAAGAAGAAGGTGGAATCAGATTTCCCACCAAAATCAATTGGGTGGAAACCAAGTTCCCAAAAAAATAAAAGCCACCAAACACTACATGCGCGTTTGATTAGGAAGATAGGAAGATATTTTTTTACAATAGGAAGATATTTTTCGTTTTCCATCTTTTGCGCTGTTTGATAGCCCAAATTTTCCTCGGAAAATATTTTTCCTCCCCACCCGCCATGTCAGCATTTTCTTGGTTTTTCTTAAAAATATTTTCCCAACATATTTTGTTGGGAAAATATTTTCCAACCGGCTGAATCGAATTTTTTTTTTTTTTCGAAATGGAAACAAATATCATAATCAATCGTAAAAAAAATTTTCACTTTAATGGACAATTTCCATATAAAATAAAGTCAAACGAATACTAAACTTTGATTAAAAAAATGATTTTTTAGAAAACAATTTTTTTTTCCTTTTTGTTTTTTTTAACTTTTTGGCAATGAAAACATATTTTATAACCAATTGTAGAAAAAAAATATCATTTTAATGGACAATTTCCATGTAAAACAAAACCAAACGAATAGAAAATTTAAAAAAATTTCGGGTGGAAAATTATACCAATCAAACACATTTGAAATCATTTTCCTTACAAAACATTTTCTAGGTAAATATTTTTCCTCTAAAATATTTTCTTTCCGCCCATTTTCCACCATTGCAATCAAACGCATCCTACATTTCTTGGAAAATGGAAAACTTTTTCCAATTTCCATGAAATTTGTTGTATATCAAATTTCTTGGGATTGTTCTCTTCGTATTTCAATTTTCTATTTTGAATTTTAAATTCATTTTGTATTTTGTGTTTTGAGTATTCATTTAAATTGCTTGCACTGTTTGTGCATATCTTATAAGCAATTGATAAATCAAAAAAAGGAAAAAACCACAGTCGCTGCTGCCAACGTCTTCCCTTCAATGGGTTGTTGGCGACTTGGCGTCGAAGAGAGAAAGGCAGAGACGGGCCTAAACCTCAGCAGCATCTCGACGAATAGGTCGTGATGAATGGGTCACAATGCTGACAGTAGTGTCACCTCCCCACGCACAGGGGCTCTCCTCCGTCACCGGTTGCAGTGTTTGAGTGGGTCGCCGGCATCGAGAAGAGAGAAGGAAGAGATGTGATTGGAAAAAGAGAGAAGGAGGAGATGGTTTTGGGTGTTTCCCGTGTTTTCCAATTTTTGGGCGTTTTGTACAGAAAACATCCAAAACGTAAAAAATTACGTTTTGTGTTTTCAGTACAAATTTTTTTTTTCAAAAATGTGTTTTCAAAAATAGAAAAGAGAACAAGTTTTCACCGTTTTGGATAATTGAAAACAGAAAACGGTTTGAAAACTATAAAGAGAATGAGCCCGTCATTTCTTGAAAAATGGAAAACTTTTTCCAATTTCCATGAAATTTGTTGTGCATCAAACACAACCTAAGTTCACAAATAATTCACGTGACAACAGCATCGAGAAGGTCTCCATAATGTAGTCTTAAAGCATAATTTGTCAATTCGACGAGTTGACAAGTTGGCACGTGTTTCATTCAGCGAAAAGTTTGTATAACCTATTTATAATAAAACTAAAATTGATAGTCCATTTCAGACCATTCAAAAAATTTCCCCAACATAGACCCACATGTTAAGAATCCATCCACGTGGTATTAAACAATTTTCACGATGCAATCATATAAAATTGAATTTGTATATATAATTTGCTTTAAGAGTAAGTTGGGATTGGATGCCAAGAAAACCAAATAAAGTGGATTCAAGATAATTATTCTAGTGTATTTTTAACTTTTATATATACTATATAATTCCATGATTGGCACGTGTATTTTTATTTTTTACTTTTTTGACTAAAAGTTTGGATGGTCAGGACTCACTAAAATGGAACAAACCACCACATGCGATGGCTAATTATACTAAGCATAATTCCATTTAATATTTGGTGCAACAATCATTCGAACGTGAAGATAGGCTTTATCCCATATGAATGCATCTCTTTTACTAGTACAACTTTTTAAAATAATTGATTTTTGCCTGTCGTTTTACACCAGTAATCTTGGAATCGGGGGCGAAGGTAGGATTGTAGAATTGTGGGGGCAAATTTCAAAACAAATTAATCGTGGGGACAAAATTGAAAACTATTGAGGAATCTTGGAAAATATTGTACAAAATCTTAGCTTTAAAGTTTGGTGTTGGGGTAGATGCCCCACTATAAATCCGCCTTTTCTTGGAATGAGCAATAATTTTTGAAAATCCATCGTGCAAAGTTTAATTGTTTTGCAATATCGTTTACCAGCCAACTTCTCTTCAAATATTTGCGAAAAACAAATTCATAAAAGTTTACGAGACATCATATATAGAACTTTCAAAGTTATCTAGGATTGGTCAAACATTATATAGATTTAATACAAGAAAAAGCATAAAGCTCGAGTATTGTTCATATATATTGTCCTTTTATTTCTCGTCACCCTAGAATCATCTTCTTGAAAATCCATATTGCATCTAAAACCCTTTTAAAAATGAAAAAGGGAAAATTGAATCCTAATTGACAAATGATTAACCTTTTTTTTTTCTTCTAAAATCTATTTTTCGTTTTTAATTTTAATTTTTATAACGAAATTGTCCTACCAAAATAAAAACAAAATATGAACAATCATATTCCACGAACAAAACTAAATTTGAACAGAATCCATCCAAAGGAATCGTTTGTGTCAAGAATAAAACGTTTGAGACCATTTACACCAAAATTTAAAGACTTGTACAAAATATGGAAGATAAGCAAAGATTTGAAACCCTTTATGCCAATTTTCCTATTCAACTTAAGTTCACGAGTCTATAACATAAATGCTACAAAAATGAGGGTAAAATTCTATTTATGGTCACTAAACTTTTAAACAAATCTCAATTGGATCATGAAATTTTAATTTGTTTCAATTGTCCATCACTTCCCATTTTCTAAATTATAGCACATATTCCTCCTTCCTCTAATCAAGACCTAGCCTCAAGTTCTCAAGAAATTATGAACAAATCTTTTTCTCTCAAAGGGCATCATAACTAATTTACAATCACTAACGTAAGAATTATGGCATCTGAACAACACACAGTATTAAGATTTACGGTTAAATATTTCCGCTGGAATTATTCCAACAATTTTCCGGAGGTTCTTGCATCCAATTCCTTGATGAGTAGCGTCATTGATATTTCTCAAAATCTAATTAACAAGACTATAAAGTCAAATAGTCTTTCATTACTTCTGAACATACTAGGAACAAAGTAGCATCATCGTATAAAATTAAACTAGAGAAGTAAATCAACTTGACCGATTCGCAGAATAACAGCAGAAGATGTAGACATGCCTCCCAATTATTTGAGAGAAAAAAATATAAATAAAAATAACACCAACACATTTTATCCCTTGATAAAGGTTTTAGTCAAACGGAGATAAGCAGGAAAAGAAAAGGTTTGAGCGTGCTAATATATTAGACAGTTGAGATAAAAAGTTTAAGGTGCTAATTGGATAAAGCAATGCAAGATAATAATTTTAAGTATAACAACTTATCCCTAGGCTGAATGGTAAGAAAGAATAAAGGCAACGACACCTGGCAACATTGGGTTGTTGAAATACAATTCTTTCTGAGCTTTACCTGCAGCAAAAGAATTCAGCAAAATGACTAAAACGTAGATGGTAGGATAGAACATATAAAATCAAGGAGTTCTACAAATAAAAATAAATATATGATAATACCAGAGGATGACTGAAGTTCAGAGAACCATCCGGAAACAACCGTGGAATGGCATCTGGCTTCAAGCTCAGGGTCTGACACCTTAGCTTTCAAACAATAAGAGGGGATAACCTGATAGAAAAACATAATAGGATTATTGATTAAAACAATAATCAAATCCTTAATTCTCAATAACATAACCATAGATTCATCTCCATGTTGAAATTCGGAAAAATAACAAAACATAAAAACATATCTACATTCATAGTAATTTGATTCTTTTGCCTGGATGGGGTTAAGATCTTCCAAATGGTTGGTGATCTTTACTTCAACTTTTGCTCTCTATTGATGGGGATGTAGAGAAACTCAAGAATACCAACAAATGGGAACCATAAGCATATAAAATAATAGTAGTAACTCAATAGTCACTATCTTTCAGTTGCTTCAAATTGGTCCCTTATCAATTTAAAACAACACTCTGTTCTCTACACTATAATTCCATGAAATCTAATACCCATTAGTCACAATACATCTTTAACGGATCACTTTAATTGACCAATATCTTTTAAATAATAGCATCATACATTTTAATATACAACGTGTGACCCCATATATGTTGAAAATATCCAACAATCTCCCACTGGGCCATATGTGTAATCTTACAAATGTGCACAACTTATGAACTCAAAATTATGCTATCATTATTATGGGTATTACCAAACAATCTCTTCCATTAGTCATATTGATATAAGATCAAAGTGATTTTCATCACATTTAACGTGACTAAATCCATCAATGGTCACATACACTCATACAACCAAATGACATAGATCAATCATGGGAATGTGGCATGGAAATTACATGTTAGATCCAAACATGTCTATTTCCAACTGGTCCAATCTTATTTCTTAAGTGAGATCAATACTGAACATAATAATAGAGTGAAATGAATTGAATACTTTATTTATATATAAAATAATATCAAAATATACAAATGTGCCCAAAACATAAAGTAATGAAAATATAAACTCCTACTAAATTTGATATCCTCATGATATTAAACACCCATATGAGCAGTGTGCTCATTAAAGACCTTGGGTGTCAATCCCTTAGTAAGCGAATCCACAATCATGGAGTTTGTCCCAATATACTCTATGAAAATCTGTTAACTCTGTACTCTTTCCTTAACAACCAGGAACTTAATGTCAATGTGTTTTGACTTAGATGGGATCCTGTTGTTATTGGAATATAGAACTGTTGAGTTATTATCACAATATAACTTTTGCGGTCTTTCTACGCCATTCAGAATGCATAGCCCAGTGACAAAATTTCACAGTCATATTCCATGATTAGAGGGCTCATAGCATACTACAAATTCTGCTGCCATGGTAGAAGAAGCTATGAGTGTATGCTTGGCACCCTTCCAAGAAATAGCTCCTCTAACTAACAGATAAATATAACCTGATGTGGATCTCCTACTATTTTGGCATCCAACAAAATCAGAATCGGAATACCCTATGATCTCTAACTGATCTGATCTGATATAGGTGAGCATATAATTATTTGTTCTCTTCAAATACCTCATAACCATTTTGGCTTCTTTCCAATGATCCATTCCAGAGTTGCTCAAATATCTGCACGGCATTCCAACAATGAATGTTATGTTTGGACGTGTACAAACTTGAACATACATAAGACTCCCAACAGTTGACATATGGAATTTTCTGCATTTCCTTAACTTCAAGGTTATTTTGCGGGCATTGTTTGAGACTAAATTTGTCTCCCTTAGCGACAAGAGTATTACCTGATTTACAGTCTTGCATGCCAATCTCTTAAGTACTTTATCGATATAACTCTTTTGTGATAATCCAATAATACCTCGAGAGCGATCTCGGTATACCTGAATCCCTAATTCAAAAGAGGCGTCACCAAGATCTTTAATCTCAAAACTCCTTGATAAAAATCTCCTGGTTTCGTGCAACAAGTCTATATCATTAGTGGCAAGCAGTATGTCATCAACATACAAAATCAGAAAAATATGCTTACTCCCACTGAACTTGTGATACGCACAATAATCAACAACATTTATCTCAAAACCAAACGAGATAATTACTTGATGAAATTTGTAGTACCATTGACGGGAAGCTTGCTTGAGCCCATAAATGGATTTCTTTAATTTGGAAACTATATTCTTCAGGTCTCCTGACACAAAGTTTTCTAGTTGCACCATATAGATTGTCTCATCTATGTCGCCTTTGAGAAACGTTGTCTTAACATCCATTTGTAACTCAAGGTCAAAGTGCGCAACAAGTGTCATAATTATCCTGAAAGAGCCTTTCGCCGAAATTGGAAAGAAAGTCTCTTTAAAATCAATACCTTCCTTTTGGGTAAAGCTTTTAGCTACAATACGAGCTTTATATCTTTCCACATTACCTTTTGAATCCCTCTTGATTTTAAAAATCCATTTACAACCAATGGACTTCGCCCCTTCTGGTAACTTGACAAGATCCCAAACCTTGATCAATAACAGGTGTAGAAACCTATACATTGTCAAAAGCAATAGTAAGAATCGAAACCGACCCTTCTTCAACTTCTTCCTCAAAGCCAATATTTCTAACCTTATTTCTCCTCCCCAAACTCAGCATCCTCAAAAAATGTTGCAGTTCCCGTTTCAAAAATTGACTTAAGTGTGAGATCATAGAATTTATAGTCCCTTGATCGCTTAGAATAACCAATAAAGTAGCTGCTCACTGTTTTAGAGTCCAATTTCTTTTTATGTGACCTATAAGGCCTAGCCTCAGCTGGACATTCCCAAATGTAAAAATGCTTTAAACTAGGCTTCCTACCTGTCCAAAGCTCATAAGGTGTTTTAGCAGTAGCCTTAGTTGGTACTCTATTCAGAATATAAGCTGCAGTCTTTAATGCTTCTCCCCATAGTGGTTTTAGTAAGGTGGAATGACTAATCATACTCCTTTCCATATCCTTAAGAGTCCTGTTTCGTTTCTCAGCTACACCATTCATGTTCGGCGATCCGGCATGGTGTATTGTGGGACGATTCCACGTTCCTCTAGATATTTAGCAAATGGTCCTGGACGTTGTTTACCTGAACTGTCATTTCTGCCGCAGTACTCACCACCACGATCAGACCTCACGCTTTTTATCCTTTTGTTGAGTTGATTATCAACCTCAGTTTTAAACATTTTGAACATGTCCAGTGACTCAAACTTTTCATGAATAAGATATAGGTACCCATAACCTGAGTAATCGTCTATGAATGATATAAAATATTGTTGACCATTCCAAGAAGTTGTAGGGCGTGGTCCACAAATATCCGTGTGTATTAATTCTAAGACATCTGAAGTTCAGTTAGCACCTAATCTCTTAGTTTTGGTCTGTTTTCCCTTGATACATTCAATGCATACATCAAAATATGTGAAGTCAAGGGAATTCAAAATACCATCTAGAGGTGTCAATCCGGGTGGTACGGGCAGGGTCGGCCCGCCAACATATGAGCCCGGTAACAGCCCGCCCGAGAAAAAGCCCGCCCGCTACGGGTTCCGGGAAGCCCACAAATTTTGGACTACAACCCAGACCCACCCACTGATTTATGCGGGTCGAGCCCATGCGGGTCACGGGGTAGTGATTTGTTCCGATTTGGCCTATATTATTATATAAATAAAATTATAAAAATATAGAATTTTTTATATTTATAGCAAAAATATTTTTTTTTAAATGTAAACTAAGAATTGAACAAAATGATAAATTCATATTTATACCAAGAAATATTTACATAGAATTCAAATTTAATGTTACATGAATTATTTATAACTTCGTAAAGTTAAATTTAATTTAAACAAATAACAACTAAATGCATTTCTAATTACTATTATCAAATATTTATAGTATAAGTACATCCCAATTAAGTTGTCACATACTTTTATTATAATTTATAGTTTAAGTACATCCCAACTATGTTGACTCTCTTCCCTCATTTTTTTCAAATTAAAAAAAAAAAAAAATCACGGGCCAACGGGTTAATCGCGGCCCGTGAAGGTGCGGCCCGTGTAGGTGCAACCCGCAAAACCCGCGAGTCACACCTCCTTGACCTGTGAACCGCCCGCTCGGGACACGGGTCAGCCCGCTGTCTCGGGTGGATCCGGACCGGTTTTCACAAGTCTAGCCGGCCCGTCAATCTTGACACCTCTAATATCATCTGACACAAGTCGTTCAACTCTAGCTTTAGAAATGTGACCTAAGCGTTTGTGCCATAATTTTGTTAAATTTTTATTATTTAATTTGTGTTTAGTACCACGTGATTCCACATGCAGGTTTTAATTATATGATCCAGCAGTATCAAGCAAATATAAGTTATCATATGCAGATAATAAACCAGTACCAATAATATTGGAATTTAAAGAAAGACTAAACTGATTGTTTCCAAATGAACAATAATAACCAAATTTGTCCAACAAAGAAATAGAAACCAAATTCCGTCTAAAAGACGGCACAACAAAAGTGTCTTTCAAATCCAAATAATGACCAATTTTCAACAATAACCGAAACGTGTCTATTACATCAACTTCCACCGACTTGTCATCACCCACATAGATGTGTCTTTCACCATCATTTGGCTTTCGATAGCTCAGACAATCCTGCATAGAATTACTTATGTGAGTAGTAGCACCAAATCTAACCACCAAGTATTTCTAGGTATTGAAGTTAAATTAACCTTAGAATAGACCAAAGTAAGATTTGCACCTTTATTTGCACGTCAGGCGTGGTATTTGGTACAGTTCTTCTTCAAATGTCCAGTTTTGTTGTAAAAGAAAAAGTCCCCTTGTCATCTTGCATTTTCTGTTGTATTGGACCCTTATGAGCAGTTTCATATTCTTTTTTACTTTTCTTGCCCTTATCTTTAGAAGTGCTCGCCTTAGAAGTGTTTGCCAATTGAACATTTTCAATTCTGTCTTGCTTCAACCTTTCTTTCTCTTTGCATACAATATGAAATGAGTTTATTTAGAGACCATTTCTAATTCTGGCAGTTATAACTAACCTTAAATTGACTGAATTGTGCAGGAAGCGAGATCGATACCAAATGTACGAGCAAGTCATCAGATAACTTGAGCTTTAGTGCCTTAAGTTTAGAAGTAATGTGAGACATCTCCATGATGTACTCCTTTATATTTCCTTTGCTTTTATACCTTATTGAAATCAAGCGTTGCATAAGCGTATTTGTTTCAGCCTTATCATTTTTCGCAAAACGTTTCTCAATTTTGGTAAGGATATCCTTGGCATTAATCACTTTCTCATATACAACGCCTCTAAAGGCTTCTGGAGTGCATCGCTTAATGATCATTAGACTCATGCAATTTGAGCGATCCTACTTCTCATAGTTCCTATTTTCATCATATGAACTTTTGTCCGTAAAAGGAGTGGGCTGCTCAATCCGAAGCGCAAGATCTAGATCCATACAACCAAAACAATTAAAACGTTCTCTTTCCAATCCTTGAAGTTTTGTCCCATTGAATATGGGAATAGAATTAACATTTACAGATATGGAAGTAGCAGATGAATTAGCTGTAGAGAGAAGATGATGAATTATGCTCATATTATTATTAAGATTCAATAATCATTAAATTCAAATAATGGTAAGTTTTATCTCAAGATACCTAGCACATCATTAATATAAAGTCTTTGGACAGTAATATTAATTGTAAGTGGTACTCTTGGTGTAGTGATCAAACATTGACAATAACTCTTGTCTACCGTCACAAATGTGCATGCAATTCGGCCAAATATTAACCTTCATTCGGTTAATATCAGCATGAACTAGCATACACATGAAGTCCTTCTAATATCTTAAGTGAATTAATTTCAACAAGAGATGTTGCTTTGGCAAGATATTGCTTCAATCAATTCACTTTTGAATATTATATATACTCAAATTAGTCCTTTATATCAAAATTTGAAAAGCAGAATACTTAATTTTATTTATATTGAAACTTTAAGGGCCTAAGAGTTAATAATTCAAAACTTTAGGGGTCAAGACTAATTAATTCCAAACTTTTAGAGGTTAATTGTTAATAATTGGAAAGTTTATAAGTCAAAAATCCATTATACGGAACTTTAGGGGCCAAACTAAACTAATTATGAACATTCAGGGGCTAAATTAGTAAATTCAGAACTTAAATGACCCAAATTAATTAATTTTAGAACTTCAAGGGCTAAATTATTAAAATCCATAACCTTAAGGCCTAATTAGGATTAATTTTAAACATTAGAGGTGAATATTAAATAACTCAACCTAAACCCTAATTTAAAATTGCAAGCAAGGGTCCCAAAATTTCAAATTTGCAGTCTAAACCCCCGCCCCCAAAAATTCCAAAACTGAAAAACTTTAGTTCTTCCATAACCGAAAAAAAAACCTTAATGAAGAAGAAATCCCTCATCTTCCTCCCCCGACGGCGCCGTCCAACAAATGGTCGGGGCTTGCTGTTCAGCAGCCCCAGCAATCCAGCAGCCAATGGGGCTGCTGTTGCTGAGGCTACTGTTTCAACAGCCGCCCGACTGCTGTGGTGGTTGCCAAAAAAAAAAAATATAAATTTCGTTTTTTAAATCAGATCTAAAAAATCTTTAATCCCGAAAATTCGAATTTTGAAAGAAAATCTTTAATAATATCATCAAATCATGCTAATTACATGAAATAATATACCAAATTCTAGATCCATAACATAATATGTTATAATTTCATAACTTAGCATGAAAATCAAAGAATCCATAAAAAATCAGAATTTTCAATTTTCAATTTCTCAAAATTTCAACTATGGAGAGGTTCTGATACCACTTGATAGAAAAACATAATAGGATTATCGATCAAAATAATAATCAAATCCTTAATTCTCAATAACATAACCATAGATTCATCTCCATGTTGAAATCTGAAAAAATAACAAAACATAAAAACATACATATGTCCATAGTAATTTGATTCTTTTGCGTTGGTGATCTTCACTTCAACTTTTGCTCTCTATTGATGGGGATGTAGACAAACTCAAGAACACCAACAAATGGGGACCATAACCATATAAAATAATAGTAATAATTTCAATAGTTATTATCTTTCAATTGCTTCAAATTGATCACTCATCAATTTAAAACAACACTCCGATCTCTACACTTTAATTCCATGAAATCTAATACCCATTAGTCACAATACATCTTTAACGGATCACTTTAATTAACTAATATCCTTTAAATAATAGCACTACACATTTTAATATATAACATGTGGTCTCTTATATATTGAAAATATCCAACATGACCATGGCCTTGTTCGAACAATTGATGTCACTCTCCCTCCCATCCATAGCCCTCTGACATTCCAAGCCTCCTTCTGCGCCGCCCTCCATATAATATAATTTTCTCCTCTAGATCCAGTCTCTGTTCACAAAAAAAATACCCCAAAAGGAGATCAATACGTAAACAACATCAAAATGAACACAACACCATTCAGGATAATTAATGAAACAAATTCTAAAATTCCACAAATAGAAAAAGCAACGGCAGTAATGGAAGAAATTTTATATCATTTTGACATTCTTCATTACTAAAATATGATGAGAGTATCCAAAACAATTTTTTACAAGTACATGAGTTAAACCAAGTTGCATGCATAAGAAAGGTTCTTGGCTAATATTATAGTGGGCACCTAAAACGATAATAAAGATAATAATCAAAGAAAGTTTTACAATACACAAGTTAATCCAAAACAAAGTTTTACAAGTACATAAGTTAAACCGAGTTGAATGCAGAAGAAAGGTTTTTGGCTAATTAACTGTGGGCACCTATAATGATAATAAAGATAATAATCAAAGAAAGAGAAGGAATTTTAAAGGCATCTAACTGAAAAGAGAGGAAATAATTTCAAAATCTAGTTGAGGTACAGACAATAAGATATTAGCCAATAATAGCACCAGAATCCTCAAGCTTTATTGTTCAAAAGAGAAGTACAATCAATCTCAACAAATTGAGAATTTTTTAATGTTAAAATTCAAAGGCTACTTTGTCTTCACGCCAACTACTGTTTGGGAGGGATTTAGATTTTTCTACAGTAAATCAATTCTCATTTTCAACCACACATTCTTCAATAAAATAATATTTTCCATCACATCAATAATTTTTTTCTTCTTTTTCAACCACACATTTCTCATCATATCACTATTCAAAATCAATTTTTCCCCCAAGAATTCCTCCCAAACAAGCTCTAAAAGTCCTACATAAAAAATATTCATTAATACAGAAAGAAGATCTTTATTCTAGAATGTGGGAAAAAATATTTTCTTGATTCCCCATTAAATATAGAAAATATTCATGAAAAGGAAACAAAATAAAAGTACAATTACAACTATGTTAAATTTGAATAAATCCAAGAAAAATAAAATCAAATATGAATATTTCCATGATTCGGTTGAATGATACTCTACATACAGCGATATAAATCACAAATTAATAGAAACAAATCCAGGAAATTTTTTTTTCATTTTTTTTTACTTTTTGGTAATAGAAACAAATTTTATAACCAATTGTGGAAAAAATTATTACTTTAATGGAGAATTTCCATGTAAAACAAAGTCAAACGAAAAAAAAATTAAAAAATTTTCGGGTGGAAAATTATACAAATCAATCAGACTTAATTAACAATCCTTAAAAAACAAGTTCTAGGCAATTACTTTCTCTGAAATTTATTTTCTTTCCACCTATTTTTCACCCTTACAATCAAACGGACCCTAAGATTTTGCTAACAGTTGAGCAATCGCATGGGAAATTTACCCTATTATTGAATATTCATCTTTCTAACGGAATAAACTCAACATGAAATTAATCGACCAACTCTTTTAGCTAGCTTCAAATTTAATCACTGTTTGGTTCAGATTAAAATCTGATTAATCAAAGTCAACAATTAATTTTAATCATACATTTCATGGGGGCTACAATTTTTCAACCACTCATTGCATCAACTTTTATCAAAATCTACTAAAAATCTGATTTTAATCCAAACAGGGTTTTATTGAATTGTCCATAAATTAATTTCATGCAATAATATTACTGAGTAATTCATTTCCTAATTTTTCTAATTTTCTCTACATTGAGTCAATAATTGTATCCAAAAATCAAAAAGTCATATAACATATAATCTCTTCATAATCTGTGAAATAAATAATAATAGTTAGTCGAAATCCATCAATAATATCCATGCATGAAGGTACTCAAATTTAAAATTATTGTTCAAGTGTCGTGTACCTTATGATCATCAGACAACTGTACGGCCACTCCTCCTCGTGAAATCACAACCCTTGAATCCCCACAGTTTGCCACCACCACCTCCTCCTCTCCCACTACCGCCACCACAGCCGTCGATCCCGTGGTCGCCACCACCGCCCCATTCTTGTTCGCTTCCTCATCCATCTTCTTAAAACCCTCCACCATCACCTTCTTCCAATCAATCTCTTCACCGCCTTCCGCTTCCACAATCTCCAACAGCAACCCGTGTAACATCTCATGGCAAGCACGCGCCACCAGAGACCCTCCATGGCCATCGTAGACCCCAAAAAAATCATAACTTTTCAAACCCTTCTTCAAAAACCGTAATTCCACGTTCACTGCGTCCTCCATTTCTCTCCTCCTCCCTATAACTGATTTCGACCCATGTGATCGGCACGTGAAGCTGGCATATCGCCTTTTCTTGGTATAAATGTCCTCGCCGGAGATAATCCCTTGTTCGCCGGCACACTTTTGTTTAACTCGACACAGTTCTATTCTTCTCTGGCGAACAATTTTTCCTATGTTTCCATCACCATTCAGTTCCACAATGCCCACCAAAGCATTTTCCTTCCGGCAACTACTCTCCGACGCCGTAGATCCATTAGTAAAACTATCAAATATCATCTCCTCTCGAATCTTAACTGTCTAGAGCTTTTTCAAAATCCAAACACTAGAACTCATCGAAAACTCCAAAAAACATAGAGAAAATGTATAACTTGATTCTCTTAGTTACAAATCGAAACTCTTTAAAAGCTCTAAATAACTGGATTTTTCAAATCAAAGATAGAAAGAAACTGAACAAGGTAAGAGATACAAATACTGTAAAATTACTGCATGAAACCATGAAAATGAATCCCAGTCGTTGATTCAAACAACGATTGGTTTAGATTATTACTACGTGGTGGGCAGGTATTTGCGGCTTCGAGTCCCCACCTCAACCCAGCCCCCACCAATAATGTCGGGACATCAAGCCAACACACGTGGTTGACTGAGATTAACATGAAAACACGTTGCGTGGATTTTTATTATAATCTCTAGAAAACAATTACGTGGCGTCTCGTTCTTGTACATGGACCAGAATGTTTGACTAATTTGATAGTTGAGGGAGGTGTAGGACACCTGTTTGAAGGATGCGTGCACTTTCCATTCGTACAATGTGTTACGTGCTGATTCCTAAACAAAATAAAAAAGGCAGGTTGAAATGCACTATTCATGCAAAATGTCGTAAAAATGGATCGTCAACCATAAAGACGCCGTATTTCCCAATTATATTTTCTTCTTGTTTTCCTATTCATTTCCAACTCGAAGCACTCTTTACAAATTTACAACCTGCGATATTTCCTACTTTGTCAGCTTCAGAAGTCTCTGTTTCACTTTTGCAATCGTAAAAATTGTTGCTTGGCCTGTGTTTTACTGTCTCAATAGCAGGAGTGTCAAAGCAACTCTCAAGATTTGTCTATTTTCTTTCTTTCAGTTCGGGGTTGGATGTACGATGTTTTCAGTTTATGTTTTTTCCCTCATAGAGATGTGATTCTAAAAGCTTGCACATGGTGCCTCCGTGCACTTGCACGGAGGCATGCTGGTGCCTCCGTGCACGAGAACGGAGGCACGTCGTGCCTCCGTCCGCGTGCACGGAGGCACGCTGTCGCATCTCTACTTTTAGGTCGTTGGATCTTGTTCAAGTGTATTTAACCCGTATTTGTGCAGAAAAGTATTGAAAAATTCTATTATTGAGAGGTTTATTGATGTTTTATTTATATGCTAATATGATTTGTGGGTTTTTTATATTTTTGTTTGATTTGAAGCTGGAATTGGGATTAAGGTTGCTGTTAAATCAGAGTATAAAATTACACCATCAGTATAATTAATTTATATGTTTATTCTTAGAATTTAATGAATTTATAGCTTTGTTGTCTATAAAAAAATGGTCTGTCTAATACCAACTTTCAATTGCATATGCACATGATATAATTTGTAATAATTATTTAATTATTTTTGTTAATTTTGCTTTTTTTTTAAAAAAAAATAAAATTTCAGATTGATAGTGCTAGAAACCATGGGATTCTTCTTGAAGCTGTTCAAGTTCTTACTGATTTGATTCTGTCGTTTAAGAAAGCTTACATTTTTTCTGATGGTCAGTAGTTCATGGATGGTAAGCTACTTTTTTTGCTATCTTGTGCCTCGAAATTGTGGTTTATTAGCATTAAATATTTAATTAACAGGCTTTGGTGCCATTTCTTTGGTCTTCTACTAATTTTGCCGTTTTGTTTTTTTTTTTAATTTTTGTAGTTTTCCTTGTGACTGATTTGGATGGAAACAAATTAACTGACGAGAATGTCCTCAATTACATCAAACAGGTTACTATCAATTACTATATACCTTTGGTTATTGATTTTATTATGTATGTATTTGATTGATTATGTCATTCTTCGATTCTTGTTGAATTTTTTTTTTTCATTTTCTTCAGCTGTATTGTTGAATGTTCCATTTTTTCTTTCGTTTTTACTGTTTCAAGGTTATAAGAGATCGTTAATATTACAAACTTCAACAGCTATTGGAGTTTGCTGACTTAAGGTTCGTTGAATTTATTGTTAATTTTGTCGCCCTGAATCCCGACCTTTGCCTCTTGTAACAAAAATATGATCCTAATAGAATTATAAGTTGCTTTTCAGATTATCTATACATGACACCTTACATCGTGCAGAAGCATAAAAACAAACAGGGATAAAATAATGTTGACAATGGAATTGGAAAGGAGTCACAATTGCTTTTGGAATATCTGTTATTTTTTGATGTAAACTTTGAACTGAATCTAATATATCATCTGGTTATTCACTCAATGGCACTAAGCTTTGCAGGTTTACATTGTGCTTCTTTCTCTTTGAGTTGAACTTTATGCTAATTCTTGATTTTACACTTCAAGCATAGATCTTAGAGAAGTGCCGGGCTTTGTGCAATTGAAAGAATTTTGATTTTCATATTGAAAAATCTTTTTATAAAACTTTCCTTTCTGATCTTGCAATGTATAAACTGCATAAATCCAACATTAGAATTATTACTCAAGACAATTAAATATCAGGTCAATGATTCAAGGAAAATTTTCTCAAAAATTGGCTGTTGATCTTCGATTATGCCTTTCTTCTTCTACAGTGCAATCTCACACGAGTTATTTGTTATGTGACTAACAAATGTCCAACTTCTGACGCGAATTCCATGTATATCTGTAAATCATTTTTATAATGAGGTGCACTTGTTATTACATTTTAACGCATATAGAATATGATTATTTACCTTTGACTGTTTCATAGATTTCCACCAACATAGAATATAGTTATTTTCCTTTGACAATTATTCCACTTTATACTTACCATTTCTAGGACTTGCTTTGTCCAAACAACTTAGTAGTTTGTAAATTTAAATACAAGATAAGATGCATCTACATTGTAGTTTATAATTGGCTGAAACAAGCTTGTCCAAGATGGGGATCACTACTGTCCAAAATGTAAATGAATGAGCTATAAATCTGAAACTTCTTAAGAGTATTCATTCCTGTGGTGGTCATTGGTTTCTGTGCTTATGCGACTTTCGTTTTTTTAAAGAATTTCCTTTATCTCCATACATTTATATTAGGATAGTAAAGATGATTGAAATGCATACTGTATCTTATGTGACTCCACCAAACCATCTGTTTTGCTGTTCCAATAAAGCCTTGGGAAATGACATTCTTCAGTGGAACATTGGTGAAATTATGTGAAGTCATTCCTATCATAACTATCGTCTAGCACAGTTGGTGTCCTGCATCCAAAATATTGATACAGTGAAATGTGGACATTTTCCTTTTTTGAGCTATTCTTCTTTCATTGTGAATTTGTGTCTGCACAGAAGTCAAACCGCTCCTTCACGATGTTCTACTGATTTCTGTGAAGATGATAGAATCACTTTTGCATTTGTGTAGGGACCAACTCAAGCTCAGAACTTAAACATTTTCTTGCTGAAGCAAAATCTGATATTGTGATCAAGGTAATTTGTTATTTTTTCTAACTTTGTCATCTTCTCAAGAAAAAATGTGAGTTTTCCCTCATATGAAACTTGTCGTCATATTCTTCTTCATGCAGATTGGTCTGAGAAACGGTTCTCACTCATTTGTTGAGGCTCGTGCTACTGGGTTTTCAGAAGAACATGGAACCATGGGGAACAGTTTCTCTAGCAGTGATTTGGTGCTACTCTTCATATCTGATGCAGTTCAGGTATCAAATTGCTTTGTTTATTCAGGTGTCATCCTCTTCACACGGCTCTTTCTATATTTAAAAATGAATGCTTGAATTTTTCATTTAGTGTAAAAAATGATTACTTAAAGGAACTAGCATATGAGAGTCTCTGTTTTTTGTTATTCATCCTTTTATCAGCTTTCAAGTTTTTTTCCATTTCAATACTGATTAAAGTGTTCACAATATTTGTTCATTTTAATTTTATGGGACAACTCATTCATCATTTTGGCATGCATTGCAGTTTGATAATTATGAGAAAGTGTTTTTCCACATGAAACCAAATAGCATACTTTGGACTCTCCTATGAATTACTTTGGGGCCATTTGCAGTCATTGAGCATTGACTTTTCCAAAACACATCAGCATGATAGATGTATATCCTAAGGGAATGAGATTCTCTGTGAAAAGGTCATATGTGCAGGGGAAAGAATTCAATGGTGTGTTGGCATTAATTTGAGTTTTACTGTCCACCAGGTTTGTGCATCTAAGAGATTGTGGAAGAATGTGGTAATTGTGAGTGTGCGTGTGCGTGAGGATGGGCATGTGTGCACATTTGGTGCTGGGGTTGTAAAAAATTAAGCAGGAGATTAAAAAGGAGATTATGGAATAGTTGACATATTGGGATTAGTTTATAGTTTAATGTTAATTTAGTTGCTTTTAATTTATTTCTTTCTCAATTCAGTTTTATTTTTTTTATTTTAAAGATTTGGATGTAATTAGCGGGTGTTAATTGATTGTAATATTTATTAACTTAGTTGATTAAGGGGAAAACAAATTTAATGAGGAATTTTTTTCCTTAGAGTTGAAGGAAGTTACTTCATATTTTTTAAGGGTAAATAAATGTCATGTGGTCAGTTATTCAATTGGTGTTTGTTATATGGATTAAATTGGATACAGTTTATGTTTCTGACATCCATTATCAGGTAAAGAGAGTATAGGGTGTGAAGCTTAGAGTACGGAGGCACAGTGCCTAGGCACCTCATGCCTCCATCCAAGTGTGGACAGAGGCATGGTGCCTTGGACGGAGGCATGGTCCACACTTGGATGGAGGCATGGTGCCTAGGCTGGAGGCACGGCGATTTCTCCGAAGGTGTCCCCGCGCAAGCGATTTTTTTTTTTTAAATAACATTTTTTCCTTTTCTCTTAACCAGCTAAAAGCCTGCAAACCGCATCACATGCTCGATCCTGACAAATTTTTTTTTTACCTGCTGAATATCTTTCATGTTTACAAATGAATTTCTCTAAAATTTACATATATTTATTCTAGCCAATAAGTGGAAAAGTTGTGTATTATTTGTGGCTAACATCATCATCTGTGATACCTTTTTGGATTACTCTTTTATTTATTCATTAGTTTTTCACAAATCTATCCCACAGATGAAAATTTGGCGCTTACACAAATTGCATATTTTCCATCTTTAAGTTTCATCTTTAGTTACCATCAAGCATTAAATTTGTCTTATTCTATTCGAATTCTATATACTATATAATTATAAATCTAATACAATTTGGATATCTAACAATCACTCCACACTATTAAATAGTCGACACTATTCAAACACGTGCATTGCACGTGCATCAACTAGTGTTTTTTAAATTGTTGTTTTAATAAAGATTATTTACTTTACGACATTGTTACATGTACCCTTTGATTTACTCATCTACACTTTGGTTTACTCGACCTCACCCTCTCCCTCACATGGAGGTCGGGTCCCACGCATTTATTGGATGTGGGATCCGACCCCATGTGATGGAGGGGGTGAGGTCGGTTAACCAAAGTGTAAATCAAAGGGTACAATAGCTTAATTCTTTACCTTATCATTCCACGTGATTATATTGATGTCGTAGCGGCAACTATTTTAATATAGTATTCTGATATATTCATCCAACTTTTAAATTTATTTCTATTAAAATTTTAGATTTTTTTGAGAAATATTATGTCCCTATCTGATCGTGTTTATTCTACAATTTTTAGCGATTTTTTGATCATTGTCCAGTGAACATGGGTTTCTTACTAGCCAAAATTATTAACGACCCAATATCCAACAATTAAAGTGGAAAACGAAATGACTTATTTGTCACTTTTAACATTGCATTCGTTATTCTTCAGAAGGCATTTGTGGTAATTCAAATATAAAAAAGACGGCCGATTCACCTTTGTTTCTCAATAATTGCGACTGGTATGAGCTGGTCAACATATGTGGGTTCTAATTGTTATAATGCTTAACGATTGGAAAATCGATTTAAAAATTCACAAATAAACTATCCCACACAGTGGCTTATTAATCCAGGTAACATTATCCTTACTAAATTCATTTATTCAAACATTATATATCTACACCACTTTTATATATTTATTCTACTCTAAATTTATATCTATTACAATTTTAATAAACAAGCACAGAAATGATGATGAAGAAAAAATGTTGATACAAGAAATTGAAAACCTCTATTGCGAAATAGAAGTGTTGAGAAAGAAGTTTTCAGATGCAAAAATGCAAATGGATAAGCTTACTCAGAATTACGAGAGTTTAGAAAAGGAAAACGAGGATATCTACTACGCTTTAAGGCACTATTCTAAAAATCGTAAATTGTGATTAGACATGGAGGTCAAATTTTGTGAGCTTAGATGTTAAATTTTTTTTTCTTATTTTAATATTATTTTAAAATTTTAATCATTTTAAAAATTGTTTACTAATTAAATAATACATACTAAATATCTAAAATTATAAAATACAATAATTACTTAATAATTCATATAATTAGTCAAGTATACAATTTTCGAAATGCAAAAGTTAGATTATTTTTGTAATTTCAACTTTCAACTAGATAAGTCCTATTTGAAATTTTCATTTTTTACTTTTGTACATATAAAATCATTTAAAATTTTGAAATTAAAGTCAGCTAAAAGACTTTTAAAAAAGGAAAAAATAAAAAAATTAAAGGAAAAAATAAAAAAATTAATGAAGCGCTGCTAAATTATGGGTGGCAAAAAAGCTCATGGGCTCGGGCAGCTCAGGCTCGGCTTGGCTTGGAAAGATTTCGTGAATGAATGACTACATATGTGGCTGCAGCAGAGATGCCGCCAACGATGACCGAGTCTGCACACTTTACTCGTCTTGTGCAGAATTATCTCCAACCAGGTATCATTCTTATTGTAGAAATACTCTTCTTTTGGATGCTATAAAATTATATAATAGAAGAAAACAAACTGCTATTGAAAGTCTAAAAACTTTTAATTCTGTTATATCATTTACATATGATTTATGGACCGACGTTAATAAAAAATGTTATATTGCTGCTACAGCTCATCACATTGATCACCTATGGATTATGCATAAAAGGATTATTGCATTCAGACGTGTAGAATATCCTCATAATACTACTAACATATACATGGTTTTAAAAGATATTATACAAGAATATGGTATGCATAGCTATGTCAACGAGCCAAGCCGAGCCCGAGCCCTAAAAAAAAAACTCGGCTTCGGCTTGAGCTTTTTTGGGCTAAGCTTTTTTCGACCCGAGCTGAGCTCTACAAAAAAAAAAAAAAAAATGATGCTCGGCCCAAGCTTTAGACCCGAGCCTTAGTGGGCCGAGCCGAGCCGACTCGGGTATTTTTTTTTAAACCAACATTTTTTTAAAAAAAATTTATACATTTTATGCGTGTTATAAATTAAAGAAATTATAAAAGTTAAAACCCTCATCCTTTATCCGGGCTTGGGACTAGCTACAATTATCGTAGGCGGAGTTAAAATTGTACACGAATAAAATATTTCATGTACAATTGTTCTTGAAACAAAAAAAATTAAAAATTACGTATTTTTTTGAAACTAAACAATTTAAAAAATTTACAATATTTTATGCTTTAATTTGCCGTAACTCTTCGGCCATTATACTATCAACTTGTTCTTGAAAACGTAATTCCGCACATTCCCAGTCCTTCAAACATATTAAAGCCTCCAATATATCTTCTTTTAGTCTTGATCGTTCGTCACATAAAACTCGACCACCTAAACTAAATGCAGCCTCCGATGCTACTGTAGACACCGGCGGTGTTAGTAGATCGCGAGCAATTTTCGATACAATTGGATACTGCCTTTCGTTATACCTCCAGCATGATAAAAGACTAAATTCATGTAATTCTTGTGGTTGTAACATACTAGAACGTCCACGTACATATATCTAGCTAACTTGGAGGGAATTTCATGATTTGTACCACTGACATCTATTGCTCTAGATATTGACGAACTAGAACTAAATGAGGGAACACTAGTATTGGTCTCTAAATAACTCCATATATTATCTGCATTTGTTAAAATGTTTTTTGAAAAAGAACTTTGGGAAGTAGAACTACACTTACCTTCTTTTTCAGCGTAATAGTTATACATTTCACATAACATTGATTCTATATGCACATGTGATAGTTGTATATTCATGAAATTTGAAATCCCCTTTATAGTAGCTTTTGTGCCAGTTAAATTAAGTCGAGGGTCCATCACCGAAGCTAATAAAAATAATGAGGGTATCTCTTCCCAATATTTACGAAATTTTGACTCCATAGAATAAATTACATCAACAAAAATTTCGAAATTCCTATGTTTTTGAAATACTTGTGCAAAATAGAAAAAGTGTTGTAAAATAAGTGAAGATGTAGGGTAATAAACACCGCTACATTCATTTGTGGTATCGAAAAAAGGTTTTAAAAATTTTTCACGACAAATGTAAGATTCCATTCCCAATTTTCCAAATTATGTTCGGGTCCATATGTATGCCTACCATTATAATACATTGAAATAACTTTATCGTAATTTTCACACGAGTGTAACATAAGATATGTAGAGTTCCATCTATGTGATACATCAGTGACAAATGATTTCTCTTCTAAACCATACCCTGCACATAAATTGTTAAATGCTTGCTTTCTTGCTGGTGATATAGTAATAAAATTAATTGCTTGCCTAATTTTATCTAACGGTGATTTTATATGTTCTAATCCATCTTTTACAATCAAATTAATAATGTGGCATACACAATGTTGATGAAAAAATAAACCTCCAAATGTAAGGTTCAAATCATTAATAAATTTTTCGACAATAACTTTATTTACACAAGCATTATCAAAAGTAAAATTTCGAACCATTTCTTCCATACCATATTCTTGTATAATATCATCGTTAGCGGCATCTCTGCTGCAATCACATATGTAGCCATTCCTTCAAAAGAGCCGAGCGGCTCGTTGGCTCAGCCGCTCGGCTCGTGAAAAGACGAGCACGAGCCGCTCGAGCGGCCTGCTCGTTAGACGAGCTGAGCCAGCTCGACTCGTGAAATACACGAGTGCTAGTGGGCTCGTTCAAAAAAAAAAAAAAGAAAACTAAACAAACAAAAAAAAAAATTTAAAATCAAACGAGCCACGAGCCTAGACGAGTCGCTAGGCTCGTGGCTCATTAGTTCAAGAGCTCGTGGGCTGAGCCGAGCTCGCCCATGAGCAAACTAGCAACGAGCCGGCTCGGCTCGGCCCATTGACACCACTAGCTACAACTATGCAGGCATAATATTTTAATTTGAATTAAAAAAAATTATTATTATTTTTTTTTATAGTGGTGTTTATTACCTACATCTTCACTTGTTTTACTACACTTTTTCTATTTTGCACAAGCATTTAAAAAACATAGGAATTTGTCAATTTTTATTGATGTAATTTATTCTATGGAGTTAAAATTTCGTAAATATTGGGAAGAGATACCCTCTTTATTTTTATTAGTTTCGGTGATGGACCATCGACTTAATTTAACTTGCACAAAATCTAGTATAAAGGGGATTTCAAATTTCATGAATGTAAAATTATTACATGTGCATATATAGAATCTATGTTATGTGAAATGTATAACTATTACGCTAAAAAGATGGTCGGTGTAGTTCTACTTCCCAAAGTTCTTTTTCAAGAAATATTTCAACAAATGTAGATAATATATGGAATTATTTAGAGACCAATACTAGTGTTCCCTCGTTTAATTATAGTTCGTCAATATCTAGAGCAATAGATGTCGTGGTACAAATCTTGAAATTCCCTCCGAGTTAGCTAGGTATATGTGCGTGGACGTTCGTAGTATGTTACAACCACAAGAATTACATGAATTTAGTCTTTTATCATGGTGGAGGTGTAACAAAAGACATTATCTAATTGTATCAAAAATTGCTCGCGATCTACTAACACCGCCGGTGTCTACGGTAGCATCGGAGGCTGCATTTAGTTTAGGTGGTCAATTTTTATGTGACGAACGATCAAAACTAAAAGAAGATATATTTGAGGCTTTAATATGTTTGAAGAACTGGGAATGTGCGGAATTACGTTTTCAAGAACAAGTTGACAGTATATTGGTCGAAGAGTTACAACAGATTAAAGTATAAGATATTGTAAGTTTTTGAATTGTTTAGTTTCAAAAAATACGTAATTTTTAATTTCTTTTGTTTCAAGAAAAATTGTACATGAAATATTTTATTCATGTACAATTTCAACTCCGCATACGATAATTGTAGCCGGTCCCTAACCCGGATAAAGAATGAGAGTTTTAACTTTTATAATTTATTTAATTTATAACACGTATAAACTGTACAAATTTTAAATTTTTTAAGTAGGAAATGTAGATTTTACTCGGAAAAAAATCAAGCCGGCTCTACCCGGGTTGAGCTCGGCTCGGCACGCTAAGGTTCGGGCCAAAAGCTTGGGCCGAGTCTCATTTTTTTGGCTGGGCTTAGCTCGGCTCAGCTCGAGCCCGAGCCCGAGCTTTTTTTTTTGGGACTCGGTCTCGGCTCGTTGACATAGCTACGCTAAATGCTTATTGTCAAGGCGTAGCGTTCTATCTGAACCTTATACCCAGGCATTGCTCGAGCAGATTTTATAGAAGATTGATCTAAAGTAAACCCATAGAAGAAAAATGTGTTAGGCAAATTGTTGTCAAACGACCTCCCCCGGGCGATGATGAAATACATTGTTTTTATTCAGTCGGCATAGTCCAAATGACTGAAAGTTAATCGAACACCACAATTGGTAAACCAACCCTAAACCGACCCAAACTTGGATGGCCCACCTATGTTTTCTACTTGGGCCTTAGCTTGTCTTATTGGGCCTAACCTAGTTCTATACCTAATCCTATATGTATGGCATATCCATTACTATTTATGAGTGTGAGAGACTTTGTGCCTTTGAGAGAAATCGTGACTGTGCTTCAAACCGTGGCTGTGTGCTACCTTCGTCCCTTTTTCTTTCCTTTGCCTTTGTGGCTAGCTTGTGGTTACAAAACTCTTTTCACCATTAGAAACTTCCTGTGTTGGGCAGTAGAAAACGGTGGAGCAACCGTTTGGAGTGTTGGGGGATTTGGGTTTTCTCTTGTGGTGTTCGATTGGAGGTATTCTGAGCCTGGTTTCTTCGTGTAAAGCTGGTGGTTTATCTTCACATTTGGTATCAGAGCTGTTGGTTGGATCAAAGAGGCTGAAATCGAACCTAGGAGAAAGGCTGCTCGTGATTTCTTCGCGAAAACCGAGCCTATTTTCTTCAATTTCGGCCAAACCACTCACCTGCCGAAAAATCTGAGGGCAGACCCACTCCGTGCAGACCAAAGCGCACCTGGTGGTGGTGCGCGTGTCCTCCGGCGGCGGCGCATGGGCGGCTCGTGGAGGCTGTTTCTGGCCAGAATTTTTTGGGCAGTTTGTATATTTTATCCACCTGAACGTACTGATATATTTATTTTAGTGTTTCAGGTTTGCAGAAAATATTGGACGATTTTGCCCTTTTGGTGATCGATACAGATTCGAGGCTGTAACTGCGCAACACATTTACTGAAGTACTTTAGGCCATAAATTGCGGCCTAAAGCAGTAAATTCGCAACTCTCGAAAATTACGGACTCAGACAAGTCCGCTCTGGTAAATTGGCTGATCCTCTTTTAATTTCAGCACTAGCGCGTCATCGTGTGGGGGTGACAATAGGATTGGGGTTACCGTGTGGGGTAACCATTGCTTGTGCTAGAAATTAGGAATTAACTGTTTTTCGTTTGCTAAGTATTTTTTGCTCCTTTGGTTAATTTCAGCATATTATCGTTTGTGATATATTGTGAGTGAAACTGTTTTGTTGATTATCCTCCCGTTGCATTGATAAGTCCCTAGAATACCTAGACCTTACCCGTCCGGAAATTTTTAAACGGTGTATACTTGCGAACCTAGGTCTACTTTGTGTGGCTTAATTGTGTCTTTGTGTTTCTTGTTTGAAAATGACAACGTACAATTTTGATTTGGGAACTTTTACTGGAAAATGTGATTTTTCTATTTGGCAACAGAAAATGCGAGGTATTTTGGTTCAACAAAAAGTTTCGAAAGCCATTGATGGCAATTTTCCTGCTGATTTTTCAAAAGAACAAAAAGAAGAAGCTGATGAGCTTGCTTACACCTCTATTATTTTACACTTTTCTGACGCAGTTTTGAGAAAAGTGGGTAAACTGAAAACCACTAAAGAACTTTGGCAAAAATTGGAAGATTTGTATTTGCTTAAATCTACTCCCAATAAGCTCTACTTACTCGAGCGTTTTTTCAGTTTCAAAATGGATTCCTCAAAAGAACTTGATGACAATTTAGATGTGTTTAACAAACTTGTACAAGATATTGTTAACTATGGAGAGTCGGTGCCTGAAACCTACAAAGCTATTATACTGCTGAATGCTATACCTGATATTTATCGTGAAGTGAAAAATGCTATTAAGTATGGTAGGGACACCTTGACACCTGAAATTGTCATTGACTCTCTTAGAAGTAAAGAGATGGAGATGAGGGCTGAAAAACATGATAGGAAGAGCGGTGAGATTCACATGATGAGGGGTAGAACTCAGTTTAGGCAAAACAGTCATAATGGTTACCAAAGTAGTGGCGAGTCTAGTAGTAATGGACATAGAAGGAAAAGCAGGAGTAAGCCTAGATCCAAATCTAAGACTAAGGAAAGAAAATGCTATGGCTGTGGGAATACGAGGCATTTTATAAAAGATTGCTATAAAGAGAAAAATAAGCAAAATGGTCGAGATAGAGACGAGGTGAATGTGTTGTCGTCTGACTCTGGTAATTGTGATGGTGAAGTCTATATGATTACCAATTCTGTTGTTTCTTCTGCTGAATTAAACTCAACTGCAAATTCTCGTTTTCATGAGTGGATTCTTGATTCTGGTGCATCTTTTCATGTGACATCACATAAAGATTGGTTTGAAAATTTGTATGAATCAAATGATGGGCATGTTGTGTTGTGTGACAATTCTGCTTACAATGTTGTTGGCATGGGTGATATTACGTTGAAGTTTGATACTGGTTTTGTGTATACTTTAAAGGACGTTAAATATATCCCTGAATTGTCTAGAAACTTAATTTCAGTAGGAAGACTTGAGAAATCTGATTTCACTGGTAAAATTGGAAATGGGATTTTGAAATTGATTAAAGGTGCACTCGTCTCTATTAAGGGTATTAGAAAAAATGATATTTACATAACTACTGGGGAAGTGATGAGAGGTTTAGACTCCTCTATCTCTTCCGCCAAGTCTGATCATACACACAAATGGCACAATAGACTTGCACATGTGGGTATTAAGGGGATTAAGCTTCTTAATGAAAAAGGTGCTTTTGGAAATGACTGTGTGTCTGATTTGTCTTTCTGTGACCATTGTGTGCTTGGCAAACACCATAAAACTACTTTCTCCACGAGTGTTCATAATACTAGAACCATGCTTGAATATGTGCATTCGGACCTGTGGGGTCCATCTAGCACTCCCACCTCAGGTGGGAATAGGTATTTCTTGTCTATTATTGATGACTATACTAGGAAAGTGTGGGTTTATCTTTTGAAAGAGAAATCCGACACTTTCGATAAATTTAATAATTGGAAAAGACAAGTTGAAAACCAAACTGGTAAGAAGATCAAGTTTTTGAGAACTGATAATGGTCTAGAGTTTTGTAACACTGATTTTGATAATATGTGCAAGGAAAGTGGAATAACAAGGCATAAAACGGTTCCTTACACTCCCCAACAAAATGGGGTAGCGGAAAGGATGAATAGAACCATACTTGATAAAGTGCGTTGCATGATGTTAAGTTCTGGAGTCCCGAAGTCATTTTGGGGCGATGCTGTTATGACTGCTTGTTATTTGATTAATTTGACTCCATCTGCTGCATTGAATGGTGATACTCCGCATGAAAAATGGTTTGGTAAACTTAGTGATTACTCCATGCTTAGAACTTTTGGCTGCACTGCTTTTTCTCATCAGAGTGAGGGAAAGCTTGAACCTAGAGCTAGGAAATGTGTTTTTCTAGGTTACCCCGAAGGTGTCAAGGGGTATAGGTTGTGGGATAGGAGCCAGAAAGGAGTTAAAATCATTGTGAGTAGAGATGTTACATTCAATGAGAGCGAAATGCCATGTTTGAAAGCTGAATCTGAACCTGTAAGTGAGGAAATACAAGGTGAAGAGAGTAGTCAGCTGAAGGTGGAGTTAGGGAAACCTAGCACATTCATCCTCACATTCTGTAGTGAGGTGGAGACTCGTGAACAACAACCTGATGTCGATAATGGAGATGAAGTAGTAGTAGAAGAATACCCTGAAGAAGAGAATCCTCTAGCAGACTATAACTTGGCTAGGGATAGAGAGAGGAGACAGACTAGAGCACCGGTGAGATTTGGTTATGAATCCGAGTTAGCTTTTGCTCATGCGAGTTATGAGGAGTTAGCTGATAGGGAACCAAAGACCTTTGAAGAGGCAATGAAGAGTGAACAATCCGAAGAGTGGTTTAAGGCAATGAAAGATGAGATGAGTTCTTTAGAGAAGAATCAAACTTGGGAATTAGTACCTAAACCTAAAGATAAATCTACTGTTGACTGTAAGTGGGTATTTAAGGTTAAGGAGGGTACTAGTGCTTCTGAACCCTTAAGGTTTAAGGCTAGGTTAGTGGCAAAAGGATACACTCAGAAAGAGGGGGTTGATTACAATGAGATTTTTTCACCAGTTGTTAAGTACACTACTATTAGGGTCATACTTGCATTGGTTGCACATTTTGACTGGGAACTTGAACAACTTGATGTAAAAACTGCTTTTTTACATGGTGAACTTGATGAGCAAATATTTGTGAATCAACCAAGAGGTTTTGAAGACAAACTAAAACCTGATTATGTGTGTTTCTTGAAAAGATCGTTATATGGCCTAAAACAATCACCTAGACAGTGGTATAAAAGATTTGATTCTTTTGTGCTATCTATAGGGTTTCATCGTAGCAAGTTTGATCATTGTCTTTACTTCCAACATAATGATGCTAGTAATGATTATTTGTTCTTGCTACTTTATGTGGATGATATGCTCTTAGTTGGTTCATTGCCTAAATGGATAAGTGATATAAAAACAAGTTTGAATGGTGAATTTGACATGAAAGATCTAGGAAAGGCTAAAAGAATCCTAGGTATGGAAATTGAAAGAGATAGGTCAAATTCTATCTTGTTTTTACATCAATCCTCATATGTTTCAAAAGTGTTGAAGAAATTTGGAATGTATGATTGCAAATCTGTCACATTACCTGTAGCTAGTCACTTTGTATTATCTAAAGATCAAGCTCCATGTAATGAAAATGAAGTAGAATACACGAGCAGAATTCCGTATTCAAATGTGATTGGTTCTATTATGTACTTGATGGTTTGCACTAGACCTGATTTAGCTTTCGCTGTGAGCACACTTAGTAGATATATGTCTAATCCTGGTCCTGAGCACTGGGAAGCCTTAAAATGGATGTTAAGGTATTTAAAGGGTACATGTAATGTAGGTCTAAAGTTTGGTATTAATAACGATGGGGTTAAACTGAAAGGATATGTTGATGCTGACTATGCTGGGGATAGGGATAACAGGAAATCCACTTCTGCCTATGTGTTTACCTTGTCTAACTCTTGTGTTAGTTGGAAATCACAGTTACAACACATAGTTGCACTATCCACGACAGAATCTGAATACATTGCTACTACTGAAGCTATTAAAGAAGCTTTATGGCTTAGAGGCCTTTTACATGAACTGTGTGTTCTAAATGATTATGTGGTAGTATATTCAGATAGTCAGTCTTCTATACATTTATGTAAGAATCCTGTTTTTCACGAACGCACCAAACACATTGATGTTAGACTACATTTCATTAGAGATATTGTGTCTCAAGAAGTAGTAAGGCTTGAGAAAATACACACACAATATAATCCCTCAGACATGGGTACTAAGGTGCTACCTTTGGTGAAGTTTAGAAGTTGCAAAGATCTTCTAAACATCGGTGGGGGTAAATGATTTCCAATTTTATTGGTTCTCCATTTTTCTAGATTATTACTAATGCGTAATAACTTTCTTTGCAGGTCCTTTGACACCAAGGTGGAGGTTTGTTAGGCAAATTGTTGTCAAACGATCTCCCCCGGGCGATGATGAAATACGTTGTTTTTATTCAGTCGGCATAGTCCAAATGACTGAAAGTTAATCGAACACCACAATTGGTAAACCAACCCTAAATCGACCCAAACTTGGATGGCCCACCTATGTTTTCTACTTGGGCCTTAGCTTGTCTTATTGGGCCTAACCTAGTTCTATACCTAATCCTATATGTATGGCATATCCATTACTATTTGTGAGTGTGAGAGACTTTGTGCCTTTGAGAGAAATCGTGACTGTGCTTCAAACCGTGGCTGTGTGCTACCTTCGTCCCTTTTTCTCTCCTTTGCCTTTGTGGCTAGCTTGTGGTTACAAAACTTTCTTCACCATTAGAAACTTCCTATGTTGGGCAGTAGAAAATGATGGAGCAACCGTTCGGAGTGTTGGGGGATTTGGGTTTTCTCTTGTGGTGTTCGATTGGAGGTATTCTGAGCCCTGTTTCTTCGTGTAAAGCTGGTGGTTTATCTTCACAAAATGGAAATACAACAAAATTATTCAGTCCTTAGCCAACGTAAAGTAGCTCAAACTCCAGGTAGAAAACTTGAAGGAAGAAGTCAAAAAGGAAGGGGCTAAGACATTCAAAAGCTTTGAACCATATCAATCGGCTTGAAACCCAGGTTATGAACTTGCAGAAAGAACTGGGAAAGCATGCATGAGGTTTGGAAGATGAACTAAAGTAGTAATTGAAGCCAAAGTTAAGCAGGAGCAAAGGGCCATACAAGCTGAAGAGGAATAAAGGATGATATGGTGGAAAAATGCTGCATTCGCATAGCGCCTTCAGGAGGAATTTAGACACCTTTACGTTGATTGATGAGAATGAGCGACTTGCTAATAATGAAGTAAAAGAAGCTTCTGAAAAAAAATTCCCTAGGAGCAAAAGAAGTATGTACTGGTGAATCAGAGATGCTACAGAAATTGGTAGAGGAATTGAAGATCTAGAGAGGAAGCGCAAGAAGCTCGCAATGAGAAAGGAAGTGAAAGATGTAGATCAAAAGTTGATGAAGAACAAGAAATAAGAAAATCAGCAACAAGATGGTTCGCCGAAAATGGAACGTTTGAACAAAATTATGAATAGCTGTCCTTAAACGATGTTTACTACTCGGATAAGTGTTTGAAGACTTTTATAACAAATAATTTGTAGGAGTAATCAAAATTTTAATCCAAGTTTGAATCAAACAAAACAGAACTTGAAAATGAACTAACGAATAAATATATAAAACTTGGTTTGATCTTTTAATTTGGATATAAAAATCAATTTGATGTTTGTGATGTGTTTTCAATCATGAAAACCATTTTTATATGTAGCACTCCAACAATCATACACGAAAATGTGGAATCAATTTCCATCCGGTCTCAACTCGTTTAAATGGAAAAAATAAATGGGAACTTCAATGTAAAATTGAAATAGCTAAAAATTACTTCAATATTAGTGAAAGGATTTAGACCTTATGGGGTCATAAATTTTATTCTTGTCCATTTAAGTAAATTGACGCAAGGTAATATAGATTTTTTTTGTCCCTAAAGTAAAAGGATGGTGGATTGTTGTCATTCAAAATTTCTGTAAGCGTGTTTTAAATTGAAAAACAATATTTAATTGCACTATTATCGTTATTTTTGCTTATTTAAAAATACGAGGGATAAAGATGTCGTTTATTTTCCTTTGTACAAAATATTTGGACAAAATCATCATCATATATAAGATATTCTAATTAACTAAATGATGATAATAAGAATGTAATGAAAAATTGGAAACATAAATGAGAAAACCAGTAAATTTATGAACATTTAATACAATAAAAAGAGGTTGCTTGTAAAAATATAGTTTGCGAACATACTTTAGTCTTTCCCAAATTTACAAACCTCTCACTCCTCTCCTCTTTTGTCACTAGATTATTGATAAGTGCGTTTTTACACACTTATTGTAGGCCAAAACATGGAAAATTATTAATAAATATGTGGAATATAGCTTAATTCGATATAATTTGTGTTTTGTAGGACAACAATGATGAACGTGGTGAAAATTCGGAAAAACAAAGCAAAAAATGACTAAAATGAAGCACAATCAAAGTTTGAGAACTCAAGTGCAATTACCGAAAAGTTGTGTCGATCTCATGATGAAGATTTTAGAGTGTTGGCATCAATTGGCTGAGGAAAGAAGCCAAATGGATGAAATATAGTGGAAGTACTATCACATATCAACTTCTAACCGAAAAGTTATGCTTCAAATTTTTAATTTGAGTTTGAGACCCATATTTGGAATAGAAGATGTTCGAATTTCAAGATTTATATTTCAAGAAGATTTGTATCCCTTTGAATAATATTTCCAATGCAATTTGAATCACCTCAATCGGATATCGAGAACGAAAGATATGACCAAAACATTGAAAGCTGCCCGGTGGGAAAGTTACTCTACCATGCGGCCGCACACATGGTGGCAGGGAAAAAAGAGGAAGATTTTTTGTTCCAAGCGGCTGCATAGAATATAACAATGTGGCCGCATGGTTATTCTGCGACTCGAATTTTCTAGTTTCCTTTTTCAAGTTAAATACCTATGGAAACAAATCTTGTGATGCATATATAAACCTTAGGGCCGTCCAGAACGTGAGGGAGGAGATTCTTGAAGGCTTTCAGAGAGAAAAGAGGCATAAACAAGAAGAATAACATCACGACGCGAAGATTCAATTCAAGATTATTTGAGGTGATGTCGTTCTTTATCTATTTTTCTGATTTTCTTCTTTCCACCATGCTAGGCTAGATTTATATGTACTAGGTGAACGATGAACCTCGTAATATGATCTTTTAATTCTTTATTTTGCAATTTGATATTCAAACAGATTGATGGATGTTGAATGATTTATACACACTTTCTTACCTCCATAGTTAAATGCATGTGATTATGTGAATTTGAGTGATCTATTTTATGCATTCGAAAGAAGGGAAATAGATTCTACAAGGTATAAACATCGTAGGGTCCGATAGGGGATAGAAATATACCGCTATACTTTACGTGAATCTCTAAGTGTTTATAGAACGTCATGCATTCTTGTATATTACATTTGTCATAGAAATATAGTCAAATGGTATGCGAGAATATGTTCAATTCTATTCGAAAGAGATTATTGGATAAGTTAGAAATATTGATTTTTCAACCAAGTCATCGTGTTATCGTATTGAGAAATAGAGGTTAAGAGTGAGTTTGCTTGGTGATTCGGGATTCTAATGAGCTTTACATTCATTAATTTAATCAAACTTTTGCATTCAACATAATTTTGCATTCATTTAGTCACATTATATTAAATTACATTTTAGTAATATTTTAGTATAGTTTAGTCATAAAGTCCAAATAACCAACCATCTTGAGTTTAATAGATTCGGTTAAGGTCTTAATAATAGAAATCAAATTAAATCAATCCTCGTGGGACGATACTTGAAATTTTACAATTTCCACTTTATTATTTATTAACGAACTGTGCACTTGCGGTGATTTAAATCCCAAACATAATTTCGTGAACAAGTTTTTGGTGCCGTTGCCAGGGATTGAGTTTTAATTTGATTTTTGTTATTGGGACACTAATTCGAACTTGTTTGCTTTTATTTTAGTTTACGTTTTATTTTCTATTTAAGTTTATTTACTTAGGCCTCAGTGCTACTATTTTTCGCTCCTTCAGGTCTTGTATGGGAAGATCAGTTGGCGGTGAATGACTTCCAACCGATTTGGAGATTAAATGGATTTTTCATCAAAAACAGAGAATAGCGATAACGGAGATTAGGTCAATCAAGGACAAATACAAATGGATGATCAACAACTGGAACTGAGAGTAAATCATGTAGCTATAGCAAATGCAGAAGCACAATATGATGGGAACACTTTCCTTGGGGATTTTTTGTCACCGTTTGTCATTCAAAGCCAATCCAGAATTGTTTACCCAGCATTTGGACAACCAAACTTTCAGCTGAAGATAAATGTCATCCAACTCTTTTGGAATGGACATCAATTCTATGGAATGGCCAACGAGAATCCACATACACATGTATCTCGTTTCTTGGATATGTGTCAACATTTCAAATACCAGGGGATATCAAAAGACGCAATCAGACTTAGGTTATTTCTGCACACTCTTCGGGATAAAGCACTTGAGTGGCTTGATTCACTCCCGGTGACAAGTATAACTATTTGGGATGACTTAGCTCATAAATTCTGCACCAAATTCTTCTCATCGGCCAAAGTGGCAAGACTAAGGCACAAAATATCAATATTCAGCCAAACTGAAGCTAAATCCTTTGATGAGGCTTGGAACAGGTTTAAAAACATGCTGCGGAAGTGTCCTCAACACGGGTTCGACAAAACAACACAAATCAGATTTTTCTACATGGGACTACTTCCAGCTTTCAGAAGTATGGTAGACTCATCATCAAATGACTCCTTAACCACAAGAACGATTGATGGAGCTTGGGAGTTGTTTGAGAGAATGACTAATACTTCAGCCACGTGGTCTTTAGATCGAGGTGGTCCAAAGTAATCACCGGAGTCTACGAGGTAGACACCTATTCGGCCTTATCTCGCAAAGATTGATGCCTTATTTCACAAGGTGGATAGCATATCACAAATAGTACATTTAGCACAAGTAAGAAAATCCAATTGTGAGGAGTGTGGGGCAGAACATCGTACAACTGAATGTCCCATCCTTTCACAAGGAATGGAACAAGTGGAGTATACCCAGTGGGGTCAATATCAGTACAATAACCCCCATTCTGACACTTACAATCTAGGGTGGAGAAATCATCCAAATTTCTCTTGGGGTCACAATCGAGCTCAATGGCAGTTCTAGCAAGAGAAGAAACCTCATTTGGAAGATATGTTTGCAAAGTTCATGAAAACCACGAATCATTTCATCAAAAAGACTAAAACAAACTTCCAAAACCAGGGCGCGACAAACTCAAATGTGACAATTAGTTCTTTCTATGATAGGAAGAGTACCTGGTGCATTACCGAGCAACACAAAAATATTTTATAGGGAGCATGTTCAAGCCATTACTACACGAAGTGGAGTTCACTACTTGAGATACATGTCAAGAGGTCGGGTGCAAATAAAGAACACGTGGAGTCTTCTGAAGAAGAGACTGATAAGCAAGTTGACAACACCAAGAAGACACCAGTAAGAGAGAGTCCAGAAAAATCACATCAAGAGCCAGATAAGTCGATAAATCCCTATGAGCAACCCATTCCATTCCCACAACGGTTGAGGAAGCATTAATGAGAGCAACAATACAAGAAATTCCTCGAAGTTTTCACGAAACTTCATATAAATATCCCATTCGCAGAAGCACTGTTCAAAATGCCTAACTATGCCAAGTTCCTGAAAGATATTCTATCCAAGAAACGAAAGTTAGATGAACATGAGACAATGATGCTAACTGAAGAGTGCAGTGTCGTAATTCAGAAAAAGTTCCCACCAAAACTGAAAGATCCAGGGAGTTTTACTATACCTTGCACTATTGATGAATGCTACTTTGATAAAACTCTTTGTAATCTTAGTGCAAGTATTAATCTAATGCCTCTATCTATTTTCAAGAAACTTGGACTAGGCGAAACCAAAGTAACCACAGTGACACTTCGGTTAGCTGATCGATCATTTGTACATCCGATGGGGATAATTGAAGACGTGCTAGTTAAGGTGAACAAATTCATTTTTCTAGCGGATTTGCTCATTTTGGATATGGAAGAAGACATATCTTGGGCAGGCCATTCCTAACTACCAGTAGAGCTCTAATAGATGTTGAAAATGGTTAGTTAAATTTGAGATTTGGCGAGGAGCATATCACTTTTAGCGTCTTCAATGTTATGGATGATCATGTCACGTCAGATAGTTGCTATCAAATTAATGTAGTAGAGAGGAGGTGTTGCAGAAGACAATTGTGTTTCAAAACTTTTCAAATACTGCTGATGACCATAATGTGTATTTTCGACCCGAACAAAATCTTGAGAAGCAAGAAGGCTACATTGTTGAGTTTGAGGCAGTTGATAAGGGAAAAGCAGATGACACGGATAAAGATAAGACTAACGTTTGGAAGAACGCTGCGGTAAGAAAGAAAATGTCATTGAAGAAGCTAATCAAGACCTCCAAGGCTATATTCAACGTAACTTAACAGACTAACACAGTACAGTCGAGCTATAGACTATAAACTAGCGCTGGATGTAAGGCAACCCATCATTTCTACCCTTTTATTTATTTTGCCTTAAGCATTCAATTTGTAATTTCTTCTTCAAGTTTTTTTTATAACTTTTAGTAAGGTTACTTTTTCATCGTCTCTACAGGTAATAAAAGAGCCTATGCATGGTTCACATTTCTTTTTCCTCCACCATCTTCACATTCGCATCCCCATCGATTAGGAAAGTATTCCTGACCCTTTTTTTTTCTTTTTCTTCTATGAATTTATCCTTAATTTTATGCGCTGCTAAGTTTGCATTTTATTATTCTTTAAACATTGAGGACAATGTTTTGTATACATTTAGGGGTGTGAATATGTCAATATGTCATTCATCATGTTACTGCAGTTTTTATTTTTGTGTGATTGTGTTGTGTGATAAAAAAAAAATGGAAAAAAAATTAATTTTTCATCAGTTATTTTTAGTTTAGTTGTTTATTTTCTAGCATTAATTTAGAATTTTGTGTGCTTGTGTGGGTTTGATAACTTTGCCGACCATGATGTGAATATTGGATTAGGTATGAACTGTTAATGATGAAAATAGTGCACTATTAGATGAATCAAAGCTTGTGAATGCTAAACTTGACAATTTTAGTACACAATACTTATGTTTACATATTGAGTTGTTGATTTGGTTCATTACTTAGAAATAGTTGAACATAGTGAATAAACCTGAATAACCTCTTTTATGCTAAACCATGACCAATTTTTAGAATGTTTGGATGTGATTGAACTGTTGCAAGGGAGTACTGAGATGAGTAGGGGTTCCGTGCATGATGTTATGTATGGATTTTCTAAAACCAATGAGAGGGAAACGAAGTGAAAGTGTCAAGTTAGGTTGTAGTTTTAGAAAAATGTGTCTAAAAGAAAAGGGGCATTGCACTAATATTGAATAAACAAAGATATATGTTCGTGCCTGTATAACTCGAGTGATTAAGCCTGTAATGGGTGCCCTATGATCATCTCGATTTGGGAGTTATCGGCCTAAAGCTCGCTGCAGGGTTATATGGAAAGCAAATGAAAGATGTTATATAAAATAAAATAAAATAGTATCTATCTATTAATGAATTACATACATACTCTTATGCATGAAATGTATTAATTAGCCCCGTACACTCGGTTGATAAGATTATATATCTAATGCGAGGCAACTAGCTCGATTTAGTCTCAAAGGTTGAACAAATCAAAAATAGGAGAATATTTACTTGTTGAAGTGTGAACTTGTGATAGTAAGATTTGTCTAAACTGAGAGAGGGTAAGGACTAGAATTGAATAAGTTCAAATTAGAATGCACCCCGGGAAAATAGAGTGAAAAGACTACGTTTGGGGGTTTGTGCATCTCTCGAGCAAAGTAACAAAATATTTGACTACTTTGGGTCGGGTGTTGAGCTAATCATGTTCTTAATATGTTGGCATGAGTTTTCACACATATACACGTCAAGTTATGTCTATAACATGTAGAGATTGATTTAATTACGCATTATTGTAGTTGTTCATTTTGTTTAGTACCAAATTCCAATCCTGAGATATGGCAGGTTGTCTAGCCATATTTTATGTGGAATTAAGTTATAATTGTTTGAGGACAAACAAGAGTTCAAGTTTGTGGGAGTTGATAAGTACATTTTTATACACTTATTGTAGGCCCAAACATGGATATTTATTAATAAATATGTGGAATATAGCTTAATTCGATGTAATTTTTGTTTTGCAGGACAACAATGATGAACGTGTTGAAAATTCGGAAAAACAAACGAAAAACGACTAAAATGAAGTACAATCAAAGTTTGAGGACTCAAGTGCAAAAACTGAAAAGTTGTGTCGATCACGATGAAGATTTTATAGTGTTGGACATCAATTGGATGAGGAAAGCAGCCAAATGGATGAAATATAGTGGAAGTACTATCACATATCAACTTCTAACTGAAAAAGTTATGCTTCGAATTGTCAATCTGAGTTTGAGACCCATTTTTGGAATAGAAGACGTTCGAATTTGAAGATTTATATTTCAGGAAGATTTGTATTCCTTTGAATAATCTTTTCAATTCAATTTGAATCAGCTCAATCGGATATCGAGACTACCATGCGGCCGCACACATGGTGGCAGGAAAAAGAAGAGGAAAATTTTTTGTTCCATGCGGCTGCATAGAATATAACCATGCGGCCACATGGTTATTCTTCTGCGCGAATTTTCTGGTTTCCTTTTTCGAGTCAAATACCTATGGAAACAAATCTTGTGATGCATATATAAACCTTAGGGCCATCCAGAACGTGAGGGAGGAGATTCTTGAAGGCTTTCAGAGAGAAAAGAGGCACAAACAAGAAGAATAACATCACGACGCGAAGATTCAATTCAAGATTATTCGAGGTAATGTCGTTCTTTATCTATTTTTCTGATTTTCTTCCTTCCACCATGCTAGACTAGATTTATATGTACTAGGTGAACGATGAACCTCGTAATATGATCTTTTAATTCTTCATTTTACAATTTGATATTCAAACAGATTGATGGATGTTGAATGATTTATACACACTTTCTTGTTTCCATAGTTAAATGCATGTGATTATGTGAGTTTGGGTGATCTATTTTATGCATTCGAAAGAGGGGAAATAGATTCTACAAGGTATAAACATCGTAGGGTCCGGTAGGGATAGAAATATACCGCTATACTTTACGTGAATCTCTAAGTGTTTATAGAACGTCATGCATTCTTGTATATTACATTTGTCATAGAAATATAGTCAAATGGTATGCGAGAATAAGTTCAATTCTACTCGAAAGAGATTATTGGATAAGTTAGAAATATTGATTTTTCAACCAATTCATCGTGTTATCGAATTGAGAAATAGAGGTTAAGAGTGAGTTTGTTTGGTGATTCGGGATCCTAGTGAGCTTTACATTCATTGATTTAATCAAACTTTTGCATTCAACATAATTTTGCATTCATTTAGTCATATTAGATTAAATTACATTTTAGTCATATTTTAGTCATAGTTTAGTCATAAAGTCCAAGTAACCAACCATTTTGAGTTTAATAGATTCGGTTAAGGTCTTAATAATAGAAATCAAATTAAATCGACGATACTCAAAATTTTGCAATTTCCACTTTATTACTTGTTAACGAATTGTGGACTTGCGATGATTTAAATCCGAAACATATTTTCATTGAACAATTATAGTCCACATTTATTTCCTTGTCCTCTCCGTATTATTTTTTACAATTGAGCAAGGAACAAGTTAGGCAAAAAGATTACTGTAAACGTTATAGTAAAAAGTTTCATGAGATTAATGTGTTTAGGTTTTAAATCTTTTCATTTTGACATCAATGCCTTCAAGTTTTTAAATTTCTAATACTTAAATTCTCTGTATATGATTTTAATCTAAGATTACTACATATGTATATTGTATATGAAGAGCAGCTCCAAAAGATTTTAAGGAATAGAAAATTGCTTACCATTTCGACCAGAAAATTTTACACGACACGACATATGCAAAAAATTATGGACTGGAGGAAAAGTCGCCGCATTTTCGCTAGCCGGCGCTAGCTGGACGCTCAAACCAGCCCGGTAAAAAAATAACCCGAGACTTGATAGTTCGCTTGGTGCTGCTCTATCACTTGAGCGATGGGGCTGCCGCTTGCCTATCTCCCGCCCGTCGCTTGAGCGACAGGCTTTTCCGGTCCAGGTTTGTTTTCATTTTTTACGCTATTTTAAACTCTTATTCTTCTACAACTAGTTCTCTAGGATTCATATATATATGACATGACTTGTATAGAAATAAAAAAGATTTATACAATATCTTGAGAGTTTAGATTTCAATTGAGTGCATTGAGATCTTGTAAACACAATTGCTATTGATTATAGTGGATTTCTCCTCCTCTACCCGTGGTTTTTTTTTTTCCATATTGAGTTTCCATGTAAATCTTGGTATTTAATTTCTTTTTGTTTATTTCATTATCGTCATTATCTTGTGATCCAAATTCCTAAAAAGATTAACGTGTTTAGGTTTTAAATCATTTTATTTTGGCATCAATGCCTTCAAGTTTTTAAATTTCTAATGCTTAGATTCTCTGTATATGGTTTTAATCTAAGATTACTACATCTGTATATCTAGAGTAGCTCCAAAAGATTATAAGAAATAGAAAATTGCTTGCCATTTCGACCAGAAAATTTTACATGCAATATGCATAAATTACGAAAATTCGTAATGTATCTCACTATAACGACTCATGCATCTAATCGTTTTTAGAATAAAACAATAGGAAAATTGTCTAATATTTTAAGAAAGATTATCTTTAATTTTCAGTTGGTATAGTTATGGATTTTCAACCTTCAAATGTGAGGTTCTAGGTCCATTACCTATTTCACTCTACAAGTCTAAGTCCCACACAACAGAAACAATCACAATGGACATTAAAATTTTACATGACTTTCACGTGACTGAAAACTGAAGAACAAAATTTTGGTGGACGTAATTTGTCACTAGTGTTTCGATTCAATTCTCTATGAGAACCTAAAAATGAAATCTCAATTGTGACCCCTACTGACACTTCAAATTGTCATTATATTCCAAGCACAGGCGAAGAAAACGGAAGGAGAGGGTCGAACCTGTGGGTGTTGAGAATGTTGTATATGGGATTGTAAAAAGAAGCGATGATGACGAAATGAAGAATTGTAACTTTAATGCATTTGGACAATATAAATGTTTTCAAAAATTAAGGAAAAAACAACGAATACTGAAGCCTACAAGGTTTGAAGATTATAATTTCATTTAAATGTTACGATAATTGCTAATATTCTTATACCAAGTAGAGTGGAAGAGATTTCAGAAGAAAATTGGATTTGTAATTGAAGAATTATATTTATTGTTCACTCTCAACGTTGATTGAACAAACTGAATTACATAGTCATATTTATACTAAACAATTTGCACTATTAATGGTAAGAGAATAATAGCAATGTAATGATTGAGTATAAAATCTCTATCATAAGGTCTCGTAAATCTCCATTATACGATCTGATTGAACGGACTGAATGCAATAAATCCACTCATCCTCTGCCTTGATTCACCTTGATTATCAATTCAGATCTTCATGGAATATTCTTTGTATATCATATGACACAGGAGGAGCTGCAGTATGCACTTTCCTATTTCTCAAATATCTCTACAGATTTTGCTGTTGCTGCCTTATCCTCATGTTGTCGTTCACATTGCTTTGATTTAATACCCTCCCGCAAACAGAGCCGAGGATGGAGGTGAAGTTTGTCTCGAAAATTAAAGAGGGTAGCTTTTGACATGGGCTTGGTAAATATGTCAGCAACTTGGTAAGTAGTGGAGACATGCCGGGTAACAAGAAGACCAAGTGCAACCCGTTCACGCACAAAGTGATAGTCTAGTTCGATGTGCTTACTGCGGGCATGGAAGACTAGATTCACAGTCATGTGGAGAACGCTGAGATTGTCACAGAATATGACAGAATGATGTGATATGGCAACTTGAAGGTCCTTGAGAAGGAAGGTAAGCCAAGTTAGTTCAGCAGTGGTGTGGGCCATTGCCCTATATTCAGCTTCTGTACTGGATCTGGAGATGGCATTCTGTTTTTTTGAACACCAAAAAATGAGATTATGGCCAAGGAAAGTACAATAGCCTGTGGTAGAGGGTCGAGTAGTAAGACAACCCGCTCAATCTGCATCAGAGAAAGCACATAGATCAAGTGTAGTGCGGGAAGTAAAATTAAGACCTAGATGGATAGTGCCTTTGATGTATCGCAAGATGCGATGCACAATTTTCAGATGTGCTACGGTGGGTGTTTGCATGAATTGAGAAGCAAAATTAACACTGTACGATATATCAGGCTTGGTAAGCGTGAGGTACTGTAGGGCCCCAACGAGACTTCGATAGAAGCTTGGATCTTCGAGGGGAGTGGCAGTAGTGAGACCATTGGTTTTTGCCTCTATGGGTGTGCTCATAGGCTTGAAATCAACCATTTGTGATTTTTCCAAAATCGTCACAGCATAGTGGGAATGAGATAGATGTAGCCCATCCGGAGTTGGTGTGATCTCAATACCAAGGAAGTGATGGATGGAACCAAGATCCTTCATTACAAATTCAGTGTGCAAAGTCTTTATAAAATCGTCTAAAAATTGTGAGTTTGAACCTGTAAGAAGCATATCATCAACGTACAGTAAAAGAATTAAAGTTCCATGTGAGGAGTGTAAGATAAAGAGGGATGGATCAGCTAAGCTACAAAAGAAACCATGTTTAATTATAAAAGAACTAAAACGATCAAACCAAGCTCTTGGGGCTTGTTTCAAGTCGTAAAGGGCCCGTTGTAGATTGCACACATGATTAGGGAATGTAGGGTCGGTCATTTCTGGTGGCTGTTTCATATAAATATCTTCAGAGATAAGACCATGGAGAAACGCATTTTTAACATCCAATTGACGATGCCCCAATGTCGAACAAGAGCAAGGCTGAGAACAAGGCGAATTGCGCCTGGCTTGATTACAGGAGAGAACGTTTCAGTGTAGTCTATACCATCCATTTGATGGTAACCTTTTGCAACTACGCGCGCTTTAAGTCGGTCAAGAGTACCATCAGGTTTTAGTTTAGGCTTAAAGACCCATTTCGAGCCAATAACATGTATAGTAGGTTCACAAGGGACAAGCTTCCAGGTATGATTATGGTGCAGGGCAGCCATTTCTTCTTCCATTGCTGTCCTCCATCCAACATGATTGAGAGCAGCCTTCACGGAACAGGGTTCTCTCGGAATATCTTGACTAACTACAGTCATGGCATACTTTGGGTTTGGTTTATAGATCCCAAGTTGTGATCGAGTCACCATGCTATGAGTAGGCTCAGAGGTTAAAGTGCTTGGAGGCTCAAGTGGGTGTAGAACTTCGACAGGCTCCGAGTCCTGATCCTAGGCCTCAGAATGCATAAAAGTGTTAGTTTCTGTGTGAGGAAAGTGAGAATTATGTGACTGAAAAGTAGAGGATAAATCTGAAGGAGAAGTGGAGGTTGGGCTCTCAGACGAGCACGTTGCAATGTCTTCAAGAGGGCTTGTTGTTGGAGTTTCAAGTGTAGGAGACACTGGTGGAACTTGGATTTCATTCATACTAAACATAGGGCTACCTGGAGAAGTAGTGACAGCAGCTGGAACTTGGGAATGTGAATGTCTAGTAACTGTATCCATGGAGACATCATGAGGTACCAAGTTGGGCAGTGGAGTGGAAGAGGAATCAACGTTATTAACATTGGTAGATAATATCTGCGAGCCAGTTTGTTGAAGAGTAAGGTAATCCATGAGTCAAAGATGCTAATCCATTGATCTGAAGAAGTTCCAGTGCATTCTTGTGACGTTTGAAATGGAAAGCTGGTCTCATTAAAGACTACATGTCGAGAGATGAACATTTTTTGACTAGGTGGATGGAAGCATTTGTATCCTTTGTTCTTGTCACTATACCCCACAAAGACACAAGTTAGTGTTTTAGGAGTAAATTTGTTTGTCCGTGTGTCCCAAATATATGGAAAACATTTAGAGCCAAATACTCGTAAGAAAGAATAAAAAGGGCGAACACTATGCAATTTAAAGTAGGGAGTATCAAAATTAATAGCAGAAGATGGAAGGCAATTTAGTAAAAAGACTGCAGTTGTAAAAGCTTCCAGCCATAAATATAAAGGTGCACCACAATGAAATAGCATGGTCATACCTAGCTCCCGGATAATTCTATGGCGACGCTCTACCATACCTGTTTGTTCTGGAGTATGAGGGCAGGAGATGTGATGAACTATTCCCTGTGCTTGGAAATGGAAAATGAGTCTTGAATTAACAAATTCCCCACCTCCATCAGAGTGAAATATTTTTATTTTTGTGTCGAACTGTCGTGCTACGTAATGTTCAAATGCCAAATAAGCATTTAAAAATTCAGCTTTAGTTTTAAGGGGTATTATCCAAGTATAGCGTGAAAAATCATCTACTAGGCATGCATAATAGCGAAATTTTCCAAGAGATAAAACAGGCGCTGGACCCCGCAAATCACAGTGTACTTTATTTAAAATAGTTGAGCTAGAGTTTTCGGAACAATAAAAAGGCATTTTGCTCAATTTGCCTAACGACAACTATCACAGAAAGATTGTAATTTTTTAACTCCTTGAACTTGAATCAAGCCCTTATTCCTAAGTAATTGAAGTGCAGATGCTTGGGGATGTCCTAGCCATTGATGCCATACTTCTATAGTGCTTGATCTAAATCGATTTGAGTAATGCATTCTTGAGGACTGTAAAGGACATACAAATCACCCCTACATTTTTGTGTCATCACTTTCTAACCTATCTCCCGTTCCTTAATACAAAAATCCACACTAGAAAATTCACAATTTAAGGGATAGTGATCAGTGTGTTAACTGCCAGAGAGTAGTTTTTTTGCTAAATGGGGAACATGAAGAACATTATGGAGAGCGAGGATAGCAACGTTAGTTTTAATAATGAATCACTAACAACTTTAATGGGAAGCGAAGTGCCATCTCCAATTAGAACGAAATCTGTCTAAATATGGACGTAAATTTTTCAACATACTTGCATTACCTGTCATATGGTTTGAAGCTCCGGTATCACATGTCCATTCACTATCAATAATAGAGTTGTCTAAGGTAAGAGCAGCCAATGCTTGTGGAATTTCATCCTGTTGGACATATTGATTAGGTAAGTACCAGTAGATCTTTGCAGTATGTCCCATTACACCATAATATTGACTGCTCTCATTACGGTACATATCCCTCTCTGTAGGTGTCATACGACGTTGGCCAGGAGGAGGTGGTCGTCGAGACATAGGGGTCTGGTTATTGTTGTTCTGTGTAGGCTGGTGATTAAAATTATGTGCGATATTGTTGGATGTGTTGTAATTGGTATGAGCCCGAAATCCACGACCATTGGAGGTGAATTGGTTTTGAGATCCTCGGTTGGACACTAATGGTTGATGAGGACGTTGTTTTTGCCCGTAGAACGCTAATTGATGGGTAGATGTGTTGGTGAGAAACCAGTTTTGACGCTGTTCATATCCTTGCAAAAGCGATACTAATTCCGCGTAGGCTGGGCGTGGAGGTTTCAACATAGTTGTAGTAAATGACTCATATTTTGGCCCTAGACTTGTGAGAAGTGAAACAACCTTTACTTTGTCAGGAATAGGGCTTCCTATTGCTGCAAGGCTGTCGCAGATGCCCTTGAAGTTGCGAATATGTTCGCCAATGGTGGTATTTTCTTCTTTGCATAGATACGTCATTTGTTGACGGAGTGTAAACTCTCGCTCTTGAGACTCTTGTGCATATGCTTCCTTACGTGCGTCCCATATAGATTTTGCTGTGTCTAGGCCAATAACAAGACTAAGAGCCTCTTCGGTGAGTGTGCCAATGATCCATCCTCTGAGAAGACGGTCAGATTTACGCCAAGTGATGTACTCGGCAGTTAGGGAAGCAGTGGTCTTTTCTGTGGTCGGAGTGTCATACATAGTCAGGGGTTTTTCTTCACCAGTAAGGTGTCCAACCATTTCTTGACTTTCGGCGAGGGCCAAGGCTTGCTCACGCCATAAAGGATAGTTGTCATGCTTTAATTTCAAGGTGATGAAGTTGCCTACGTTGAGAGAAAGTGAGGCCATTGTAGATACTGAAAAAAACACACAGGTTCTTGATGTTTAACCTGCTCTGATACCAAGAAGAAATTCTAGAGATGATAGAAATGGGAGTTGTGATTTTATTCATTGAGAAATCATCAATATATAGTACAACAAAATAAACTAAATATGTAAAAATGAATAACAATTCCTAAAATTAAGCACATCATCAGAATCATCAATAATCTCGATCAATTTGTCTCAATGATTCCTTGCTTTCCTCCATCATATATTTTTGTGCAAATCTCCATAATGCAAGTTATCCATGATCATCCCTTGATTGCTGCTAATATAAAAGAAATTCTAGAGATGATAGAAATGGGAGTTGTGATTTTATTCATTGAGAAATCATCAATATATAGTACAACAAAATAAACTAAATATGTACAAATGAATAACAATTCCTAAAATTAAGCACATCATCATAATCATCAATAATCTCGATCAATTTGTCTCAATGATTCCTTGCTTTCCTCCATCATATATTTTTGTGCAAATCTCCATAATGCAAGTTATCCATGATCATCCCTTGATTGCTGCTAATACCCTCCCTCAAACTTTGCCGGGTTGGAGGCAAAGTTTGTTGCAAAAAGGAGAAAGTTGTTTTGGAAACTAATTTTGTGAAAAAAAAAATCACCATTTTTTTTTTAAAATCTTCATCCTTGTGAAGATATGTCGCATGGCGTGGTGGTGTGAATTCGCCTTTTTTTTTTGCGAATCTTGTGTATCCCATATTGCATGGGTTGTGTCTCTGAGAGTTTGTTCAGAGAATGTTCCGATGATTCGGACTTTGATAGGCAATGGATTCATACGTTGATTTTTTTGTATGAATTTATGTTGTTGGTGTGTTGTTTGAATTTGGTGCGGGTAGGATATTGATTTGTATTGTCTGGATCTTGAATGATATATATGGTGGAAGATAACTTGAGAGGAGTGAGAATCAAATTTTTATGTGTAGGAAAGTGAAATCATGATGATTCGTATAGAAGCATCGATGACCATGATGAGAGATTTTTTTTTCTAAAAGAAAATGAAAATGAAAAAGTTGGCCGACGTGCGGCACTAGGCCGCTCGTCGGAAGCTGAAGCTTGCAACCTACTCTGATACCAAGAAAAAAATTGGATTTGTAATTGAAGAATTATATTTATTGTATTCACTCTCAACGTTGCTTGAACAAACCGAATTACATAGTCATATTTATACTAAACAGTCTGCACTATTAATGGTAAGAGAATAATAGCACGTAATGATTGAGTATAAAATCTCTATCATAAGGTCTCGTAAATCTCCATTATACGATCTGATTGAACGGATCGAATGCAATAAATCCACTCATCCTCTCGCCTTGATTCACCTTGATTATCAATTCAGATCTTCATGGAATATTCTTTGTATATCATATGACACAGGAGGAGCTGCAGTATGCACTTTCCTATTTCTCAAATATCTCTACAGATTTTGCTGTTGCTGCCTTATCCTCATGTTGTCGTTCACATTGCTTTGATTTAATAATTTCAACTTTCGTTTCGTCCTTAATATTATTACATTGCCCATTACCAAACAATACAACTAATCAGCAATGAATTGCATGACAATAAAGCAAGAAACTAAACAGAGGAAAGAAAGACATCATATTGCTGAACGGTCAAGTTTATCGAGTCGGTCGAATCTGTTCCCCAGGTTTGGTCCCGAGGTGGCGCAACCTGCAGGGATGGCTGGCAAGGCCGAGGAGGAATTTGAAGAGTCTCAACTTCACTTTCGAGCATTTCCATTACTTTACTCATTGAAGGACGATCCACTGGATTCATCTGTATGCACCATAATGCAACTATTATCATCTTCCTAGCAATCTTCCTTTCTTCACAGCCTGATTCCTCAGCATCTCCAATTTCAATATCCTTACCCTTGTTGAAACGATCATATATCCAATCGGGGAAGTATTGGCTAGAACTTTCCGAATTTTCTATCAAGTCTCTTTTTAGACCTACCGTTTGCATCAACAACATTCCAAAGCTATAAACATCAGCCTTGTATGAGACAGGCCCAATGGTTCTGTTGATCAATTCAGGAGCTACATAACCAATTGTTCCTCGTGCAGCAGTGATAGTCACAATACTATTTCCAGTTGGGTAAGATCTGGCTAGCCCGAAATCAGAAATTTTCGGAGTGAAGTTATCATCGAGAAGTATGTTGTGTGGCTTGATATCGAAATGCAGAATTCGCATGTCACAGCCTCGATGCAAATACTCAATCCCACGAGCAACTCCAAGTGTAATCACATGTTTTTTCTCCCAAGTTAATGAATGAGTTCCTCCTTGCTGAGAACTGAGGTACCTCTCGAGCGAACCATTAGGCATGAAGTCATATACAAGAGCACACTTGGACATATCTGCACAATATCCAACAAGTCGAACTACATTGACATGATGAATTCTTCCAGTAGTGGTAACTTCATTGATGAAATCTTGTCCATTTGCTTTGTTTTTGCCCAGTATTTTAACAGCTACATCCCTTCCACTTCGAAGCTTTCCTTTGTAAACTGAACCATAACCTCCTTCACCCAATTTTTCCCTGAAACCTTTGGTCATTTTCTTTATGTCTGAATAGGAGTACCTGATGGGCATCAGGTTATTCTGACTTTGTAGAAAGTCTTCTATTGCATCAAATATTGATGAGTGCCTTCTTCTCAGTTTATAGATAAGTAATCCGAACAAGAAAGCAATTCCAATTAAGTTCCTCAATGCTGTTTATATAGATCAATGAGAAATTAATTAGAAAGGATATAATCCCTTAAGAGTGAAAAAGCTGAGCTATTTTACATTTATATATAAGTTGGAAAAGATGAGCTATTTTACATTTATATGCAGAAATTCATGCATGAAACTGCACCGATAATAGAAATGCTTAAATTGCTGATTGAAGTATAGAAAAAGCAACAAATTTAATCTCAAAAGATTTTAGAAATCTGTATTGTAAGTATAAAATGGAAACAGCTTACCTATGCCGTAAATAAGAATTCTGAAAAACCCTGCAAGCAAACCAGTAATCTCATAAGAAGAAAGGAAAGAAAAAGATTAATACAACCTATGAAGTAACTATTGTGCAAGCAGAAGTTTTTAAAATATTGCAAGACAATTTCTTATAAACATTTTTTGCATGACTTGCAGTTTGAGCCTTGAGGATTTGGTCTTTTAATACTTTGATGCAATAAAAAAAGGAGAAGATTTTATGAAGAAGTTGGATTGGGCTCGAAAGAAGTGATTTTTCGAGTGTCCGTACAACCTATTTCGGCCTAATTCCATCATTTAAGGCTCCGAAAATGTATATTTCATTATTCTATATAATTTTCTTAATTTTAATTCTATCTAGAGTTTGAATTTGTCTTTAATTTTTATCGTTATCTAAAGTTGGTTATTATCTACGAGTTTGGTTATTATCCAGATTTATTTACTGCTTTAAATAATAGTTATAAAGCCTCATTGCAATCGGTTGAATTTTAATTAAATAAAAAGTCTTGAGAAATTCTCAAAATTAATCTCTTTTTCTTGGTATTTGATATTTCAACCTAGATCGAGTTAAAAGAAGAGTGGAAGAAACCTTACCAGCAATTCTGTAGATAATCAAGAAAATCCGGAGACTAAGAGAATCTGCTACATTGTCAACAACCCAATATCATCAAAACAAAAATTTAAAGAAACTTCAAACTTAAGAAGTTGAATCAAATTATATATAACCTTAATATACTTGTATATTGTCATAAGACCAATATGGTGAGATGTTACAACCTCTACACATTAATCGATGATCAGATAAAGGAAATATGGAAAATTATTAGTAGTTACGTGGATATTAACTTTAGACATCTCTGTTTTAGGCAAACTGGACCAACACAACTATTATATATATAGGATTTAGAAGAAAACAGGCAAACTCGCACCCTTCAAGTCTTACCGCAGTAGTGAGGGCCATCCCAATAATAACGACAAATAGAGCAAGTTTTTTTCTTCTTGCACTGGCTAATCTTCACAGTGTACCATGAAAGCACAAATCCATATAGCAGAGAGCTATGGATGTCTGAAAGCGAAAGATTATTGACATCTTTAAATGGCCACGATGTCATCACTTTGAGATCTAGACTGCACATGTCTCTTACATCTGATACATTCAAATTGCCAACCTTAATATACGTGTATCTTCTGGTTGAGGCATTTGAATCCTTGTTGCCACAATGAGCAGTTCCCAAAAAGAAAGAAGAATTTATGGTATATGGGCAGCTCATAAAAGTAATAGGCGAATTTAATTTATTCAAGTATAGAGGGATTGAGTCGTATGAGTAGATGCTATGAGGATAATTATTAGAGAGGTTGTATTGAAACAGAGAAGACTGAGGAAAGGAGCAAGTGTCATTTTTTAAGGCAGCGTCAACCAGACGAATAATGTGATTATGGTAATCGATGGCTTGCACATGGTACTTGTGGGAGTTCAGATAAAGTGAGGCTGTATTGTTTTCACAAACTAGTTCATAGCTGGGATCACCACAGCTTTTTGGATCCCCTTTTAATCGGAAAGGATATCTGATATCAGGAATCTCGCCACAGGATGGGTTGCATTGGATATTATGGCTTTCACTGGATGTTTGAATTAATGGGATTAGGATCAGGACAAATAAACATTCGAGGAAGGTTTCTCTAAGCATGGTTCTCGATTGCTGGGCAATGACTTGTGAGAATGTGGATAGAAACTACCGAGTGAAAGACTAACCTCTGTTTCACGAACTAAGCAAGGGAAAGACTAGTTTTTTCCATCGTGTGTGAATGCTCAAGTCTTCCTTCCGTGGACTTGAGATATAGTCAAGCTTGGCAACAGGGATTTGTAACTATCAGAGAGTCACTGGAGCTATTTCCTAATCAACCTTGTGTTGATGTTTTGAAAAGCAATACTAATTTCTGCGATACTTCCTGCTAATTAATTGCAAGTAACGTAATAGTATAATTAATGTATCAATATTTCAAAATATCTAACTTTTTCCATTCACCGAATTCTCAGCAATGAACTAGCTAGCTTGATAGGTTTTTCCCACGTTAACATCTACCTCTTGAATTGGTGATAAAATTACTCCAATCAAAAGTCAATCATGTTACACATTGAGTAGTCATCTAATGTAATTCCTCATTTAAAGAATTTTGGGAGAATTGTAGTTGGGGTCCAAACCTTTCAATTTGTTGCAAATTATATTCAAATCTTTCGTTTTTAGATCCACAATTCTAAATCTCTCATCTCAATTTTTGCCGAAGGACATATGGGCATAACCTTCCATTCCTCCATTTGTCAAGACCAAAATAAAAAAAAATAAAAAAGAAAGAGAGGGGAATTTGGCCATTTAGCTTGGTTGGACAATGTATTTGATGAAATGGCCTTTGACCAATAATAAAAAAAGCAAAATAAAGTAAAATATTTTAGTTGGCAAAATGACAAAATTCTCCTTCAATTATCAACCAAAAACCCTCAATTTTCCTCATTTCATCCCGTCATTCCTCCTCCAAATTCAATGTAAAACCCTAGTTTCTATTTTTTTTTTTTTTGAAAATAACATCTTCTTCCATCTTTATCTTCTTTAATTTTAGGTCCTTAAGATCACAATCACCTATTTTATTCTCTTCGGTCATCGTTCCTGCTGCCCTAAAATCATGTTCTTTATTATATTCTTCACTTATTTTGGGCATGTTTTAGGCATTTGAACAAGAGTTTGATTAGCATATCATCTACATTGAAAATCACTTTACATTTGAAGAAAGAAGAATGACAATTTAGAAGTTTCATGTAGATTGTACTTTTATTATTGAATATAGTATTAAATAATATTTAGTTTTTATTGTTTTCGTATTTAGTGTATTTTTGTGTTGTTTGCAACCATTAGATGATAATGACCCTCCAATTGCTATCGAAATGTAGAACGCCACTCCAGTCGTTATCCACTACGTAAAAAAGCACTACAATAAGTATTCTACCGTGGTTTGATTTTTTCAATTAAATGACTTCTAATAATGGACTCACTAACATATATAACACAGAAAGATTGACTGTTACAAAAAACGATTGAAATGACATAGATTTTATATTATTGAGATGGTAAAAGCACGAGTCGTCATAATTATATGTGTTGATTAAGTTAATAACATATCTCTCAACTTATGTACGTGTTATGTGCATATTACAACATAAATAAGTCTCACTTATTATTTCTTATGGTATGAATGGATCTTGGTTGCTTATACTAGTGTCTATACACGTAACAATACAAGTGCCGTTTTCATGACCAGTAACGACACTTGTGTCGTTCCGAAATTTTCACCTATATTTTTTTTAACAAAACAACATTTTATAATGGACTCCCTAACTATATAACATAGAAAGTTTGACAATGTCATAATAACGTAAATGAGATCCACTTATTGGTTTTCAGGGCACGGATAAGACACAATTGCTTATACTCGTATTTACAAACATAACGGAATTAAAAAACGGCCCTTGTGCCGTTTTATCTATAAACGGAAAAATGGTCCTTGTACCGTTCTGAGATGAGAACGTCTATTAAAACTGTCTAATCATCGTTATGTTTGTAATGTGTTCATGAGAATGGTATTTGTGCTGTTACTAAGACCGTCCATTATAACAGTATAACTATTATTATGTTTGTAAATATACTTGTCCATTAGAACGACACTTGTGCTGTTATTAAATTGAAAAGAGAACGGTACAAGTGCTACTTAGGAGATCACTTATATCGTTACTGAGATGAAAAGTTCTAAAAGAACGATACAAGTGTTGTTATCGAAATATAACTTGTCCATGAGAACGGCACTTGTGCCATTACTGTGAAGAAAACGACATTTGTGTCGTTCTGTCCATAAACACGACTATAAGCATGCACGACCCATCCATGCCCTAATAATCAATAACTTGTCCATGAAAACGACACATGCATTTATGTTAGAACGTATAACTTTGTTTCGTAGATTTAGTTAAATGTTGTTGTAGTCACAATTTGGATGCCCTTAATTTAAAGATCTATGAGAACGACACAAATGACAGTATAAATGACACAAACATGTTCATGAGAACGACACAAGTGCCGTTACTGTGAAGAAAAAGACACTTGTGCCGAAAGTGGGATGACAACATTTATTAGAACGGTATAACTGTCGTTATATTTGTAAATAAAAGTCCATGAGAACGACATTTGTGCAGGATGGACGTGCTCTTTACATCATTCGAGAGATATGTTCATTACTTACACTTTCAAACGAATTTAGATCAAGACTTGTGATTTCACCGTTTGATATCATATATTCTATATCAATTCAACCGTTAGTTGTCACATAATCAACAATTTTGACCTTCTTAAGTTAGGGGGTTCAATGCTTGATGTCGTTCCGCTGGAAAAGTAGCAAAATATTGGAGAAATCAATGTAACGGCACAAGTGCGGTTTAACGACCCTTGTGTCGTTATGTCTGTAAACATAAGTATAAGCAGGTACGACCCGTCCGAGACCTAATAATCGATAAGTTGAACTCATTTAAGTTGCAGGATGGACGTGTCGTTTACAACATTCGAGAGATATGTTCATTACTTGTACTTTCAAATGAATTTAGATCAAAACTTGTGATATCACCGTTCGATACCATATATTCTATATCAATTCTACCGTTAGTTGTCACATAATCAACATTTTCGACCTTTTTAAGTTAGGGGGTCCAATACTTAAGGTCGTGTAGTGAAAAAGTAACAAAATATTGGATAAATCAACAAAATGACATAAGTGCCATTTAACGACAATCATGTCGTTATGTCTATAAACATAAGTATAAGCAGCTACGACCCGTTCGAGCCTCGATAATCGATAAGCTGAGCTCATTTAAATTGCAGGATGGACGTGCCATTTACAACATTCGAGAGATATGCTCATTACTTAATCAACAAGAAAAAATAGAACAGCACAAGTGCCGTTACTGTTTTGAAAACGGCACAAGTGTCGTTACAACACCATTGACGCTTTATTGTAACAAAAAAATAGTATAACTGCCGTTATGACTTCATCGACTCTAAGACAATGACAAAATCAATCTTTCCAAACATTATAAATAGTTTGTTTTTCAAAATAACAAAAGTAGTACATCAAAACATAACACCACCATCATTTTTCAATATTACAAAAGTAGTAAATCGTAACACTACAAAAGCCGCATATGTGCCGTGTTGTCTTCATTGTTCATGTCTCTCTTTGAGTAGTACACGATTTGTACAAGTGATATGGTTATATCAGTTTTGAAACAACCATTACACTTACGAGTAGGGGTGGGCATAAGTTAGGTTGGGTCAGTTTTTGCCTCAACCCAAACCCAACCCAATATGATCGGTTTGATCAAAATTTAACCCAACCCAACCCATGTAAATATTGAAACCCAACCCAACCCAATCAAATATCTGTCAGGTTGGGTTGGGTTGATCGGTTTGGGACGACTTATCAACAAAAATTAAAGTCTTCCAATTTTCTATTATACTAAGTTCGTATAGACAAGATTAAATAGTAAATAAATAAATAAAATTATCTATTATCTTATTCAATCCTCATTAGTCGAGCCTACAAAGAACAAAGTGCATTTAACATAACATGAAAAACTTATATTACATTTCTTGTGGGAAGAACAGTAAGCTCATCCTCTAAAATACACCAAGGTAATTACAGTTACACTATCTACTTATACTTTTTAGGTTTCTTTTACTTTTCTAAGCATTTTATTTCTTTTATTTTTTAAAGTTGCGGGTTGGGTTGGACGGGTTTATTCGGTTTTTATGAGTTAACCCATAACCCGACCCAATATAACCCGCCTACACAGCCAACCTATCCAACCCGTGTAAAAATAACAAAAAAATCAACCCAACTTGGTCGAGTTGGTTTGGTTTGGGCGGTTTCTGCAGATTCGGTCGTATTGCCCACCCCTACTTACGAGACTTGCGCACCCTCTCTCGGATGATTGTTTCCTCTTTTTTGGTGGACGTCCACTTCTTTTTCGTGTCAACGGTCGTATCACATTTCTTGATCGAATATTATCGAAAATTTCCCGCCCGCCTTGTTTGGCGTTGGATATATATATATATATATATATATATATATATATATATATATATATATATATATACGTACATCTATACCAACCGTGAAAAGAAATCGGCTAAAATATCATTGCATGCTATATTCAACAGTAAAAGGACCAATGTATACGAGATTTCAAAAATACCTTTCTTTTTTCTTCAAATATTATAGAGATTTCAATGTAAATAATATAGAAACCAAAATTCTTGTTCAAATGTTCAAATTGTTAGAGAAGATAGGTGAGGAATATAATGAATAACAAGATTTTTGGGGTAGCAAACACATGGAGACGGAGAGCACGTTGATACATTGGAGATGAATTGAGGAATATAATTGGATTGAAAGAGTATTTGAGTCTTTTCATGATAGGGATATTTTAGACCTTTTATTTATTGGTTTTTTTAATTGAGTCCATTTGACCTATAAACATTGAGAAAATGCTTTTTATTCAACTACATTGTTTGGCTATCCCTTTTAACAAAGAATCCCAAAAAAATAATAATAATCAAAAATCAAGTTGATCGTATTTTAATTAATTTTAAAAGGGTAAATTTGTAATTTTATACTTCTATAATAAAATAATTTAAAATAATTAAAAAAATAAATTGCTCATTATTGATGTGGCAGGTGAGCTTTATTTACGGTTCTCTTCAAATGTGAGAATCATAAATACAGTTCTTCCATGTAGACAAGATAAAAAATTTCACTGTAGGTAGGAGAACATTTCTTTTTGACACTGTAAAATGTACAACGAAATGTAAACCCAAGATAGTCTAACCAAGAGGGGGGGGGGGGGGGGGGGAATTGGTTTTTAAAAATTTTTCGAAAAATTAATCTAAATTCAAGCAAGGAAAGACTAAGTAGATTAATTCAAATAATAAGTACAAATATAAAAGCGATAAGTAAAAGGAAGTTAGAGAGTGCAAACGATATGTTATGGAGGTTCGATTAAAACCAACGATCTACGTTCCCCGTTACCAAGCTCTCCGTCACGAGCAAGACCTTTTTCACTATGTTGATTGACTTGCGGTGCAATCCAACCCTTTACAATACTTCCGGTGACTTACAACCAAGGAGCACCGATTATTTTACAATGTTGAGTTTTTCCGGGATCTCAACACGCCCACAATTCAAAATGAATTTACACATGAAATCTTCTCTTCTTATTGAATGATAGAATCAAGATTGATAACAAGAAGAGAAGAGACAAACACTTCAATAAATGATAATGAGTTCAGCTCAAAGTGTTGAGATGAAAAACTTCTTGAAGAAACTAAAGATTTTCACAAAGTTAAATCACTCAAATGTTTTCCAAGAGTTTGATGCTTTTTGATCTTATTAGATATGGATAATAAGATGGTTGTGAATAATAAAATGCCTCACTTAATGCTTAAGAAGTGTAAAAAAAAAGTGAAGGAATAGTGAGGTATTTATAACACTCAAACGGTCAAAAACTCCGCCGTACCAGACGCACTTTACCGGACGTCCGGTAAAATACCGGATGGTCTACTAGCCGTTTTTTTTGTCAGAAGATTGGACCATTGGAAAAATGACCGTTGGAGCACTTTTGATTATACCGGACGTCCGGTATGTGTACCGGACATCCGGTAAGTCAAAGGTGCTAGAAACGTCCTCTTTTTAAATTTTGTCAAATATAAATGCTGGAGGGACGTTTAACATGTTTTTCAAAGTTTTTGTCATATTAAAAATATGTGTTACGATTTTTTAGTTTTGAACAACATAATTTTCAAGTAAAGCATTTTGTCGTGAATTTTGTAAAATCAAAACTTTGAGCTTGTTACGATGCATTACCAAGTATTAATGCGTTTTACCTTTACATATAATCATGAAACGTCTAAGTAATTAGTTTGAATATTTGATGCGCATTGCTTGACGGTACTTCGACTTGTGTCTCGATTTTCGTTGAGGCAACCTTTTGCGGGATATGTAAAATCATTCTTCATGGACTCGATTGTTTGATCATGTTTCCACGTTGGTCATTGTGTGCAAATATCTTGGTCTTGAACTTTGTGCCATGGAATGTACTTATGTGCAATAATCACTATGGACACTTAAATCAATTTGTTAGCAATAAACATAATTTGTTTGTGATAATTAAAACGAGAAGTCAACACGAAACATGGCTGCACCTTAAAAATAATCTTTACTTTTTTCTTCAAAAAAATAAAAATACAATGGAGTTGGTGGATGCTTTGGGATATGTGTACATATCAGGGCTGAACATGAGAATTTTGAGGTTCTAGGTGATTAATTATTATGAGGTCTTATTACTATTTTTTACAGATAATGTTAATGATATCATTGGTGCTACAACACAAATTTAGGTGGCTCTATATTGTAGTCTCAATGAAATATAGATTTATGTTATAGTCTAAACAGTATTATTCTTTTTTTTAAAGTGTAGCAATACTTAAATATTTAAAAATGACATTTTTATATTTTAAACAAATGCTTTGTACAATCCAAAAGATACAATAACGAAATAAAATTATGAAAAAAATGAAGTTAAAATTTTGTTTTAACTATCCCAAATTAGTTGGTCAATTAACAATACAAACAACATTGTCAACTCTTAGGAAAATGCATTTTGTTGGACCAAAGGAATGCACTGGAATTAATTTATTGGGCCTGGCTATTACGAATTGTATCAAGGGAAAATTACCTGAAAACAGGCATTTAAGTCTCCAAATTCACAAATGAGGTGTAAAGTTTATTTTATCAAAAATCAGGTCATAATTAAATTTTATAATTATAATTATTCAAAATTCAAAACCCTAATTTATCATTTTCTTCCCAACTCTCTAACTCTCTCTACCTCTTTTGTCTCATCGCTCATCTCTCTCTCCTTCTGTCATCCTACAGTCGCCAGCACAGGAGACAACAACGGATGAGTCAACTTCGCCGATGCGGTGAGAACCGTGATGGGTCGCCAATGCTGTAGTGTCGCGATGCCGCCGCGAAGTCGACACTGCCATTCGCAGCAACATCGCGTCGATTGATGCCGGAGACTCATCACGGCGCGGCGAAGGCTTTACGGATCTATTATTTTTCTACTTTTTAGCCTTTTTTTTAATGCGGTTGGGTGCAGTTGTGGTGTTTGTGGTGTTATTGTGGTGATTGATCCATTGCTGTGGCGGTGTTTTTGAGGTGATTTTTGTTATGGTTGGTTGGTGGTGGATTTCGAATGGTGGTGATGGTGTTTACTGTGACGATGACTGAGATTGGCGGTGGTGGTGCAACGGTAGTGGTGGTGCGCGGTGGTGTTGTGGTGGTGGCGGCAATGGCGGGGTGAGGATTGCCGTAGTAGCAGTAGCGTTATTCAGGTTAATGCCAAAGCTCAAATTCCTTAAAATTTTCATATTCAAACTTAATTTTGAATCAATTGATTTTTAGGGAAAATGATGAAGATTGAATTTAGTGGCCTCGTGACCTCAGCCCCGCTTTGTGGCAACATGGATGAATTGTGAAGTGAAATTTCGACCAAATATGTGTTTATTGTAACTAGTTGTGACTGTTTGTTATGACTCGTTATGACCAATTGTGATCGATTGTGACTGATTGTGACTTGAAATTCTGAAAAATTTTTGGAAGTTGGGAGTGGGTGGATGGGGTGGGTAGGTTGATTGAAGCATACGTTGGAGTGGTCATTGGAACAGTTTGCCGGAGAGATCGTCGAATAGACGTCGGAGCGGACGTCCGGGTGATCGCCGGAATAGTCGTCGGAGGCCGGAGTGATTGGCAGAGGGACTACAGTAAAACTTTTCTCAAAGCTGGACACCCTCCAGTGTCTTTTTAAGTTAATGTCATAAATAAAGAGAAATAAATGAAAAAAAGAAAATTTAAAGGAAGAGAAATGGTTAATATGAGATTTTCTAGATTTTTTTAAGTTGCCGGAGCAGCCGCCGGAGAGATCGCCGGAACTGTTGCAAGAGCGATTGTCGGAGAGATCGCCGGAAGAGTTGTCGAAGTAGATGGCCGCCTCCGATGGAGAGAATAGGAAGGGAGATGGTAGAGAGTAGGGAGAGAGAGAATGATTTGGATTTGGATTTGAAATTTAATAAATTGGGGTAATTATATTATATTATAATTAAAAATATTTAATAAATTGATTTAACACCTGATTTTTGAAAAGATTTTTGGAAGTTTGTTATATTTGAAATGTAATTCTTATATGTAGGATTTATGTATTGTTCCCTTGTATCAAACATAACAAATTTTCAAGATGCATTCTAGGTATAATTAAATTAGACTCGTGGGCTTTATAAAGTGCCAAGTTTTAATATTACAATTTGAGCCATATTGTCACAGCCCTAAACTAAAGCCTGCTATTAAGGCCCCGTTTGTCTCCCATTATTTCAAAACATTGTTTACTACAGTAAGATTTTCCACCACACTTTCACCTAATAAAATATTTTACACACAAACCCATAAAATTACTTTAAATTTCAACTACACATTCTCCAAAAATACTATTCATTACTCAATTTCAATAATGGGAGACAAACACACACTAAATATATATGTGAGCCTTTACACATTTTGAAGCCTCAAAATGTGAGGCCTAGGCCATTGCCTTGGTGGCTTTGATCTAGGATCGGGCTTGGTATATATATGATGAGGGGATCTTGGTGGGTAGAGTAGATCTGGGTCGGTCAAGTCTCGATAAGTCGATCGATCTTCAACGTGGTGGAGGCGATGGTGGTGGGTGGACGGTTTATTCCTTTCGCCTCCACCGACGTTTTGTCTAGTGTTTGAGGGGAGATGTGGGGTTGGGGTGGGGTGCTTTTTTTTTTTTTAATTCATATTTTATTATAGAAATATAAAATTACAATTTTATCTTTTAAGGTTAATTAAAATGTGGTCAAATTCATGTTTTTGGTTGATTATTGGAATAATGGAAGGATTTCGTCCATGTCTTTGAGCTGCAATTGACATAAATATTTTTTTAAGATTGTGAGTACAAAAATTAAAGGTTTGGTATAATCTGCAATAAATTGAAAGATTTCGGACCACAAATGCAATTCTCCCAAGAATTTTCCACAGTTCTTTGAAGTCCACTATTCAATTCTTGTTTCAATTTCACATTTGTCCTCCTTTTCTTACCTTATTATACAGAAAGGAAAGATTCCATCATTTACCCCAATTGCAATTCAGGCAGTTGTCTTGTCATAGTTTAAATTTTTATGTTAAATATAGTTAAAACGGATATATTTTTTTGTCTATAAATACGGGAAAATTTTTACAAATCCATATCAATCTTTCGAATTTCTTTATGCAATATTCAATTTCAATATTATTCTCTCAAATTCTTTACACAATATTCAGTATTTTACTCTCCAATTTTCGTTACTTTATTTTTCAATATTCTTTACTATAATACTTACACATGGATTTTACTAGTGATGAGATTAATCAGTTTAAAGGTAGTTCGAGTACTCTATTGGGATACGATGCATCTCAAAATGTTCCAATTGATTTGGAGGATATCGAAGAGGAGGAAGTAATCGAGGTTAAAAGGTCGAAAAAAGAGTCTGCGGATTGTTGGCAACATATGACTCGTAAAAAGGTTGGGGTTCAAAATGGAGTTGATATTTGGAAAGTATGTTGCAATTATTGTGGTAAAGAACTTAGTTGGAAGCCTAGTTTAAGCACATCGCATTTAAATAAACACATATTAAGAAGTTGCAAAGCGAAACTAGTCAGTCTTGACCCGAAACAGACCGAACTAACATTTACCGGTTCCGGTGTTAATAAAAAAAAAGTTATATTGCTGCTACAGCTCATTACATTGATCACCTATGGATTATGCATAAAAGAATTATTGCATTCAGATGTGTAGAATATCCTCATAATCCGACTAACATATACATGGTTTTAAAAGATATTATACAAGAATATGGTATGCAAGAAATGGTTCGAAGTTTTACTTTTGATAATGCTAGTGTAAACAAAGTTGTTGTCGAAAAATTTATTAATGATTTGAACCCTACATTTGGAGGTTTATTTTTTCATCAATGTTGTGTAGCGACATTATTAATTTGATTGTAAAAGATGGATTAGAACATATAAAATTACCGTTAGATAAAATTAGGCAAGTAATTAATTTTATTACTATATTACCAGTAAGAAAGCAAGCATTTAACAGTTTATGTGCAGAGTATGGTTTAGAAGAGAAATCATTTGTCACTGATGTATCACATAGATGGAACTCTACATATCTTATGTTACACTCGTGTGAAAATTATGATAAAGTTATTTCGATGTATTATAATGGTAGGCATACATATGGACCCGAACATAATTTGGAAGATTGGGAATGGAATCTTGCATTTGTCGTGAAAAAATTTTTAAAACCTTTTTTCGATACCACAAGGGAATGTAGCGGTGTTTATTACCCAACATCTTCACTTGTTTTACAACATTTTTTCTATTTTGCACAAGTATTTCAAAAATATAGGAGTTTGTCAATTTTTGTTGATGTAGTTTATTCTATGGAGTCAAAATTTCGTAAATATTGGGAAGAGATACACTCTTTATTTTTATTAGCTTCGGTGATGGACCATCGACTTAATTTAAGTGGCAAAAAAGCTACTATAAAAGGGATTTCAAATTTCATGAAACTACAATTATCACATGTGCATATAGAATCAATGTTATGTGAAATGTATAGCCATTACGCTGAAAAAGAAGGTCAGTGTAGTTCTACTTCCCAAAGTTCTTTTTCAAGAAATGCTTCAACAAATGCAGATAATATATGGAGTTATTTAGAGACCAATTCTAGTGTTCCATCATTTAGTTCTAGTTCGTCAATATCTTGAGCAATAGATGTCAGTGGTACAAATCTTGAAATTCCCTCTGAGTTCGCTAGGTATATGTCCGTGGACGTTCGTAGTATGTTACAACCACAAGAATTATAGGAATTTAGTCTTTTATCATGGTGGAGGTGTAACGAAAGGCAGTGTCCAATTGTATCAAAAATTGCTCGCGATCTACTAACACCGCCGGTGTCTACAGTAGCATCGGAGGCTGCATTTAGTTTAGGTGGTCGAGTTTTATGTGACGAACGATCAAGACTAAAAGAAGATATATTGGAGGCTTTAATATGTTTGAAGGACTGAGAATGTGCGGAATTACGTCTTCAAGAACAAGTTGATAGTATAATGGCCGAAGAGTTACAGCAGATTAAAGGTTAAAGTATAAGATATTGTAAGTTTTTAAATTGTTTAGTTTCAAAAAATACGTAATTTTTAATTTTTTTTAAGAAAAATTGTACACGAAATATTTTATTCGTGTACAATTTTAACTCCGCCTACGATAATTGTAGCCGGTCCCAAGCCCGGATAAAGGAGGAGGGTTTTAACTTTTATAATTTCTTTAATTTATAACACGCATAAAATGTACAATTTTTTTTTTGAAAAATGTAGATTAAAGAAAGAAAGAAAGAAAGAAAAAAAAAACGACGAGCCAGCTCGACCGGCTAAGGCTCGGGCCGAAAGCTTGGGCGCTTTCGGCCCGAGCCTAATTTTTTTTGGCCGGGCTCGGGCTAAAAAAAGCTCGGTCCAAAAAAGTTCGGGCTCGGCTCGTTGACACCCCTAATAATGTTGGAATAATTGATATTATTTACAGTGAATTAAAATAAATCTCCATAAGGTGCCTATTCAATTGTAAAAGATGCATACAAAGAGTCACATTGCTTAGAATGAGCATGACTATTTAAAAGGTGCATGGTAAAAAGTCACGATCATTTGATAGTGTGTGTACTACACTGTTTAATGTGAAAAGGTGTGATGTATATTAAAAGATGCAATAATTTAAAAAATCAGTTGAAAATCTATAAATAGAGACATTTAATTTGATTTTTTTATTACCTCAAATTAATTCCAACTAATCAATTTCTAATTCTTTCTTTCTTTCAAATTATGTCAAAATAAGTTTCAAATTATTTTTGAGTTTCCTGTTCAATATTAGTATTTGATATCTTCCATTTTAGAATAGTTCAGTCAAGTATTGATTCCACCAACAAAACTAATATTGTACTATATTACTTTTGGAAGAAGCGTTGTATCTTGTGAGAGGAATGTCTATTTGATCATATTAGCACCAGTACATGGGGCGAAATTCGTTTAAGGAGATTTGCATTCGTATAGCTCGTTTTATTTCATCTTCTTCTAATTTCTACATTTTTTACGTTTGAGTAAGTCGTGATTTGCTCATTATTATATACGTACCATGATTTCGATACGTCGTTACTCTATTCATATTTGCATGCACGTATTTTACTCATAAAATATAATCCTAGCACTAATTTATTCAACATATATAACATGTGGTCCCCATTATCTAATACCAAACGGCTATATTTCTTGTCTCTATTATGGTTTGAGGGTTCCAAATGCCAAAGTTGAAGAAGAAAATGGCTCTTAAATTAAAATATGTGGCCCTCACACCAAATATTGCAAGCTCACACACTTATTGTTGAAATATGCCTAAATTCCATTGAAAATTGATGTTTTGGTTGAAGAGGTCTGGAAGAATACCAAATATGGACCGAGGAGAAAAATTTAGTGCATTTACGCTCGTTGAATGCCCAACTTCCGCTTGAGTGCTTAGAATAAGGAGTTGGGCGCTAGCCCTAAGCTCGAGTGCCAGTGAGGTTGTTCGTTGCGCTCTAGGCACATCGTTTGAGCGACCGTCTTATCTGGTCCAGTTCTATTTCACATTTTAACGCATTTTATAATACATATTCCATTCCTAGGGATGACAATGGGGTGGGTATGAGACGGGTCAGTCATTCCTACCCCCGTCCCATCGGGTATTTTTGTTATCATACCCCATCTCCATACCTGGTTAAAGCTGGACGGGGTGGGTTCGGGGCGACGGGGCAAGTCCCCTGCCCCATTTATTTTTAATTTAATTTTTGGTTTTTTTAAGTTTTTAGTTAGTAAATATTATTACTTTTTACTAATTTGTTAAAAACAACTTATGTTCTCTTTTAAAATGATGATAACTTATTATTTTTGTTCGATAAAAAACTTAAATTTGAAATTAACTTTAAACGGGGAGGGTAACGGTGCGGGGACTATGTTTCCCTTACTCGCCTCGTATCCGCTTCGGGGTAATGATTATCTCCCCGTCCCCACCCCATTACCCGGTTAGGCGGGTAATCCCCGTCCCATTCGGGGCGGGGCCTAACGGGTATCGGGTTGAACGAATTTTTTTTGTCATCCCTATCCATTCCAAATATATTCTTAAGGTTATATATATATATATATATCATCAAATCTTGTAGCAAAATTATTATTTTAATTTAGTGAATCCTCCTCTACCTGTGGTTTTTCCCGTTTTGGGGTTTCCACGTAAAATCTTGTGTTCTTGATCGTTTTATTCATTTCATCTTGTACATATATCTTCCGCAATTCATTAGAGACATATTTTCTTTATAATTCTTAAAGAGTCCCATATAAAAACTAGTAATGTTAGTTTCATTTCGTTATTATAATCCAAGTTTGAATCAAACAAAACAAAACAAAACAAAACTTGGAAAATGAACTAATGAACAAATATATAAAACTTGGTTTGATCTTTTAATTTGAATATAAAAATCAATTTGATATTTGTGATATGTTTTCAATCATGAAAACCATTTATATATATAGTACTCCAACAATCATACACGAAAATGTGCAAAAATAAGCCAAAAAGATGTAAAGCCTCACAAAACGACACTAGAATTCAAACCTTCAATGATCAGAATATTTGTATTGTGTGATCGCCTAGTGCAACAAAATGCCTAGTGCAATAAAATGTACACTATTTTTCTAAATAGTTGCTGGGCATATCGTCGAGGCCATTTTTTGGCTGTCTTCATTTTTCCTTCTAATTCTGATTTCTCTTGCGTTTCTTATTGTTGATTAATTCAAAATTACTTTCAAGACCCCTCATTGTTTTTTGAACAATATCCCAACAGAACTTTCAAAGGAATCAATTCCCATCCATCTCAACTAGTTTAGATGGACAAAATAGATGGGAACTTTAATGTCAAATTGAAAAAGCTAAAAATTACTTCAATATTAGTGAAAGGATTTAGACCTTATGGGTCATAAGTTTTATTCTTGTCCATTGAAGTAAATTAACGTAAGGTAATATAGATTTTTTTTTCTAAAGTAAAAGGATGGTGGATTGTTGTCATTCAAAATTTGTGTACGTAGCGTGTTTTAAAATGAACAAAAAAAAAAAACAAATATTTAATTGCACTATTTTCATTATTTTTGCTTATTTAAAAATACGAGGGATAAAGATGTCGTTTACTTTCCTTTTTACAAAATATTTGGACAAAATCATCATCATAGATAAGATTTTCTAATTAACTAAATTGTCATTATATTCCAAGCATAGGCAAAGAAAACGGAAGGAGAGGATCACGGCACCGAACCTGTAGGTGTTGAGAAAGTTGGGTATGGGACTGTAAAAAGAAGCGATGATGAAGACGTAAAATTAAGGAAAAAACAATGAATACAGAAGCCTATAAGGTTTGAAGATTATAATTTCATTTAAATGTTACTATAATTGCTAATATTCTTATACCAAGTACAGTGGACGAGATTTCAACTTTCGTTTTGTCCTTAATACTGTTCAATATTATTACATTACCCATTACCAAACAATACAACTAATCAGCAATGAATTGCATAACAATAAAGCAAGAAACTAAACAGAGAAAAGAAAGACATCATATTGCTGAACGGTCAAGTTTACTCAACTAGAAGCATTGCCTAGAAAGGCTATCGAGTCGGTCGAATCTGTTCCCCAGGTTTGGTCCTGAGGTGGCGCAACCTGCAGGGATGGCTGGCAAGGCCGAGGAGGAATTTGAAGAGTCTCAACTTCACTTTCGAGCATTTCCATTACTTTACTCATTGAAGGACGATCCACCGGATTCATCTGTATGCACCACAATGCAACTATTGTCATCTTCCTAGCAATCTTCCTTCCTTCACAGCCTGATTCCTCAGCATCTCCAATTTCAATATCCTTACCCTTGTTGAAACGGTCATATATCCAATCGGGGAAGTATTGGCTAGAACTTTCCGTATTTTCTATCAAGTCTCTTTCTAGACCTACCATTTGCATCAACAACATTCCAAAGCTATAAACATCTGCCTTGTACGAGACAGTACCAATGCCTCTGTTAATCAATTCAGGAGCTACATAACCAATTGTACCTCGTGCAGCAGTAATAGTCACAAAGCTTTTTCCAGTTGGGTAAGATCTGGCTAGCCCGAAATCAGAAATTTTCGGAGTGAAGTTAACATCGAGAAGTATGTTGTGCGGCTTGATATCGAAATGCAGAATTCGCATGTCACAGCCTCGATGCAAATACTCAATCCCACGAGCAACTCCAAGTATAATCGCACGCTTTTTCTCCCAAGTTAATAAATGAGTTCCTCCTTGCTGACAAGAGAGGTGTTTCTCAAGTGAACCATTAGGCATGAAGTCATATACAAGAGCACACTTGGACATATCTGCACAATAACCAACAAGTCGAACTACATTGACATGATGAATTCTTCCAGTAGTGGTAACTTCATTGATGAAATCTTGTCCATTTGCTTTGTTTTTACCCAGTATTTTAACAGCTACATCCCTTCCACTTCGAAGCTTTCCTTTGTAAACTGAACCATAACCTCCTTCACCCAATTTTTCCCTGAAACCTTTGGTCATTTTCTTTATGTCTGAATAGGAGTACCTGATGGGCATCAGGTTATTCTGACTTTGTAGAAAGTCTTCTATTGCATCAAACATTGATAAGTGCCTTCTTCTCAGTTTATAGATAAGTAATCCGAACAAGAGAGCAATTCCAATTAAGGTCCTCAATGCAAGCCAGAACTCTGTTTATATAGATTACGAGAAGATCAATGAGAAATTAATTAGAAAAGATATAATCCCTCAGTAATTCTTTCTTTGCCTAGTATGTGAAAAAGCTGAGCTATTGTACATTTATATATAAGTTGGAAAAACTGTGTCAGGGTTCTCCAAGAGGGCTGATTCGGGCATAGCCTTTAAAACCAGTTAGGAAGGAATAATTTGATTTTGAATTCAAACTTTAACTTCTGTAGACCTTGCTCAACCTTCATTACTTCTCATATGCATGTAGAAAGAAAAAAAATGGGGCAGAAATTCATGCATGAAACTGTACCAATAATAGAAATGGTTAGAAAATAATATTTTAGTTTATAAAAGTTGGCTCTTGGATCGTGGAAATGAAACTCTTTCTATTCTGCTTTTGTACATTAAATTGCTGATTGAAGTATAGAAAAAGCAAGAAATTCAAGATACAAATTTCTATATTGTAATGTCATATGACATTACAGTTTAGAATTGAAAGAGCTTACCCATGCCAGAAACAAGAATTGTCACAAACCCTGCAAGTAAACCATTAATATAATAAGAAGAAAGGAAAGAAAAAGATAACTAGCTCTAAGGGCATGTTTGGCTAAACTTAAAAAAGTTTACTTATAACTAATAAATAAACTTCTTTTTATTGATCAAAATTGAAATGAAGTAGTTTACTTATTTCCAGAGGCGAAGCCAGGAGGGACACAAAAAAATAATAATAAATAAATAAAAAATTCTACTGGACTGATACATAAAAAAACTGCAGTTTGAGCCTTGAGGATTTGGTCTTTTAATACTTTGATGCAATAAAAAAAGGAGAAGATTTTATGAAGAAGTTGGATTGGGCTCGAAAGAATGACTCATTACAGCCTATTTCGGCCTAATTCCATCGTTTAAGGCTCCGAAAATGTACATTTCATTATTCTATATAATTTTCTTAATTTTAATTCTATCTAGAGTTTGAATTTGTCTTTAATTCTTATCGTCATCTAAAGTTAGTTATTATCTACGAGTTTAGTTATTATCCAGATTTTATTTCCTGCTTTAAATAATAGTTATAAAGCCTCGTTGCAATCGGTTGAATTTTAATTAAATAAAAAGTCTTGAGAAATTCTCAAAATTAATCTCTTTCTCTTGGTATTTGATATTTCAACCTAAATCGAGTTAAAGAAGAGTGGAAGAAACCTTACAAGCAATGTAGCTAGAGTGGTAGACATTCCGCAGTATAAACGTAAGGTCACCTACATTGCCAACAACTCAATATCATCAAAACAAAAATTTAAAGAAACTTCAAACTTAAGAAGTTGAATCAAATTATATATAACTTGGGAAAAGTAGGATTTGTATATTGTCATAAGACCAATATGGTGAGATGTTACAACCTCTGCTCATTAATAAATGATCAGATAAAGGAAATATGGAAAATTATTAGTAGTTACGGGGATATTAAAATTTTTTATACAGAATTTAGACATCTCTGTTTTAGGCAAACTGGACCAACACAACTATTATGTATATAGGATTTAGAAGAAAACAGGCAAACTCGCACCCTTCAAGTCTTACCGCAGTAGTAGCGACCAACCGTAAAAAAATGACAAATAGAGCAAGATTTTTTCTTCTTGCACTGTCTAATCGTCACAGTGTACCATGAAAGCTCAAATCCATATAGCAGAGAGCTATGGATGTCTGAAAGCGAAAGATTATTGACATCTTTAAATGGCCACGATGTCATCACTTTGAGATCTAGACTGCACATGTCTCTTACATCTGATACATTCAAATTGCCAACCTTAATATACGTGTATCTTCTGGTTGCAGCATTTGAATCCTTGTTGCCACAATGAGCAGTTCCCAAAAAGAAAGAAGAATTTATGGGATATGGGCAGCTCATAAAAGTAATAGGCGAATTTAATTTATTCAAGTATGCAGAGGTTGAGAAGTAGGAGTAGCCGTAGCCGTAGGCGTAGATGCTATAAGGATAATTATTAGAGAGGTTGTATTGAAACAGAGAAGACTGAGGAAAGGAGCAAGTGTCATTTTTTAAGGCAGCGTCAACCAGACGAATAATGTGATTATGGTAATCGATGGCTTGCACATGGTACTTGTGGGAGTTCAGATAAAGTGAGGCTGTATTGTTTTCACAAACTAGTTCATAGCTGGGATCACCACAGCTTTTTGGATCCCCTTTTAATCGGAAAGGATATCTGATATCAGGAATCTCGCCACAGGATGGGTTGCATTGGATATTATGGCTTTCGCTGGATGTTTGAATTAATGGGATTAGGATCAGGACAAATAAACATTCGAGGAAGGTTTCTCTAAGCATGGTTCTCGATTGCTGGGCAATGACTTGTGAGAATGTGGATAGAAACTACCGAGTGAAAGACTAACCTCTGTTTCACGAACTAAGCAAGGGAAAAACTAGTCTTCCTTCCATGGAGTTGAGATATAGTCAAGGTTGGCAACAGGGATTTGTAACTATCAGAGAGTCACTGGAGCTATGTCCTAATCAACGTTGTGTTGATGTTTTGAAAAGCAATACTAATTTCTGCGATACTTCCTACTAATTAATTGCAAGTAACGTAATAGTATAATTAATGTATCCAAATTTCAAAATATCTAATTTTTTCCACTCACCGAGTTCTGAGCTACAAACTAACTAGCTTGATAGGTTTTTCCTACGTCTACATCCACCTCCTGAATTGACGATATAATTACTTGAATCAAAAGTCAATCACGTTACATATTGAGTAGTCATCTAATGTAATTCCTCATTTAAAGAATTTTGGGAGAATTGTAGCTAGTGTCCCAAGCCTTTCAATTTGTTGTAGATTATATTCAAACTTTTCATTTTTGGATCCACAGTACTAGAGCTTTCATCTCAATTGCTGGGGAAGGACATACGGAAGGAATCTTCCATTCCTCCATTAGTCAAAAAAAAAAAAAAAAAATTGATCATATTTTAATTAATTTTAGAAGGGTAAAACTGTAATTTTATACTTCTATAATAAAATAATTTAAAAAATAAAATGAAAACACAAATTGTTCCAACCCACCCCCGCCACACCCCACCACACCCTACCCCAAACACCAAACCAAATCCCAGCGGTCCTCCACCCACCCACCCACCAACCAACCATCAATTCCTTTTTGAAAACTCAAATTTTGCAGACATCAAGTAACAGCAAAAAGACTTCAACTTTCAATTTAACAAAATGAAAGCCAAGTTAAAAAGGAACCAAACCACATTCAGGATTTATTAGTAATGAAAGTGGATGAGAAAATTCCACTTGGATACGTAAATGGGCAAATAAGCAATAAAGAAGGCTCCTATGCTGAAATATGAAGAAAGTCTATCCTGACCGCTATAATAGGCCGTAATCTTAAAGTCCAGAAAAAATTTCCTCAAGAAAAGTTCTTCCAATAGTCTAAGATGTGATTCTAACACTATGAAAAGTAATCTGTACTTTTTGGTGGATGCTCTGGTATGTGTGCATATATCAGGGCTGGCCTCAGAAGTTTAAGACGCTGAGTGATTAATTATTATTTACGAATAATGTTAATAATATCACTGGTGTTCTATTGCATTAAACATTGATAAAGTGCCTTCTTCTTAGTTTATAGATAAGTAATCCGAACATGAAAGTAATTCCAATTAAGGTCCTAAATCCAAGGCAGATCACTGTTCATATAGATTACGAGAAAATTAATTAGAAAAGATATAATGTAACGTCCCAAAATTTCATACATTTTGAGGTGTTACCAAAAATTACTTTTATTTACTTAAAATGCGGAACAATAAAATTATTTAATAAACAAAATATTGAAACATCCATAAATTTAAATTTGAATCATAAAATCATGTCTTTAAAAAATATAATTTAAACATTCTCAACTAATAAATTCAATATTAATGTTATTGAACAAAACAAACTACTAAATTTAAAGGCAGTAAAACTTAATATTTTCGTATGTCGAAATCCAGACAGTCTGCTGCACCATCTTGCCACAGCTCCAATCGACCCAATCTAGTATGTAAAAATTTATAAGAGTGAGTATTTTAAAAACATTTAGTAAGATACGTGCAGTTTTCATACACAATTATATAACAATAACACAGACAATTCATACCACATTTCTCTTGATGGAGTATATCGGTGACCAAGCGAAATACCAATCATTTCTCATTTTGAATTCTCGAAAGATTTCACATTTCATTATAAAGAACTCAAAAGAGTTCACATTCCGATAAGTCGAACCCGAAGGTTCACTATCAATTCATGCATAAATTATTGAATATAAAAGTATACAAAAACATACTACTTGCACAAAACGTATTTTACCTTGATTGATCAAACAAATTTTTGATAAAAAAAAAAAATACTAAAAATTTACAGCTGCTTCATATGAAAGCTGCCGTGTAAAATTTCTTTGGTAGTGAATTGTGGGACAATTGTACACTATTTATAGTTGAAAATAGTAGTGATTCATAATACAATTGTGATGGGATAAAAATGTGTATCAAACTTGGATAGAAATTGAATCTTGATAAAATAAATCATATTATGACACATGTACTTGAATTTGAATAAAATACATATTTAATACATATCACAATTAAAGTGATAGAGTTGTATTGTATTTAAATAGAAAGATTCCTAGTGAAAAGTAGAGTTATCATGACAATGTACTTGTTGGAATAAAAATACAAGTCACATAAGAATTCGTTTGTATCCAAACTAAAGCACAAGTGCAAGCCAATCTTAAAAGTTGGTGATATTTAATTTAAATTAAATACTAATAATAACAACTTCTATAAACTTCAATATATTGGGTTTAACTAATCCAAAACAACTTTTTCTCAGACCTAATTTATATGATTAAAAACGAACTTTCCAACGAGACTCATATTGATATATTGTTCGTCGCTTTAACAATATCTAAAAATTTAACCCAAAATTGAAGTTAATATATATATCACTTTAGTCTCTCAACCATATAAAAATATAAAATATAATATATAAAACAAATAAATTTTTATTCTAAAATTTTCGGGGTGTTACAATCTCCCATCTCTAAAAAAATTTCGTCCTCGAAATTACATCAACTACTTGAAAAGTTATAAATACTTAATTATTGACATAATTACAATATATCATAACATAAATCAAGAAAACTTATAATCATGATAAAAGAACGACATTTCATTTCATACATTGGGATCGCTTGGAGAATGTCGAACAGTGAGGGCCACATGCCAACGATTCTTTATAACATTGTGTATTTAAAACTTTAAATTTTACATTGTCCATAAACTCATAGTGTTTATGAAAAATACTGCATTTTTTCTTTTAATCTCCAAAAATAGGATTTTATAAAAATAGAACTTTCTAAAAATAGATTTTTTATTTTTTATTTTTGAAAGATTTGAAATATTGTATTTCATCTCAAATTTGAATAACGCACAATCAAAAAACTTCCATATGAGGAGGGGGGGTCACAACGGACCGCTTAAATCTCAAGCTCTTCTTAGTCAGTTTAGATTTTTTTGACAAATCTTTTCAATTTTGCAATTACGCAAATCAACAAAACTCTATCAATAAATCGAACATGAAATCTCTTAAAATGTAAATTTTTAGACTGGTAATTTTTTTTTTTGTTCAAACATCCCCAAGGGCTAAAGTTAACCATTAAAAAAAATTATCACATGTAAAACTTAAACTATGATCATTAAACCATAGCAATTTAAATTCTAAACTACCATTATTCAAAATTTATTTAAACCAACATCTATCCTTCAAAATAAAAGAAACACGTATTGTTCAAGTGTACAGTGTCACTATTCATGATTTTTTTTAAAGTCTGCAGGAAAGTAAAACCCTTGCTCTGATACCAAGCTGTAACGTTTCAAAATTTCATACATCTTGAGGTATTACCAAAAATTACTTTTATTTATTTAAATGCGGAACGATAAAATTCTTTAATAAACAAAATATTGGAACATCCATAAGTTTAAATTTGAATAATAAAAATGGTGTCTTTAAAAAATATAATTTAATCATTCTCAACTAATAAATTCAATATTAATGTTATTGAACAAATTAAACTACTAAATTTAAAGGCAGTAAAACTTAATATTTTCGTATGTCGAAATCCCCAGCAATCTGCTGCACCATCCCGCTACATCTCCAATCGACCTGATCTAACATGTAAAAATTTGTAAGAGTGAGTATTTTAAAAACACCCAATAAGATACGTGCAGTTTCCATACGCAATTATATAACAATAATATAGACAAATCATACCACAATTTTCTTGATGGAGTATATTGGTGACCAAGTGAGATACCCATCATTTCTCATTTTAAATTCTCGAAGGATTTCACATTTCATTATAAAGAACCCAAAAGAGTTCACATTCCGTTAGGTCGAACCCGAAGGTCCACCAACAATTCATGCATTAATTATTGAAAATAAAAGTATACGAAAACATACAACTTGCACAAAACGTATATTACATTGATTGATCAAACGAACTTTCGATAAAAAAAATATACTAGAAATTTAAAGTTGCTTCATATGAAAGTTGCCATGTAAAATTTCTTTGGTGATGAATTGTGGGACAATTGTACACTATTTATAGTTGAAAAATAGTAGTTGATTCATCGTACAATTGTGATTAGATAAAAACGTGTATCAAACTTGGATAGAAATTGAATTTTGATAAAACAAATCATATTATGACACATGTACTTAAATTTGTATAAAATACATATTTAATACATATCACAATCAAAGTGCTAGAGTTGTACTGTATTCAAATAGAAATATTTTTAGTCAAAAGTAGAGTTATCATGACAATGTATAGAGATGTCAGACGGACGAGCCAGCCAGACTCGTGAAAATCGGCCTAGATCGACCCGTGACTCGAGCGGGCGGTTCACAGGTCAAGAAAGTGTGACCCGCAGGATTCGCTGGTTGCACCTTCACGGGCCGCTGTTAACCCACTGGCTTGTGAAAAAAAAAAAAAACAAATTTGAAATATATAAAAGTAAATAATTGAAATGGGGATATACAAATATTAAAATATGTAATTTTTGAACAACTAAATTATAGTTAAGACTTAAGTAGGTGCCAACCTAATTGAGATGTACTTAAACAATAAATTATAATAAAAGTAGGTGTCAACCTAGTTGGGATGTGCTTATACTATAAATATTTGATAATAGTAATTAGAAATGTATTTCGTTGTTATTTATTTAAATTAAATTTAACTTTGCAAAGTTATAAATAATTTATGTAACATTAAATTTGAATTCTATGTAAACATTTTTTGGTATAAATATAAATTTATCATTTTATTCAATTTTTAGTTTACATTTAAAAAAAATATTTTTTCCTATAAATATGAAAAATTCTATATTTTTATAATTTTATTTATACAATAACACGGGTCAAATCGAAACAAATTGCGACTAGCGCGATCCGTAACCCACATGGACTCGACCCGGATGGGTCAGCGGGCAGGCCCGGGTTATAGTCCAAAATTTGTGGGCCAACTCGGAACCGGCCCTGAACCCGAAGCGGACAGGCTTTTTTTCATGCGGGCCGTTACCGGGATCATATGTTGGCATGCCGACCCGACTCGGACCACCCGGATTGACATCTCTAACAATGTACTTGTTGGGATAAAAATAAATGTCACATAAGAATTCGTTCGTATCCAAACTAAGGCACACTTACAAGCCAATCTTAAAAGTTGGTAATATTTAATTTAAATTAAATACTAATAATAACAACTTCTATAAACTTTAATATCTTGGGTCTAACTAATCCAAAATAACTTTCTTTCGGGTCTAATTTACGTGATTAAAAAAGAGCTTTTCAACGAGACCCATATTAATATACTTTTCGTCGCTTTAACAATATCTAAAAATTTAGCCCAAAATTGAAGTTAATATATATATCACTTTAATCCCTCAACTATATAAAAATATAAAATATAATATATAGAAAAAATAAAATTTTGTTCTAAAATTTTCGGGGTGTTACATGTAATCACTTTGCCTAGCACATGAAAAAGCTGAGCTATTTTGTGTGCGCATATATATATGTTTGAAAAATGTGTTAGGGTTCTCCAAGTGGACTCACTGGACCCAAAGCCTTTAAAATCAAATAGGATGGAATAATTTGATTTTGAATTCAAACTTTAACTTCTGTATACCTTGCTCAACCTTCATTATTTCTCATATGCGTGTGGAAAAACGTCACTGAAGTTAAGAGAATAACCCCCCAAAAAAAGTTCGTTATACCTCATACCTATTGAAAATCGCAGAAAACCCCATATTTGAAACATTTTGTATTTAAAACTCCCCCACCGTCCAATTCCTTTAATTTTACCGTCAATAACAGTAAGAAATGCAAAAATTAGAAAGAAATAATTACAGTTGTGATCCTCAACTTTTTTATTTTTTTTACAAATTACACCAAAATCTTTTATTTGTACCACCCATATTCTCAAACCTTTAAAACTTATCTTTCCCCCACTCCCACTCCCACCCCAAACCAAACAAAAAACATACAAAATTCTTCATTCATTTATATTCCTCTTTCAAACTCCCCTCATATCGCCCATGTCCAATCCAACCCAAAATCAACTCCCCTCATGAGCACGTTTGGCTAAATACTCTAAATATAATTACACCGTAACAAAATTATATAAAAATTACGGTAACATAAACGGTAATAGTTGTCAAACCATAATCTTCATTGATCTCATTGAGACTATGGCTCAGCGTATTGCAAGGGAAAGACTAGTTTTTTACATCGTGTGTGAATGCTTATAACGTCTTCCTTCCAAGGACTTGAGATATAGTCAAGCTTGTCAACTGGGACTTGTAACCATCAGAAAGAGAGACTGCAGCTATGTCCTAATCAAACTTTTGGTGGTATTTTGAAAAGCAATGCTTTGTTTCTGCGATGCTTCCTGCAAATCAATTATTAAAGCAGTCTGAATGACAACTTCACAAAGGAAAACCCCGATTTCCAAAAGTCATTCGAAATAAATATTGTTCGAGTGACTTGATCGAAGCAAAATTTCCTGTCCGAGTTACACTGATAAGAAAGGAAGGTGCAGAAAATAGATGACTTTGAAGATTAAAATGTTCATCTTCATCTGTTACAAGTTCTTCTGTTTCTTTCCACTGCTTGTAGTAGGATTAGATGATTGTACAACAACCTCGTGCGTTCAAGGTGGCCCGAGCATTCGGTTTCCTTTCAGGCATACATTTCTACAGGCGGAACATTGTGGCTATCCAGGTTTCAATCTGTATTGCGACAAGAGCAATGAAACGGTGCTTGAACTGCCTTTTTCAGTTAAGCTAGTACTAATAAAAATTGATTATGCATCTCAAGAAATTCAGCTACTTGATCCTGATCGATGTCTTCCTCAAAAGCTTATGAATCTTAGTTTATCAGACTCATCATTCTACTTCCATAGAGAGAAGTTGTATGATTACAGTCTGTTCAATTGTTCTGCAACTAATAGAGATATGTATCGCTTAATATTCCTTGTCTCAGTGTCCCAGGCTACCAAGTCGATGCCATTACTTCTGATGAAGATTACACTAACTCATATCCTTAGATTTCATGCATCAAGATTCATGAAATTTCATCCGTTCCAAGGAATATACTTTATAAAAATGATCTCCATCTGAAATGGAAGGAACCATATTGTGGCCACTGCAAAAATCGAGGTAAAATTTGTAGCTTAGATGCTATTTTACAAGAGGGATTCAGTGTACCAACAAGCCCAAGGCAAATGAAAGTATATACTCAATCCATCTTTTACGTTGACTTCATATATCTATAAAACAAAAAATGGCTCATGTTGTTGATATTATGTTTTAAATAGCACAAGAAGATCATATTTTCACTTCATTTCCTTACAGGTGCACTAAGGAGAAAATTGGTTGCAGGTGAAGTTTTCCATTATATTGTTTAATTTACTGAGTCAACAATTTTCTATCTTGTGCTGTTAAGGTTATCATTAAAAGTATTTTGTAGGTGGCACCTTAGGTGCTTTCCTTTCAGTGGGAACACTTGTAGCACTATACTATGTCTATAGCTCAAGTAGAATAAAGAAGAAGAATCAGGCAAAGATTGAAAAGTTTTTGGAAGATTACAGAGCTGTCAAGCCAACCAGATTCTCTTATGCAGAGATCAGAAATATTACTAATCAATTCAGGGAAAAATTGGGTGAAGGACGTTACGGAACTGTATATAAAGGGAAGCTGTCTAATGAAATTTATGTTGCTGTAAAGGTCCTCAACAATTCCAAGGGAAATGGGGAGGAATTCATCAATGAAGTTGGAACAATCGGGAAAATCCACCACGTCAACGTGGTTCGTTTAGTAGGTTTTTGTGCCGACGGATTTAGAAGAGCTCTCATGTATGAATTTCTACCAAATGATTCACTGGATAAGTTCATTTTCCAAGCTGGTCCTACGAGCAATTCCCTTGGTTGGAAGAAGCTCCAAGATATTGCCCTAGGCATAGCAAAAGGAATTGAATATCTTCATCAGGGTTGTGACCAACAGATCCTTCATTTTGATATCAAGCCCCACAATATCTTGTTAGACCACAACTTCAACCCAAAGATCTGTGACTTTGGTCTGGCCAAGTTATGTTCCAAGGAAAAAAGTTCCGTGTCAATGACGGCTGCAAGAGGAACCATGGGCTATATTGCGCCTGAGGTTTTATCTAGGAATTTTGGTAAAGTATCTTATAAATCAGATGTTTATAGCTTCGGAATGTTATTGCTCGAAATGGTTGGAGGGAGGAAGAATAATGATATTACAGCCAACACTAGCCAAGTGTACTTTCCCGAATGGATTTCTAATCAATTAAGTCAAGGAGAAGATTTGCACATACGAATTGAGGAAAGTGATGATGCTACTATACAGAAAAAACTAGCTATTGTGGGGCTCTGGTGCATTCAGTGGTATCCAACAGATCGGCCATCCATGAAAGTAGTAGTTCAAATGTTGGACGGAGAAGTGGACAATCTCACCATGCCCCCCCATCCCGTTCCAGATACAAATGGCACAAACTCCATTGCAGGAATACGAGGAAGACCTCATCAGAAAGAGTTGGCAGTCATATTAGAATCAGAGTGACAAGGCAAATTTTAGTAATGTTCAATGTTCAAGGGATATAAATATTTTCTCACTGGCTACTTTTCCTTCTATTTACTGCAACAATGTTTCTGTTTGCTGAACCAATAAAATATATAGACCACAGCAGCTTTTATTTCCAACCCATGACTCATATTTTGTCTCTAAAACGTGTAATGTGCAAAATGTAAACGACATCCTTTTTGACTTGCAACCAAAGAAAAAACAAATATGAAAGATTTAATGACAGCAAACAATTACACCTGTTTATTTGACATGCCAGCACTGACTCCATTGCATCCTTTCAGTACATGTAAGAGGTGCACTATGTAAAGACAACTAATATGGGAGGCTTTAAAAAGTAAGACAGACCTTGTAAGAACAAACAGTGAATTTCAAAAAATCATAAAGCTCTAGTGCTAAGCGTGAGTTCAAAATATGCCCTTTCTTTTTTTACAAGGGAAATTCCATTGTCCCCGTCCGCTTGCCAAATTCAGACTTGTGGGTTCTTTGCTTTTACACCCAAGTTCCACTTGCCAAATTCAAACTTGCGGGTTCTTTGCGCTATCCTTTTCTTCAGTTTTCGTCCCTTCTTATCAAACAAAGAGACAAGTGCTACCGTCTCTGTTAATAGTTTCTTGACAAAGAGACTTTTCTTATAACTACAAAGAAACCAGTTTCGGCCCCATAGCCAGAATTGACTCTGAGTCATTCCAAGAGGAAGACAATGAAGAGCAAAGACTTTGCAAGCAATAAATAACAAATTTCAACAAATAATGGATACCACAAACCAATAAAAAGAATAAGTCAAGTCAATTGCACATTACTTTCTTGTTAGCTTGTGAGGTCCTTCTCATTTGATAACAAATATGGAGTAATGGACATAAAACAGTGCAGAATTAAAAAATAAATAAAATAAGTAGAAGATTATTCCATTGATAATTGCTTTACGAAATAATGGATTCATAGAATCAAATTTTCAAATAAGTGCTAATATGCAGCTGACGACGACGTAGTAATATGTTAATTATCAAAGTAGAATTGGTAAGATGAAGACTTAAATTGTCAAGGTACAAACGGAAGCTGTCAAATAATGTTTTTGAAGTGGGTGTAATATCACAGACCCTCAGGTTATTTTAAAGGAACGAAGAAAAACTCATCCATGGGGTGGGAATAACATTACAGATTGTTAAACGTGCTTGTAATATATCCACATAAAATTTGCCATAGTAACACATGAAACCAAATGCCTGATGGATCAGAAGTCAGATTGAATGCCTTCCTCACCATCCCTATACCTTCATATGCTTGATATTCATTCTGACAAGCCCTACCCAAGTCGAGAATTCTCAAATGAGGCCGAGTTTTGATCCAAGGAGAAAGTACACACATTTGAACTTTTCCAACCTCAACCCATGGTGAAGTCGAACTTCTATTTTTTGGAAAAAAATTCAACTAACTGTAAAGTAGATGTACTAGCCAAGTGTATTTTCCTGAATAGTTATCATCTAAATAAGTCTCTTGCCCAGGGCTTCTAGCTGCTAAAAGACTGCTCATGCACTATGCAGCTTGTCGCTAATTTGTGAAGTAATCATAGAGCCCCCAACTACTTAAGACAGTTAATCACCAATTAGGAACGTTTAGTATATGATTGGGCAGTATTAAGGAAGAAACACAAGTTCGTGATATTGTATACATACTGTGTACAAAGCATACAATTGGATTAATCCTGGTTGTCTTGAACTCCATATGTACAAAAACCTCTACGAACAAGATTGAATTTTTCCTGACTGCACAGAGGAAATAGATAATAGCAACTCTTTGAAGGATTCAACGAGATTATAAAAAAAGAAAAAGAAATTACCTTCCTGAAGGCAGCCTTGCAGGTCTTATTGTCAGGTGGTCAAAGAAACCCAGAATCGCTTGACGAGTTAAATAGACAAGTTAAAGAAACAATTAGTTAAGGCATTTCGTCGAACAGTTTCTTCTCAGACTCCAAATCGCAGGTTGTCACCACTCACAAGCAGATTAGGTACCTTCCTTGCAGAAAGGATTGTGCTTACCATTCCCTCACGTATTGCTACTCATCATTCATTTATATAAAATAAAAATCTGCCAAATGATCATCACAGTGGCACTTTTCGGATATTTTTTTCCCATTCCCTCATCCAATTTTCTCCGCCACTCTCTCCTTCAGTTCTAACCGGGAAAATGACAATTTAAGACCAGAGAACTAACAAAATTCTATGGTGACGAGTTTGTACGTGGATAGAGAAATGTGTCGTGTTCATAGGTGGTGGTGTTGGGTTTGTGAGTGATCGTTGTGATTATAAGCTTTTTGAGGTTATTGACATTAGGGTGCAAGTGTAAAGACTAATATGTTTTATGGGTTTCAAAAACCGGCTTGTTAGGGTGCTCAATCTGTTTATAAATCCACGAGACAAGTCTTCGTAGATTATCGAGAGTGAAAAGTGTTGATTATTAGAAACTCTAATTCCATACGACCTAGAACAATAAAATCATTGAAAGAAAATAAACAAATAAGAATACATAAGATTTATAGAAGTTCGTCTAAACGTGAGTGTACGTCATCATCCATAATTTATTACGATGAAAAGACGTTTACAAGAGAAAAATCGCATCATCTATTTTCTGTAACCCCTCTTTCTCTTTTTGATGATGATTACAAGTTCGATTCGCATAAGGACTCTGCATATCAACAATAACTAGGCTCCATAACTTAATAGCACATTCATATGTTGGAAGTATCAATAAGATAAATTAGATCATCAAAAGGACAATTTACATAAATCCTAGTGGACACAATATATAGCATTTCCACATTATATAGACGCCTTCACACAAGCGGTGTTTTCATCATCCTTGGCTTTCTCACTGGCAGATGGGAAAAATTTTGGAGGCATCTTTAGGATTTCAATGTCGGCTTCAAGCATGTCGACAACTTTACTCATAGAAGGACGATCTTCAGGCCTTGTTTGAATGCACCATAAAGCTACTATCGTTATCTTTCTCATCATCTTTCTCTCTTCATCTGTGGTGTCTTTCATTTCGAATTCTTTTCTTTCATTAAGCTGATCATATACCCAAGAAGGAAACTGCATTTGGCTCAAGTTTTCAGCAAATGTTCATGTTTCTCCTCCTTTTTGCCATTTCCATCAGCATCGTTCCAAAGTTGTAAAGATCTACCTTGTATGGGGCTCCTTAATGTCATCCAACGGACACAATTTCGCAAGACCAAAATAAGAAATTTTGGGGTTGAAATTTTCATCTAGAAGAATGTCGTGAGGCTTAATATCAACATGTTTGACGCCATGATGTAGATAGTCTATCCCACGAGCCATTCCAAGAGACATTTCGAACATCTTTTTGTAGCTCAAGGAGATGGTTCCTTCTTGAGAATATATGTATTTGTCAAGAGAACCGTTAGGTATAAACTCATAGACCAAAGCTCGTTTTGAACTTTCAATGCAGAAGCCAATAAGTTTCACCACATTTGCATGGTGAATCGTTCCAATTTTTGCAACTTCACTGATAAATTCTTTGCCACTTGCAACAAAATTGGACATATTCTTTATTGCAACAAAAGGGCCACTTCGAAGCTTTCCTTTATAAACCGTTCCATATCTTCCTTCGCCTAATTTATCCTTGAAATTTTTTGTCATCTTCTTGATCTCAGAGTAAGAGTATTTCATCGGCATAAGATTATCTTGATGTTTCGAGAATTCTTCAATGATGTCATCATCAATCCATACGTTTCGTCTTCTCCATTTATACACTATCAATCCTAGTACGAATGGTAAGCCACATAACAATTTTGGTGCTATTATTGCTCCTGCATAATTGCGAAATGAACAATGAGACAAGATTACCATTACAATGTTAATAAGGTCATTCCTACATGAAAAACATCACTCTTTATCATGTGTGAAAGAGACACTTAATCTTACCAATCACAGGGAGAACAATGAGAAATATAAAAGCTGTGAAAACGGAAAGAAAATAAAATCAGAGAACACAAATATGGGAAATTACAAGAGAAGGTTAAGAAAACATCAAACCAGCAGAGGCCACAATTACGAACACTTAGGTGCATAGTATTCCAATTTGCCTGCATATCCGAAGACCAAAGATTGTTAACAAACCAAACGAGCTGTACAATATGAAAATTAAAATTTTCGTCAAGACAAAGAAAATGCATAATCTTACAAGTGAAAAGTATGTTCTGAAAGAGGGGTGTCTTCATAACAGTAATGGCGGCAGCGAATTTGATTGTCCTCAGCAATGCAAGTGCCTTTACTTGCATAACATTCTCCACACAAGGCACGATACCAAGCGAGCTCAAACCCGAATGCCAGAAAGTCATGAATGGCTGAATAGGAAGTGTTTTCTTGCAAAGGAATGTCCGATGAGGCCCAAGCCACCATGTCAACGGTGCACGATTCTTCCAAATCAGATACCAACATGTTCCCAACTACAAAGTAACTATGTATTTTTGAAGAGTTGGAAAAAGTACTTTTGTTTCCACATAATGGATTCTCGATATACATTGAATTATTCGCTGGGCTAAGGCAGTTTAAAAGATTAATGCTCTGAGTAGAAGAAAGAAACATGTAGCTAGAAGAAATACTCGTGAATTATCAGAAGATGGAATTTTTGACAGAAAAAAAAAGTGATTTTTTCTGAGATGCTTAGAAAATTGCTATTGCTACTTATCTTGAGGATAAGTACTTTCGACCAGCGTAGTTAAAAAAAAAAAATAATAGTGATTCTTAGCAGCAATCATTCACTATACAACTAAATAATTATATCACGTTCTTAGAATAATGGGATGACTCTAATTTTATATAACATTACTCCACTGTCATGTTCTGCCAATCTGGCTTTCCGTAAATGAACAACAAATTGATTGACTAGAATTATTCAAGTCAAAGTCAGAAAAGGGGGAAAAATTGGGTTTCCTAGATTTAACGCAACTTGTCTTGATCTGTAAAACGCGTTTTTTATTGGGTCAACACAAAATTTTATAGCACAATATTGTTGCGTTTTTTATATCACAATAAATATAAGGTTATGGTCCCCAAATCACACGTTCTGTTCATTCTATTTTGACTCCCATCTTCAAAGAGAAACTAAGGAACGTGTTGATCTGGAAGACTAAAACCGTAGGACTTGTTCATTGCGATAATCATGTCTGATCCAGGTATGCTTCTGCTTTTGGTTAATTAGTTCTTGATGATCCAACATGAACGATCTTATGACAGTAAATATTATTATTTTATCCAACAAGTGGTATCAGAGCCTCTTCATGTTGAATCATTGAGAATCGAAATTTTAATTTCGTTCTTGTGATAATTTCAGTATTTTCGAATTTAAAAATTTCGGTATTTTAATTTTGTTAAATTTGAAAATTGTTTGGTCAAAATTTTTGGAATTTCAGATTTCGATTTTTTAAAAAAAAAAAAAAAAAAAAAATTTTAAAGGGCGGCGCCGGATCTTGCGCCGCCGCCACGGCGGCTGGTTGTAGCAGCAGCGTCGCTGCTACCGAGGCGGGCAGCGCTCGCCGCTGTCGGCTGCAGCAGCGGCGAGTGCTGCTAGGTTTAGGGGGGCGGCGTCGGCGAGCCCGCCCCCAGCTTCTTTAAAAAAAAAAAAATTAGGGTTAGGGTTTTGGTGGATTTGGAGGCTGGAGTATGGGCTGGAAATTTGAAGTCTTTGGGCCCTAGTTTGCAATTTACAATTAGGGTTTAGAATTTACAGTTTCAGCCCTTTAAGTTTGTAACTTTAGTTATTTCAGCCCCTAAGTTTATAATTCACTCAATTGGACCATTTAAAGTTCCGGGTTTAATAATTCAGTACCTAAGGTTTAAAAATTAATTAATTTGGGCCATTAAAGTTTTGAAATTTTCAATTAAGCCACTGAAAGTTCATAATTAATTTAAATTGGCCCCTAAAGTTTTAAATAATTAATTTTTGGGTCCCTAAAGTTTTGCATAATTAATTATTGACCCCTAAAGTTTTGGATAATTAATTTTTGATCCCTTAAGTTTTGAATTATTAACCTAAAGGTCCCTAAAGTTTCAAAATTACTCAAATATGCAAAATTGGTGATTCATTTTTCAAAATTTGGTACAAATGACTCTTTTGAGAGGTATGATATTCGAAAGTGAATTAATTGAAGCAACATGTTGGCAAAGCAACCTCTCTTGTGGAAATTAATCTACTTAGAATATTAAAAGGTGTTTGTGTGTGTGTTATTCATGCGAATACTTGATCGGCCCAAAGGAAGGTCAGTATTTGACCGAATTGCACATACACCTGTGGTGATAAACATGTGGCGATTATTTGGTTTAACGTGTGATCAATGAATCGGTCCAAAGACAGGTTTATTGATTGACATGTTTCTTTATTGTCAATGTTTGATCACTACAATAAGAGTACCACTTACAAGTTAATATTTTTGTTCAAAGACTAAGTATTGATGTTGTGCTAGGTATCTTGTGATGGGCCCTACCACTATTTGAAATTATTATTTGCATATTAAAGATCGTGAGCTCTTCAACTTAAACGTTCTCTAATTCAGGTTTAGGTTCTGCTGCTAATATCTCTGCTAACATCAATTCTATTCCAATGCTTAATGGCACCAACTTTAAAGCATGGCGAGAGAACGTAATGATTGTTCTCGGAGTCATGGATATGGATCTGGATCTTGCTTTACGGGTCGATCAACCTACCGCACTTACTGATAAGAGTACCTCTGATGACAAGAGGGAGATGGAAAAGTGGGAACGATCTAACCACATAAGTTTGATGGTCATGAAGCGTGCTATTCCAGAAGTATTTCAGGGTACTATGTCCGATAAAGTGACTACGGCTAAGGGTTTCCTTGAGGATCTTGAGAAGAGGTTTGCCAAGAATAAAAGGCTGAAACTAGTACACTTTTGGCAAATCTTATCTCAATGAGGTACAAAGGGAAATGAAACATACGGGAGTACATTATAGAAATGTCTCACATTGCTTCAAAACTGAAGGCACTCAAGATGGATATATCTAAAGGTTTATCAGTGTACTCAGTTTTGATATCCCTTCCGGCACAATTCAGTCAATTCAAGGTGAGCTATAATTGTCAAAAGGAACCATGGTCCCTTAATGATCTCATCTCACACTATGTCCAGGAAGAGGAGAGATTGAAGCATGACAAGACAGAAAGTGCTCATTTAGCCACCATCTCTAAGGACAAAAGGAACAAGAAAAGGAAAGCTGATAAGGAAGCTGCGGGTACAGTATCACAAAAGAAACAGCATAAGGAACCAACTGAGGGTGGTTGTTTCTTCTGTGGAGCTGCAGGTCATAGGAAGAAAAATTGTACCAACTATCACGCATGGCGTGTCAAGAAAGCGTTGCCTGAGTTGCCGAAAACCAAGTGATGGTGAAAGATACGTCTATGTTGGCGACGAAAAGACGGTGGAAGTAGAAGCAATAGGAAAATTTAGATTATTGTTAAAGACTGAATTTTATTTGGATCTTAATGAGACATTTATTGGTCTAAATATGCTTCTGTTTGATGATCATTATTTGAAAAAAAAAAATATTTTGAATAGTAATTTTTAAGAGAATGTGATTAAAAAGTAGTAAAATATTTTATACACTCCGTTTGAGCACATTATTCTCCGAAAAATAGTGTTTTGATGGAAAAATATGTGGTTACAAAATAAAGAAAAGTTTTGCATTTACGTGTAATATTATTTTATTGAAAAATGTGTAGTTGAAAATAAGATAGAGAAAAATGTATTTTAGAAGAATGAGTATCAAACATTATTTGTGGTTAAAAATAAGTATTAAAAAAAAATTAAATAATGATTGTCAACGTCGACATAATATATATGAATTTCTATTTGTTTACTATTTATCAAATGATAGCAATGAAAAATTCAAATTGGTATTCAATATTTAATTATAATTACAAGATCTCCAATAACAAAAACGTTTTAAAATTTATTGCTTCGTCACCTCACCCTTCCATGCTTTTAGGCAAACACCCATCTTGGTTTTAGAATTCGGTGCACCAAATTTATTAGATAGATTCAAATTATTAAAAATAATTGTACAAGATTAATAATAATAATAATAATAATAATAATAATAATAATAATAATAATAATAATAATAAAGTAAAACAAAATTTCAAAGAAAGAATTCAATTTTCACGATCGAAGAAATTAAATGGAGTTTCATATTCAATTTCTTGTGCGTATTCAAACTAAGTTCACAAATAATTCACGTGAAAACACATCGAGAAGGTCTCCACAATGGTGTCTAAAGCATAATTTGTTAATTCGACGAGTTGGCATGTGCTTCATTCAGCGAAAAGTTAGTATGATTTATTTACAACCCCACTACATATACAATTATTAATGGTGTTGTAATTTTTACAACACAACACATTAGGGTGGGGTCCAATGTGTGGTGTTGTAAAATGATTGTACAAGTGGATTTTTTTAAATAAATAAAGCTAAAATTGATAGACCATTTCATACCAATTAAAAAATTTCCCCAACATAGGCCCACAAGTTAAGAATCCATCAACGTGGTATTAAACAATTTTCACGATGCAATCATATAAAAGTGAATTAGGGTGTGTTTGAGCCATTTTATTTAAGAAGAATGTATTCTGAAATACTAGATTGATGGAGAATATGTGACTGAAAAAGAAGAAAAAGTTATTAATATGATATAAAATATTATTTTATTGAAAAATATGTAGTTAAAAATGAGTAGAAGAATGAAAATGAAAATTTTAATATGTACTAAAGGCTTAGTATATATAATTGCTTTAAGAGTAAGTTGGGATTGGATGCCAAGAAAATCAAATAAAGTGGATTCAAGATAATTATTTCGTTTGAAACTAAGGGTCCGTTTGATTGTAGAGATAGAAAATGGGTGGAAAGAAAATGAATTTTAGGAAAAGTAACTATCTAAAAATGTTTTGTAGGGAATTATTAATTAAGTGTGTTGATTGGTTTAATTTTTCACTTGAAAGATTTTAAAATTTTGTGTTCGTTTGGCTTTATTTTACATGAAAATTGTCCATTAAAGTGATAATTTTTTCCACGATTGATTATAAAATTTATTTCCATTGCAAAAAAGTAAAAAAAAAAAAAGGGGGAGGAAAAAATTTCCTACAAAATCATTTTTTTCATCAAACTTTAGTATTCGTTTGATTTTGTTTTACATAAAAAATATCCATTAATGTAAAAAAAAATTTTTACAATTGGTTATAAAATTTGTTTCCATCACCAAAAAAAAAAAAAAAAAAAGGTGGAATCAGATTTCCCACCAAAATCAATTGGGTGGAAACCAAGTTCCCAAAAAAATAAAAGCCACCAAACACTACATGCGCGTTTGATTAGGAAGATAGGAAGATATTTTTTTACAATAGGAAGATATTTTTCGTTTTCCATCTTTTGCGCTGTTTGATAGCCCAAATTTTCCTCGGAAAATATTTTTCCTCCCTACCCGCCATGTCAGTATTTTCTTGGTTTTTCTTGAAAATATTTTCCCAACATATTACCGGCTGAAGCAAATTTTTTTTTTTTTTTCGAAATGGAAACAAATATCATAATCAATCGTAAAAATTGTTTTTACTTTAATGGACAATTTCCATATAGAATAAAGTCAAACGAATACTAAACTTTGATTAAAAAAATGATTTTTTAGAAAACAATTTTTTTTCCTTTTTTTTTTTTTACTTTTTGGCAATGAAAACAAATTTTATAACCAATTGTGGAAAAAAATATCATTTTAATGGACAATTTCCATGTAAAACAAAGCCAAACGAATAGAAAATTTTAAAAAATTTCGAGTGGAAAATTATACCAATCAAATACACTTGAAATCATTTTCCCTACAAAACATTTTCTAGGTAAATATTTTCCCTCTAAAACATTTTCTTTCCGCCCATTTTTTACCATTGCAATCAAACGCATCCTACATTTCTTGGAAAATGGAAAACTTTTTCCAATTTCCATGAAATTTGTTGTATATCAAATTTCTTGGGAGTGTTCTCTTCGTATTTCAATTTTCTATTTTGAATTTTAAATTCATTTTGTATTTTGTATTTTGAGTATTCATTTAAATTGCTTGCACTGTTTGTGCATCTCTTATAAGCAATTGATGAATCAAAAAAACGAAAAAACCACAGTCGCTGCTGCCGACGTCTTCCCTTCAATGGGTTGTTGGCGTCGAAGAGAGAAAGGCAGAGACAAGCCTAAACCTCAGCAGCATCCCGACGAATAGGTCGTGATGAATGGGTCACGATGCTGACAGTAGTGTCACCTCCCCACGCACAGGGGCTCTCCTCCGTCACCAGTTGCAGTATTTGAGTGGGTTGCCGGCATCGAGAAGAGAGAAGGAAGAGATGTGATTGGAAAAAGAGAGAAGGAGGAGATGGTTTTGAGCGTTTCCCGTGTTTTCCAATTTTTGGGCGTTTTGTACTGAAAACATCCAAAACGTAAAAAATGACGTTTTTTTGTTTTCAGTACAAATTTTTTTTTTTCAAAAATGTGTTTTCAAAAATAGAAAAGAGAACAAGTTTTCACCGTTTTAGATAATTGAAAACAGAAAACGGTTTGAAAACGATAAATAGAATGAGCCCGTCATTTCTTGAAAAATGGAAAACTTTTTCCAATTTCCATGAAATTTGTTGTGCATCAAACACAACCTAAGTTCACAAATAATTCACGTGACAACAGCATCGAGAAGGTCTCCATAATGTAGTCTTAAAGCATAATTTGTCAATTCGACGAGTTGACAAGTTGGCACGTGTTTCATTCAGAAAAGTTTGTATAATCTATTTATAATAAAACTAAAATTGATAGTCCATTTCAGACCATTCAAAAAATTTCCCCAACATAGACCCACATGTTAAGAATCCATCCACGTGGTATTGAACAATTTTCACGATGCAATCATATAAAATTGAATTTGTATATATAATTTGCTTTAAGAGTAAGTTGGGATTGGATGCCAAGAAAACCAAATAAAGTGGATTCAAGATAATTATTCTAGTGTATTTTTAACTTTTATATATACTATATAATTCCATGATTGGCACGTGTATTTTTATTTTTTACTTTTTTGACTAAAAGTTTGGATGGTCAGGACTCACTAAAATGGAACAAACCACCACATGCGATGGCTAATTATACTAAGCATAATTCCATTTAATATTTGGTGCAACAATCATTCGAACGTGAAGATAGGCTTTATCCCATATGAATGCATCTCTTTTACTAGTACAACTTTTTAAAATAATTGATTTTTTCCTACACCAATAATCTTGGAATCGAGGGCGAGGTAGGATTGTAGAATTGTGGGGGCAAATTTCAAAACAAATTAATCGTGGGGATAAAATTGAAAACTATTGAGGAATCTTGGAAAATATTGTACAAAATCTTAGCTTTAAAGTTTGGTGTTGGGGTAGATGCCCCACTATAAATCCGCCTTTTCTTGGAATGAGCAATAATTTTTGAAAATCAATCGTGCAAAGTTTAATTATTTTGCAATATCGTTTACCAGCCAACTTCTCTTCAAATATTTGCGAAAAACAAATTCATAAAAGTTTACGAGACATCATATATAGAACTTTCAAGGTTATCTAGGATTGGTCAAACATTATATAGATTTAATACAAGAAAAAGCATAAAGCAAGTATTGTTCATATATATTGTCCTTTTATTTCTCGTCACCCTAGAATCATCTTCTTGAAAATCCATATTGCATCTAAAACCCTTTTAAAAATGAAAAAGGGAAAATTGAATCCTAATTGACAAATGATTAACCTTTTTTTTTTTTTTTCTAAAATCTATTTTTCGTTTTTAATTTTAATTTTTATAACGAAATTGTCCTACCAAAATAAAAACAAAATATGAACAATCATATTCCACGAACAAAACTGAATTTGAACAGAATCCATCCAAAGGAATCGTTTGTGTCAAGAATAAAACGTTTGAGACCATTTACACCAAAATTTAAAGACTTGGACAAAATATGGAAGATAAGCAAAGATTTGAAACCCTTTATGCCAATTTTCCTATTCAACTTAAGTTCACGAGTCTATAACATAAATGCTACAAAAATGAGGGTAAAATTCTATTTATGGTCACTAAACTTTTAAACAAATCTCAATTGGATCATGAAATTTTAATTTGTTTCAATTGTCCATCACTTCCCATTTTCTAAATTATAGCACATATTCCTCCTTCCTCTAATCAAGACCCAGCCTCAAGTTCTCAAGAAATTATGAACAAATCTTTTTCTCTCAAAGGGCATCATAACTAATTTACAATCACTAACGTAAGAATTATGGCATCTGAACAACACACAGTATTAAGATTTACGGTTAAATATTTCCGCTGGAATTATTCCAACAATTTTCCGGAGGTTCTTGCATCCAATTCCTTGATGAGTAGCGTCATTGATATTTCTCAAAATCTAATTAACAAGACTATAAAGTCAAATAGTCTTTCATTACTTCTGAACATACTAGGAACAAAGTAGCATCATCGTCTAAAATTAAACTAGAGAAGTAAATCAACTTGACCGATTCGCAGAATAACAGCAGAAGATGTAGACATGCCTCCCAATTATTTGAGAGAAAAAAATATAAATAAAAATAACACCAACACATTTTATCCCTTGATAAAGGTTTTAGTCAAATGGAGATAAGCAGGAAAAGAAAAGGTTTGAGCGTGCTAATATATTAGACAGTTGAGATAAAAAGTTTAAGGTGCTAATTGGATAAAGCAATGCAAGATAATAATTTTAAGTATAACAACTTATCCCTAGGCTGAATGGTAAGAAAGAATAAAGGCAACGACACCTGGCAACATTGGGTTGTTGAAATACAATTCTTTCTGAGCTTTACCTGCAGCAAAAGAATTCAGCAAAATGACTAAAACGTAGATGGTAGGATAGAACATATAAAATCAAGGAGTTCTACAAATAAAAATAAATATATGATAATACCAGAGGATGACTGAAGTTCAGAGAACCATCCGGAAACAACCGTGGAATGGCATCTGGCTTCAAGCTCAGGGTCTGACACCTTAGCTTTCAATCAATAAGAGGGGATAACCTGATAGAAAAACATAATAGGATTATTGATTAAAACAATAATCAAATCCTTAATTCTCAATAACATAACCATAGATTCATCTCCATGTTGAAATTCGGAAAAATAACAAAACATAAAAACATATCTACCTTCATAGTAATTTGATTCTTTTGCCTGGATGGGGTTAAGATCTTCCAAATGGTTGGTGATCTTCACTTCAACTTTTGCTCTCTATTGATGGGGATGTAGAGAAACTCAAGAACACCAACAAATGAGGATCATAACCATATAAAATAATAGTAGTAACTCAATAATCACTATCTTTCAGTTGCTTCAAATTGGCCCCTTATCAATTTAAAATAACACTCCAGTTTCTACACTATAATTTCATGAAATCTAATACCCATTAGTCACAATACATCTTCGTCGGATCACTTTAATTGACTAATATCCTGTAAATAATAGCACCACGCGTTTTAATATACAACGTGTGACCTCATATATGTTGAAAATATCCAACAATCTCCCACTGGGCCATATGTGTAATCTTACAAATGTGCACAACTTATGAACTCAAAATTATGCTATCATTATTATGGGTATTACCAAACAATCTATTCCATTAGTCATATTGATATAAGATCAAAGTGATTTTCATCACATTTAACGTGACTAAATCCATCAATGGTCACATACACTCATACAACCAAATGACATAGATCAATTATGGGAATGTGGCATGGAAATTACATGTTAGATCCAAACATGTCTATTTCCAACTGGTCCAATCTTATTTCTTAAGTGAGATCAATACTGAACATAATAATAGAGTGAAATGAACTGAATACTTTATTTATATATAAAATAATATCAAAATACACAAATGTGCCCAAAACATAAAGTAATGAAAATACAAACTCCCACTAAATTTGATATCCTCATGATATTAAACACCCATATGAGCAGTGTGCTCATTAAAGACTTTGGGTGTCAATCCCTTAGTAAGCGAATCCGCAATCATGGAGTTTGTCCCAATATGCTCTATGAAAATCTGTCAACTCTGTACTCTTTCCTTAACAACCAGGAACTTAATGTCAATGTGTTTTGACTTAGATGAGCTCCTGTTGTTATTGGAATATAGAACTGTTGAGTTATTATCACAATATAACTTTTGCGGTCTTTCTACGCCATTCAGAATGCATAGCCCAGTGACAAAATTTCACAGTCATATTCCATGATTAGAGGGCTCATAGCATACTACAAATTCTGCTGCCATGGTAGAAGAAGCTATGAGTGTATGCTTGGCACCCTTCCAAGAAATAGCTCCTCTAACTAACAGATAAATATAACCTGATGTGGATCTCCTACTATTTTGGCATCCAACAAAATCAGAATCGGAATACCCTATGATCTCTAACTGATCTGATCTGATATAGGTGAGTATATAATTATTTGTTCTCTTCAAATACCTCATAACCATTTTGGCTTCTTTCCAATGATCCATTCCAGAGTTGCTCAAATATCTACATGGCATTCCAACAATGAATGTTATGTTTGGACGTGTACAAACTTGAACATACATAAGACTTCCAACAGTTGACATATGGAATTTTCTGTATTTCCTTAACTTCAAGGTTATTTTGCGGGCATTGTTTGAGACTAAATTTGTCTCCCTTAGCGACAAGAGTATTACCTGATTTACAATCTTGCATGCCAACCTATTAAGTACTTTATCGGTATAACTCTTTTGTGATAATCCAATAATACCTCGAGAGCGATCTCGGTATACCTGAATCCCTAATTCAAAAGAGGCGTCACCAAGATCTTTCATCTCAAAACTCCTTGATAAAAATCTCCTGGTTTCGTGCAACATGCCTATATCATTAGTGGCAAGCAGTATGTCATCAACATACAAAATCAGAAAAATATGCTTACTCCCACTGAACTTGTGATACACACAATAATCAACAACATTTATCTCAAAACCAAACGAGATAATTACTTGATGAAATTTGTAGTACCATTGACGGGAAGCTTGCTTGAGCCCATAAATGGATTTCTTTAATTTGGAAACTATATTCTTCAGGTCTCCTGACACAAAGTTTTCTGGTTGCACCATATAGATTGTCTCATCGATGTCGCCTTTGAGAAACGTCGTCTTAACATCCATTTGTAACTCAAGGTCAAAGTGCGCAACAAGTGTCATAATTATCCTGAAAGAGCCTTTCGCCGAAATTGGAAAGAAAGTCTCTTTAAAATCAATACCTTCCTTTTGGGTAAAGCTTTTAGCTACAAGACGAGCTTTATATCTTTCCACATTACCTTTTGAATCCCTCTTGATTTTAAAAATCCATTTACAACCAATGGACTTCGCACCTTCTGGTAACTTGACAAGATCCCAAACCTTGATCAATAATAGGTGTAGAAACCTGTACATTGTCAAAAGCAATAGTAGGAATCGAAACCGACCCTTCTTCAACTTCTTCCTCAAAGCCAATGTTTCTAACCTTATTTCTCCCCCCCAAACTCAGCATCCTCAAAAAATGTTGCAGTTCTCGTTTCAAAAATTGACTTAAGTGTGAGATCATAGAATTTATAGTCCCTTGATCGCTTAGAATAACCAATAAAGTAGCTGCTCACTGTTTTGGAGTCCAATTTCTTTTTATGTGACCTATAAGGCCTAGCCTCAGCTGGACATTCCCAAATGTAAAAATGCTTTAAACTAGGCTTCCTACCTGTCCAAAGCTCATAAGGTGTTTTGGCAGTAGCCTTAGTTGGTACTCTATTCAGAATATAAGCTGCAGTTTTTAATGCTTCTCCCCATAGTGGTTTTAGTAAAGTGGAATGACTAATCATACTCCTTACCATATCCTTAAGAGTCCTGTTTCGTTTCTCAGCTACACCATTCATGTTCGGCGATCCGGCATGGTGTATTGTGGGACGATTCCACGTTCTTCTAGATATTTAGCAAATGGTCCTGGACGTTGTTTACCTGAACCTTCATTTCGTCGCAGTACTCACCACCACGATCAGACCTAACGCTTTTTATCCTTTTGTTGAGTTGATTCTCAACCTCAGTTTTAAACATTTTGAACATGTCCAGTGACTCAAACTTTTCATGAATAAGATATAGGTATCCATAACCTGAGTAATCGTCTATGAATGATATAAAATATTGTTGACCATTCCCAGAAGTTGTAGGGCATGGTCCACAAATATCTGTGTGTATCAATTCTAAGACATCTGAAGTTCAGTTAGCACCTAATCTCTTAGTTTTGGTCTGTTTTCCCTTGATACATTCAATACATACATCAAAATATGTGAAGTCAAGGGAATTCAAAATACCATCTAGAGGTGTCAATTCGGGTGGTACGGGCAGGGTCGGCCCGCCAACATATGAGCCCGGTAACAGCCCGCTTGAGAAAAAGCCCGCCCGCTACGGGTTCCGGGAAGCCTACAAATTTTGGACTACAACCCAGACCCGCCCATTGACTTATGCGGGTCGAGCCCGCGGGTCACGGGGTAGCGATTTGTTCCGATTTGGCTCATATTATTATATAAATAAAATTATAAAAATATAGAATTTTTTATATTTATAGCAAAAATATTTTTTTTTAAATGTAAACTAAGAATTGAACAAAATGATAAATTCATATTTATACCAAGAAATATTTACATAGAATTTAAATTTAATGTTACATGAATTATTTATAACTTCGTAAAGTTAAATTTAATTTAAACAAATAACAACTAAATGCATTTCTAATTACTATTATCAAATATTTATAGTATAAGTACATCCCAATTAAGTTATCACCTACTTTTATTATAATTTATAGTTTAAGTACATCCCAACTATGTTGACTCTCTTCCCTCATTTTTTTCAAATTAAAAAAAAAAATCATGGGCCAACGGGTTAATCGCGGCCCGTGAAGGTGCAACCCGCGAAACTCGCGGGTCACACCTCCTTGACCTGTGAACCGCCCGCTCGGGACACGGGTCAGCCCACCGTCTCGGGTCGATCCGGACCGGTTTTCACGGGTCTAGCCGGCCCGTCAGTCTTGACACCTCTAATATCATCTGACACAAGTCGTTTAACTCTAGCTTTAGAAATGTGACCTAAGCGTTTGTGCAATAATTTTGTTGAATTTTTATTATTTAATTTGTGTTTAGTACCACGTGATTCCACATGCAGGTTTTAATTATATGATCCAGCAGTATCAAGCAAATATAAGTTATCATATGCAGATAATAAACCAGTACCAATAATATTGGAATTTAAAGAAAGACTAAACTGATTGTTTCCAAATGAACAATAATAACCAAATTTGTCCAACAAAGAAATAGAAACCAAATTCCGTCTAAAAGACGGCACAACAAAAGTGTCTTTCAAATCCAAATAATGACCAATTTTCAACAATAACCGAAAAGTGCCTATTACATCAACTTCCACCGACTTGTCATCACCCACATAGATGTGTCTTTCACCATCATTTGGCTTTCGATACTCAGACAATCCTGCATAGAATTACTTATGTGAGTAGTAGCACCAGAATCTAACCACCAATTATTTCTAGGTATTGAAGTTAAATTAACCTTAGAATAGACCAAAGTAAGATTTGCACCTTTATTTGCACATCAGGCGTGGTATTTGGTACAGTTCTTCTTCAAATGTCCAGTTTTGTTGTAAAAGAAAAAGTCCCCTTGTCATCTTGCATTTTCTGTTGTATTGGACCCTTATGAGCAGTTTCATATTCTTTTTTACTTTTCTTGCCCTTATCTTTAGAAGTGCTCGCCTTAGAAGTGCTTGCCAATTGAACATTTTCAGTTCTGTCTTGCTTCAACCTTTCTTTCTCTTTGCATACAATATGAAATGAGCTTATTTAGAGACCATTTCTCCTTCGGCAGTTATAACTAACCTTAAATTGACTGAATTGTGCAGGAAGCGAGATCGATACCAAATGTACGAGCAAGTCATCAGACAACTTGAGCTTTAGTGCCTTAAGTTTAGATGTAATGTGAGACATCTCCATGATGTACTCCGTTATATTTCCTTTGCTTTTATACCTTATTGAAATCAAGCGTTGCATAAGCGTATTTGTTTCAGCCTTATCATTTTTCGCAAAACGTTTCTCAATTTTGGTAAGGATATCCTTGGCATTAATCACTTTCTCACATACAACGCCTCTAAAGGCTTCTGGAGTGCCCGCGCTTAATGATCATTAGACTCATGCAATTTGAGCGATCCTACTTCTCATAGTTCCTATTTTCATCATATGAACTTTTGTCCGTAAAAGGAGTGGGCGGCCGTAAAAGGAGTGGGCTGCTCAATCCGAAGCGCAAGATCTAAATCCATGCAATCAGAACAATTAAAAAGTTCTCTTTCCAATCCTTGAAGTTTTGTCCCATTGAATATGGGAATAGAATTAACATTTACAGATATGGTAGTAGCAGATGAATTAGCTGTAGAGAGAAGATGATGAATTATGCTCATATTATTATTAAGATTCAATAATCAATAAATTCAAATAATGGTAAGTTTTATCTCAAGATACCTAGCACATCATTAATATAAAGTCTTTGAACAGTAATATTAATTGTAAGTGGTACTTTTGGTGTAGTGATCAAACATTGACAATAACTCTTGTCTACCGTCACAAATGTGCATGCAATTTGGCTAAATATTAACCTTCATTCGGTTAATATCAGCATGAACTAGCATACACATGAAGTCCTTCTAATATCTTAAGTGAATTAATTTCAACAAGAGATGTTGCTTTGGCAACATATTGGTTCAATCAATTCACTTTTGAATATTATATATACTCAAATGAGTCCTTTATATCAAAATTTGAAAAGCAGAATACTTAATTTTATTTATATTGAAACTTTAAGGGCCTAAGAGTTAATAATTCAAAACTTTAGGGGTCAAAACTAATTAATTCCAAACTTTTAGAGGTTAATTGTTAATAATTGGAAAGTTTATAAGTCAAAAATCCATTATACGGAACTTTAGGGGCCAAACTAAACTAATTATGAACATTCAGGGGCTAAATTAGTAAATTCAGAACTTAAATAACCCAAATTAATTAATTTTAGAACTTCAGGGGCTAAATTATTAAAATCCATAACCTTAAGGCCTAATGAAGATTAATTTTAAACATTAGAGGTGAATATTAAATAACTCAACCCAAACCCTAATTTAAAATTGCAAGCAAGGGTCCCAAAATTTCAAATTTGCAGCCCAAACCCCGGCCCCCAACAATTCCAAAACTGAAAAACTTTAGTTCTTCCATAACCGAAAAAAAAACCTTAATGAAGAAGAAACCCCTCATCTTCCTCCCTCGACGGCGCCGTCCAACAAATGGTCGGGGCTTGTCATTCAGCCCTGAGAATCCGTGCCAGCCCAATGGGGGGCTGTTGAGGCTATCGTTTCAACGCCCGATCACGTGGTGGTTGCCAAAAAAAAAAAATATAAATTTCGTTTTTTAAATCAGATCTAAAAAATCTTTAATCCCGAAAATTCGAATTTTGAAAGAAAATCTTTAATAATATCATCAAATCATGCTAATTACATGAAATAATATACCAAATTCTAGATCCATAACATAATATGTTATAATTTCATAACTTAGCATGAAAATCAAAGAATCCATAAAAAAGCAGAATTTTCAATTTTCAATTTCTCAAAATTTCAACTATGGAGAGGTTCCTGATATCACTTGATAGAAAAACATAATAGGATTATCGATTAAAATAATAATCAAATCCTTAATTCTCAATAACATAACCATAGATTCATTTCCATGTTGAAATCCGAAAAAATAACGAAACATAAAAACATATATATGTCCATAGTAATTTGATTCTTTTGCGTTGGTGATCTTCACTTCAACTTTTGCTCTCTATTGATGGGGACGTAGACAAACTCAAGAACACCAACAAATGAGGACCATAACCATATAAAATAATAGTAATAATTCAATAGTTATTATCTTTCAGTTGCTTCAAATTGATCACTCATCAATTTAAAACAACACTCCGGTCTCTACACTTTAATTCCATGAAATCTAATACCCATTAGTCACAATACATCTTTAACGGATCACTTTAATTGACTAATATCCTTTAAATAATAGCATTACACATTTTAATATATAACATGTGGTCCCTTATATGTTGAAAATATCCAACATGACCGTGGCCTTGTTCGAACAATTGATGTCACTATCCCTCCCATCCATAGCCCTCTGACATTCCAAGCCTCCTTCTGCGCCGCCCTCCATATAATATAATTTTCTCCTCTAGATCCAGTCTCTGTTCACAAAAAATATACCCCAAAAGGAGATCAATACGTAAACAACATCAAAATCAACACAACACCATTCAGGATAATTAATGAAACAAATTCTAAAATTCCACATATAGAAAAAGCAACGGCAATAATGGAAGAAATTTTATATCATTTTGACATTCTTCATTACTAAAATATGATGAGAGTATCCAAAACAATTTTTTACAAGTACATGAGTTAAACCAAGTTGCATGCATAAGAAAGGTTCTTGGCTAATATTACAGTGGGCACCTAAAACGATAATAAAGAAAATAATCAAAGAAAGTTTTACAATACACAAGTTAATCCAAAACAAATTTTACAAGTACATAAGTTGAACCGAGTTGAATGCAGAAGAAAGGTTCTTGGCTAATTAATTGTGGGCACCCATAATGATAATAAAGATAATAATCAAAGAAAGAGAAGGAATTTTTAAAGGCATCTGACTGAAAAGAGAGGAAATAATTTCAAAATCTAGCTTAGGTACAGACAATAAGATATTAGCCAAAAATAGCACCAGAATCGTCAAGCTTTATTGTTCAAGAGATAAGTAAAATCAATCTCAACAAATTGAGAATTTTTTAATGTTAAAATTCAAAGGCTACTTTGTCTTCACGCCAACTAAAAGTCCTACATAAAAAATATTCATTAATACAGAAAGAGTCTTTATTCTAGAATGTGGAAAAAAATATTTTCTTGATTCCGATTCAATATAGAAAATATTCATGAAAAAGAAACAATTCGTGAAAAGGAAACAAAATAAAAGTACAATTACAATTATGATAAATTTGAATAAATCCAAGAAAAATAAAATCTAATATGAATATTTCCATGATTCGGTTGAATGATACTCTACATATAGCGATATAAATCACAAATTAATAAGTCGCATAATATTTCCTTCCCGCCAAACAGGACACTAGTGTTTAACAAAAAGGGAAAATCTCCAATTTTCGAATACAAATATTCCAAGTTCTTCAATATCTGTACTTCTCTTCATATGATTTCTTGATGAATAACAGAAAAAGACTTTTCTCTTCCAACAAATTGAATTCTCTCTAAAATATTTTCTCATGGTATCAGAGCCATGAGTGGGAACGTGAGTGGTGAGAAAAAAGATGGCAGTGATGCCTCAGCCAAATTGACGGTGTCTCCATACTTTCTTTCGACAAATGACAATCCAGGAAATATTATTACACAGGTTCCATTGAAGGGAGAGAATTATGACGAATGGGCAAGACCGATAAGAACGGCGGTTCAGGCCAAGAAAATGTATGGGTTCATTGATGGTTCAGTAAAGGAGCCTTCTTCGGAACTAGAAGATTGGTGGACTGTTAACTCCATGCTGGTATCATGAATATTGAACACAATAGAACCGACTTTGCGATCAACCATCATACACATGGAAATTGCAAAGGATCTTTGGAATGCTATTAAAGAGCGATTTTCTATAGGGAATGGACCACACATTCTTCAGCTTAAAACAGAGTTGGTAGAGTGCAACCAACAAGGGATGACCATAGTGAATTATTATGGAAAATTGAAGATGATATGGGAAGAATTGGGAAACTATGAACAGAACCCAGTGTGCAGATGTGGAGGATGCAAATGCAATATTGGTACAGAATTGGACAAGAAACGTGAAGAAGAAAGGCTACACCAATTCTTGATAGGATTGAACGATTCAATCTATGGAACAGTGCGTTCCAATATCTTGAGTATCGAGCCACTACCGAGTCTGAATCGAGCGTACGCTATGAGAGTTCAAGAAGAGCGAGTTTGCAATATAACTCGTGGAAAGGAACAACGGAGTGAGCACGCAGCCTTTGCTGTCCAAATAGGATCGACTTCAAAGGGACGAACTGAAAATAAAGATAAGTCCATGTAATAATCCGGGGCACAATGCTGAGTCTTGTTTTCAGCTGATTGGTTATCCAGATTAGTGGGGTGATAGACAAAAAGGTAGCAGACGTGGACGTGGAACGAAACAATTTATTACCTCAGGTGGAAGAGGATGTGGTGGACCAATTTGAGCCAACGCAACAATTGTGACATCACAAGAAAGAAAGACGACCGAAGCAGAGAAAGGAGGCCTAAGTGGACTGAGTAGTGAGCAATGGAACACGCTGATCAGCGTTTTGAATACTCAGAAGGATGGAAATCAAGGGAGATTGAATGGTACGTATAACTCCATGGAATGGATAATTGACACCGGAGCTTCCATCATGTGACAGGGAGTCTCAAATTGATGAGCAATGTGAAAAGTGTTAATCCTGTTCCAATTGGATTGCCAGATGGAAAGGAAGTCATGGCGGAGAAAGAAGGAACTGTGATGTTGAATAAATATCTAAAATTAAATAATGTTCTATATGTTCCTAATTTGATGTGTAACTTGCTATCTGTATCACAACTTATTGAGGAGACAAATTGCACAGTTATGTTCAGTAACAAATGTTGTGTAATACAGGACCACAATTCGAGGATGCTGATTGGTGCGGGTGAGAAGCATTAGGGGCTTTTTTACTTCGGGAATAGAAGGCGTGAGGTGTGCTAAGGTTTTGAAGACGGTGCGGAAAGATACCTTTGAAATTTGGCATCAAAGGTTGGGACATCCTTCTAATAAGATTGTTAGCTTATTACCAATTGTTGATGCTAGTAGTGACAAATGTGCTAGTTGTGAAGTCTTTCTTCGAGCAAAACAAAGTAGAGGGGAGTTTATATCCAGTAATAACAAAGCATCTAGTGCTTTTGAAAAAAACTCATTGTGATTTATGGGGTCCTTATAAAACTCCGACTTTTTGTGGTGCACATTATTTTTTGACAATATTTTATGATTATTTAAGAAACGTGTGGGTTTATCTGTTGCAAAATAAATCTGAAGTAGAACAAACTCTTCGCAATTTCTTTGCATTAATACAAAGACAATTTCATGGAAATGTAAAAATAGTGCAAAGTGACAATGGGACTGAGTTTACTTGTTTGAATGTGGCATGTGCACTTCATTTCCAGGCAAACTTGCCTACTAAGTTTTGGGGAGAATATGTGTTAACAGTTGCATATTTGATTAATAGAACTCCATCGATGTTGCTGAAAGGTAAAACGCCTTATGACTTTTGTACGGTCAAGCTCCTTCATATGAAAATATTCGAGTGTTTGGATGTTTAGCTTATGCTCATAACCAACGACGGGAAGGAGATAAATTTGCTAGTCGAAGCTAAATGTGTGTTTGTTGGATATCCCTTCGGAAAAAAAATATGGAGCATGTATGATGTGGAAATGAGTGAATTGTTTGTCTCAAGAGATGTAGTTTTTGTGGAAAATGTGTTCCCTTATATCCATAAAACCAGAGAGGAACATGGGAAGACTGGTAACAACGTAGTTGAAGATTGCTTGGCTCAAGAAAAATCTGAATACTATTATTGGATGGCTGAACAAGAGAAAGGTGATGAGCAAAATCAAAATGTGATTGAGCCGAACAGTGATACACAAGAACTAGATGTGATAGTAGCAAGGGGGTGTGATCGAAGCTGAACAAGATCAGCAACCCGAAGAGTTACTTGGTTGGGGTCACAGGGCGTAAAGTGGATCTGTTTTGTTGCGAGATTTTGTCTTACACAAAGTAATGAGCCCCTCAGCAACCTCACTTGGTCATCGACATTCCTCAGGTTGTCCTTATCCTATTGCACAATATGTAAATTGTGATAAATTCTCTATGCATCACCGTGCTTTCTTAGCAGCCATTACTACAGGTGTTGAGCCTAAATATTTTGCTGAATCCGTGAAAGATGAACGATGGAGAGATGCTATGAAGAAGTAAATACAAGCATTGGAAGATAATGAAACATGGGCTTAGCTATTACCACCAGGCAACAAGCTATTTGGTGTAAATGAGTGTTTCGGATCAAGTATGATGCAGATGGAACTATTGAACGTTATAAGGCTCGGTTGGTTATTCTTGGAAATAGGCAAGTTGAAGGAATTGACTACAATGAGACATTTGCACCTGTGACAAAAATGGTTACAGTTCACACTTTCCTTGTCGTAGCTGCAGCTAAAAATTGGGGACTTCATCAGATGGATGTGCATAATGTGTTTTTCCATGGAGATTTACAAGAAGAGTTGTACGTGCACATGCCTCCTGGATTTTACGCTCATAAACCAGGAATGGTATGTCATTTGAGGAAGTCCTTATATGGGCTACGATAGGCTCCTCGACGTTGGTTTGCAAAATTGGCTTATGCTTTGAAGGAATATGGTTTCAGGCAATCCTATTTTGATTACTCCCTTTTCACTTTGCGGCAAAGGAATGTGAAAATCAATGTCCTTGTCTATGTTGATGATGTTATTGTGTCAGGTAATGATCATTCGGCTATTCAACTATTTAAGCAATATTTGGGTAGTTGTTTTCATATGAAGGATTTGGGAGTGTTGAAGTATTTTTTGGGTATTGAGGTTGCCCGTAGTTCTGACGAAATTTATTTGTGTCAAAGAAAATACGCGTTGGATATTATTTCAGAAATTGGTTTGCTTGGAGCTAAACTAGTCTCTTTTCCATTTGACCAAAATCATAATTTGGCCATCGCCAACGGTGATTTATTGCATGATCCCAAGAGTTACAGACGTTTGGTGGGTTGGCTAATTTATCTTTCGGTTAGTTGACCTGAATTATCTTATTGTGTGCTTGTATTGCCCCAGTTTATGCAACAATCTCGCAAAGAACATTGGGAGGCAGCCTTGAGAGTAGTTCGTTACTTGAAAGGGAATCCTGGCCAAGGAATTCTGCTCAGCTCGCAAATTGATTTGCGTCTTTCTGCTTGGTGCGACTCCGATTGGGTGGGTTGTCCTCTGACTCGTCGATCCTTGACCGGTTGGTATATTCAATTGGGTAGTTCTCCAATTTCTTGGAAAACCAAGAAGCAACAAACTGTTTCTCGGTCATCGGCTGAATCAGAGTATCGATCTATGTCTATGACTACTTGTGAAATAAAATGGTTGAAAGGATTATTGTTAGCTCGTGGTGTAAATCATTCGGCCTCTGTGCTATTATACTGTGATAGTCAAGCCGCTTTGCACATTGCCACCAATCTAGTGTTTTATGAGCGCACCAAACATATTGAGATTGATTGTCATTTTGTTTGTAATGCGGTTTCTAGTAGTGTCATCCGACCAACATATGTTCCAACTGGTTCTCAACTGGCTGGCATCTTTACTAAAGCATTGGGTGGTTGTCAATTTGAGCATCTTCTTTGCAAGTTGGGCATTCATAATCTGCATGCAAGTTGGGCATTCATAATCTTTACTAAAGCATTGGGTAATAGGAAATATTCTCTATATATTAGCTGTATAGTCTTGTTTAGGTGGTAGATATTTTCTTTCCTGTATAAGCATATCTATGTACTAAATTAGTTCCTTAATTTTGGGGATGTAATTCTATAGGTGTATGATTTCTTGATGAATAACAGAAAAAGGCTTTTCTCTTCCAACACATTGAATTCTCTCTAAAATATTTTCTCACTTCGCCACAGAAGAACAGAAAACAAACAAAATTTTAAAACTAAAAACAGTAAAACACACAAAGATTACATAAAAATGCATGAAGATAAAGAAAAAATATATAACAATATAAAGAAATTATAATCGTACCTGAAAATTTCTTTAAAAGATAATTAATTATTTTACCAAACAAAAAAGCTTAAGCAAAGCGAAACCATTAGTTATATCCCCCCTCCTCCTCTTTTTTATTTTTTTTTCCACTTTGAATGGTTGATAATTTGATATATAAATGCATTTGATAATAATTGTACGAAGTTTGTGAATTATGTTTGATATGTTTGGTTCATTTTGACAAGACGTGCGCTAGTGTGCAATGAACCGAACATGGATTCACAATTATTATCAATACATTTTATAAGTTTCATAATTTATAATATTTGATCATTATTTGGTGGGGATTAAAATCATATTTTTTTAGCAGATTTTGATAAAATTGATGAAATGTGTTATTAAAAATTTGTGAGAATGAAAATGTAATTAAAATTAATTGCTGATTTTAATTTTAATTTTAATCGTTACTAAACAACGACATAAATTTTAATTTAATAATATACGAAAGCGATAACTTGTCAACTCATTGAGTTGTTAAGTTGACACATATTGCATTGGCATAAAGTGATGTGAATGACAAGTCTTCCTTTTGACGCGTTGTTTTAGAGCATAACATATTCTCCATCCGTTCCAATTATATAGGCTTATTTCGTTTTTCACACGAATTAAGAAATCTTCTTTAATATCATTGAAAAATTAATTTTTGTCAAAATCTTTCCTAGTTTACTCCTATTTAATTTTCAGTATGTAAAACTAAATTATTGTTGGAACTAACAAAGAATTTGAAGAAACAGAAGAAATGAGAGTGATTTCATGTTTCCAAGAAGTGAGAAATGCGTGTGGAAGTTAGTATATTAAGTGTGGAAAATTTAATAAGGGTATATTAATAAATAAACACAATAAAGTATTTTATATTAGAAAACATGCCTATATATTTGGGATAAGAGAAAAAGGAAACTCAGCCTATATAATTGGGACGGAGGGAGTGTCATTTGTGATAAATACACATATTTGTCCAATCGAAAATTGTTTTAGAGCTTAACGTATATATTATTTGTGAAAAAAAATTATAGATTGTAGTTACTCATAAAAGTATTTCAATTAAAATTTGTTCTACATGACTATACTGAAAGTTACTTTGATTTCCACAACTCATATTTTAATAAATTTGAGTAAATTATATAATTTAAAAGTATCATCAAGTTTTAAAAGATTTCATTAAAATTTAAAATATTTTTATAGATTTCGAGTCTATAAATATAAATATCAGGCTCTTTATGGATTATAGCCTAATCATTCATATTTTTCATAGAGTAAATTTTGAACTCATAACTCATTTTTTTTTGTAGTCCATGTACATTGAGTCATCGAAGTAAAAATACCAAAAATATATGTTAGGAATCGGATTAAAATAAAACAACTATTAGATTTATATATAAGATATATCAATATTTTCTTACAAACAAACATTTCAAGATATTAAACTGTTTCCTCATTTAGTCAATGTAACATTATTTTGCTTTTACCTTTATGAGTAATGTTATTTATCATCGTAATAATAGAATATTGGTAATGTGGCAATATATTATCCCTTAAATTTCTTTCTCTCTCCTTCCCCTCTCTTAAAAAAATTGAACCTCCAACCCTATTGTTCAACACAAATTATTACATCATCAATATTCTATTATAATAATTGATAAATAGCATTATTCTTTACCTTAACTTTGTACTCAGAGCTCTCCTTTGTACTAACATTTGTCCTTACAAAATAAAAATAAAAATAAAATATAACTCACAACCCGGGGGTGCTTGTTTATTGTTTATTTTTCTTTTACACTCTATCAAAAGATTGGTTCAATATAATAAATGGGAAAAATTGCAGCAACGGTCCCCGTTTGTTTCAATTTTTGTAGACTTGACCATAATCTTCAATTTGTGTTAACGAACGTTTCTAACCTTTCATAAATATGCTCTGGAGTCCATCTAGATGGAAACCACCAGTTGACCAATAAAAGTGAACTTTGATCAATTATGACCAAATTGAAAGGAATAAAATTGTGACATTGTATATTTATAAATATTGACAATTAAAATAATAAAACTAAAGACGAAGAAATGTACCCCCAACACCCCCATCCCGCCCACCCCTTATCTTAGGTTGTGTTTAGGAACACTTTTTCAAACCAATTAAAATCATTTTTATAGCCGTTAACAGCAAACCAGCAGTAATAATTGACTGCTCCACTCACAGCTGGGGCTTAGAAATTGACTGCAACGGTCCAATTTTTCCATTGCAACGGTTAATCTTTTCCAATTACAAAAAGCAAGGTAGAAAAAATCATGGAGGCAAGTCCACCCATGAATTTCCTGAACAGAAAAAATCTGGAAAAGAAAATGAAATTTGAAATTGAAATCAAAAACAGATTTCAACCGTTCTTGCTTTCCCTTTTCTCCAAATTTTTCTCCCCTCTTGAAGTCCAAAAATTTAGATTTGCTAGAGAAATGAAAAAAACCCAAGTTGGGATTTGAAATATAATTTTGTGTTGCAGACTAATTGGGAAGGTGTGGAAATTTGAAGGTTGTTGAATGAATATATAGGTGGTGTGGAGTGTTTAACCAACCTTGAAATGATTTTTGGTTGGGTTGGTTTGAAATGGGATTTGGTGTGGGGTTTGAGGGTGGTGGCGATGGTGGCAGTAATCGTGGTCGTGGGTAGTGCTGCGACGTGTTGGTAGATGTCGACGGTTGGCCATGGATGAAAATCAACATTGTTAGTTGGAGAAGATGAAGATAGATGGTGGATGTGGTGTAAGTGTTGGGGTAAATTTCTTCTTCTTTTCTTTAGTTTTATTATTTTAATTGTTAATAGTTATAAATATACAAAGTCATCTCTTTCAATTTGGTTAAAGTCCACTTTTCTTTATCAATAGACTGTTTCATGGAGGGTTTCCATCCAGATGGACTCCAGGTACATATTTATGAAAGATTAGGGACATTCGTTGATGCAAATTGAATGTTAGGATAAAATTTACAAAAATTGAAAAAGGTAGGGATGCTGCTGCAATTTTCCCTTACAAATCTGAGGGAATATTTTAAAGTTGGCGAGAAAAGGACACAATTTAAGAATATTTTATATATATTATACCACGTGTAGAAAAGTTGCCGACGAGTTAATAAGTAGACACTTATTACATTAAACCCTTGTTTGCGATCCACTCTTCAAAAAATACATATTTTTTTCTCATTTTCAACTGCGCATTTTTAATAAAATAATACTATACGCAAAACAAAAAAATTTCTTACCTTTTAACCACACGTCCTTCAAAATATTACTATTCAAACATACATTTTTTCCAAAATGTACTTTTAAGGGAGCCAAATCAAGTGCTAAGATAAAAGTCAAATATTTTATTTATAATAAAGTTAAAATTGATATTCTATTCCAATAATAAAAGAAATACCATTCAAAAAAAAAAAAAAATTCCCAAAATTCTACTTCAAAACTGTCTTTTGAATCAAGAAGACTACATTTTCATAAATCACGTGGTCTAAATATGCTTATGTTTGATGATCATTATTTGAAAAAAAATAATATTTTGAATAGTAATTTTTAAGAGAATGTGATTAAAAAGTAGTAAAATTTTGGATTTACTTATAAAATATTTTATACACCCCATTTGAGCCGTATTATTCTCCCAAGAATGCATTTTAAATAGTGTTTTGATGGAAAAATATGTGGTTAAAAAATAAAGAAAAGTTTTGAATTTACGTGTAATACTATTTTATTGAAAAATGTGTAGTTGAAAATAAGAGAGAAAAATGTATTTTAGAGAAATGAGTATCAAACATTATTTGTGATTAAAAATAAGTACGTAGAAAAAAAAATTAAATAATAATGGTCAACGTCGACATAATATATACGAATTTCTATTTGTTTACTATTTATCAAATGATAGCAATGAAAAATTCAAATTGGTATTCAATATTTAGACACCGTTTGGTAACCATTCTTTTTTTCATTCTCATTCTTCTACTAATTTTCAACCACACATTCATCAATAAAATAATATTTTCCATCACATCAATAACTTTTCATTCATTTTCAACCACAAAAAAGGTGTGATTTGACACAAAGAATACATTTTTTTTCGAATAATGGTTACCAAACGGTGCCTTAATTATAATTACAAGATCTCCAATAACAAAAACGTTTAAAAATTTGTTGCTTCGTCACCTCACCCTTCCATGCTTTTAGGCAAACACCCATCTTGGTTTTAGAATTTGGTGTACCAAATTTATTAGATAGATTCAAATTATTAAAAATAATTGTACAAGATTATTATTAATAATAATAATAATAATAATAATAATAATAATAATAATAATAATAATAATAATAAAGTAAAACAAAATTTCAAAGAAACAATTCAATTTTCACGATCGAAGAAATTAAATGGAGTTTCATATTCAATTTCTTGTGCGTATTCAAACTAAGTTCACAAATAATTCACGTGAAAACAGCATCGAGAAGGTCTCCACAATGGTGTCTAAAGCATAATTTGTTAATTCGACGAGTTGGCACGTGTTTCATCCAACGAAAAGTTAGTATGATTTATTTACAACCCCACTGCATATACAATCATTAATGGTGTAGTAATTTTTACAACACTACACATTAGGTGGGGTCCAATGTGTGGTGTTGTAAAATGATTGTACAAGTGGATTTTTTTAAATAAATAAAGCTAAAATTGATAGTCCATTTCAGACCATTAAAAAAATTTCCCCAACATAGGCCCACAAGTTAAGAATCCATCCACGTGGTATTAAACAATTTTCACGATGCAATCATATAAAAGTGAAATTAGTATATATAATTGCTTTAAGAGTAAGTTGGGGTTGGATGCCAAGAAAATCGAATAAAGTGGATTCAAGATAATTATTCCGTTTGAAACTAAGGGTCCGTTTGATTGTGGAGATAGAAAATGGGTGGAAAAAAATAAATTTCAGGGAAAGTAATTACCTAAAAATTGTTTTCCAGGGAATTGTTAATTAAGTGTGTTTGATTGGTAAATCAAAAAAACCAAAAAGCCACAGTCGATGCTGCCAACGTCTTCCCTTCAATGGGTTGCCAGCGTCGAAGAGAGAAAGGCAGAGACAGGCCTAAACCTCAGCAACATCCCGACGAATGGGTCGTGATGAATGGGTCAGACGCTGACAATAATGTCGCCTCCCCACGCCCGCTCCTGTGTCGGCACTGTCGCTCTCCTCCATCACCGGTTGCAATGTTTGATTGGGTCGTCGGCGTCGAGAAAAGAGAAGGAAGAGACGTGATTGGAAGAAGAGAGAAGGAGGAGATGGTTTTGAGCGTTTCCCGTGTTTTCCAATTTTTTGTTATTTTGTACTGAAAACATCCAAAACGTAAAAAATGACGTTGTGTGTTTTCAGTACAATTTCTTTTCTTTCAAAAATGCGTTTCAAAAATAGGAAAGAGAACATGTTTTCACTGTTTTGGATAATTGAAAATAGAAAACGGTTTGAAAACGATAAAGAGAACGGGCCCTACATTTCTTGAAAAATGGAAAACTTTTTCCAATTTCCATGAAATTTGTTGTGTATCAAACACAACCTAAGTTCACAAATAATTCACCTGACAACAACATCGAGAAGGTCTCCATAATGTAGTCGTAAAGCATAATTTGTCAATTCGACGAGTTGACAAGTTGGCACGTGTTTCATTCAGAAAAGTTTGTATAATCTATTTATAATAAAACTAAAATTGATAGTCCATTAGACCATTCAAATAAATTCCCCTACATAGACCCACATGTTAAGAATCCATCCACGTGGTATTAAACAATTTTCACGATGCAATCATATAAAAGTGAATTAGTATATATAATTTGCTTTAAGAGTAAGTTGGGATTGGATGCCATGAAAATCAAATAAAGTGGATTCAAGATAATTATTCTAGTGTATTTTTAACTTTTATATATACTATATAATTCCATGATTGGCACTTGTATTTTATTTTTTACTTTTTTGACTAAAAGTTTGGGTGGTTAGGACTCACTAAAATGGAACAAACCACCACATGCGATGGCTAATTATACTAGGCATAATTCCATTTAATATTTGGTGCAACAATCATTCGAACGTGAAGATAGGCTTTATCCCATATGAATGCATCTCTTTTACTAGTACAACTGTTTAGAATAATTGATATTTGCCTGTCGTTTTACACCAATAATCTTGGAATCGGGGGCGAAGATAGGATTGTAGAATTGTGGGGGCAAATTTCAAAACAAATTAATCGTGGGGACAAAATTGAAAACTATTGAGGAATCTTGGAAAATATTGTACAAAGTTTAAAGTTTGGTATTGGGGTAGATGCCCAACTATAAATCCGCCCTTTCTTGGAATGAGCAATAATTTTTGAAAATCCATCGTGCAAAGTTTAATTGTTTTTGCAATATCGTTTACCAGCCAACTTCTCGTCAAATATTTGCGAAAAACAAAGTCATAAAAGTTTATGAGACATCATATATAGAGCTTTCAAGGTTATCTAGGATTGATCAAACATTATGTAGATTTAATACAAGAAAAAGCATAAAGCTCAAGTATTGTTCATATATATTGTGACTTCTTTGTCCTTTTATTTCTTGTCATCCTAGAATTATCTTCTTGAAAATTCATCTTGCATCTAAAACCCTTTTAAAAATGAAAAAGGGAAAATTGAATCCTAATTGACACATGATTAACCATTTTTTTTTTTTTTTCTAAAATCCATTTTTCATGTTTAATTTTTATTTTTATAACGAAATTGTCCTACCAAAAAAAAAAAACTAAAAACAAAATATGAACAATCATATTCCACGAACAAAACTAAGGGCCTGTTTGTTTTTTATTCTCAAATTCTACAGTAAATCAATTCTCATTTTCAATCACACATTTTTCAATAAAATAATATTTTCCATCGCATCAATAATTTTTTCTTCTTTTTCAACCACACATTTCCCATCATATCACTATTCAAAAATCAATTTTCCCCCAAAAATTCCTACCAAACAAGCACTAAATTTGAACAGAATCCATCCAAAAGAATCGTTTGTGTCAAGAATAAAATGTTTGAGACCATTTACACCAAAATTTAAAGACTTGGACAAAATATGGAATATAAGCAAAGATTTGAAACCGTTTATGCCAATTTTCCTATTCAACTTAAGTTCACGAGTCTATAGCATAAATGCTACAAAATGAGGGTAAAATTCTATTTATGGTCACTACACTTTTAGACAAATCTCAATTGGATCCTGAAATTTTAATTTGTTTCAATTGTCCATCACTTCCCATTTTCTAAATGATTATAGAATTTGTTTTAATTGACAATCATACCTCTACAAGTTTTTCACGTAGTCATTTGGTGACATGTCAATTTACTATTACGCCACGTTATTATAAGTGCTAAAAAAGAAAAACATGCATTTTAATCTTATAATACAAAGACGTCATCATAACTCTCATTTTATGATTTTTATTTATGGGATGTCACGTAAATATTTCATGAAAGATAAATCACAACATGTTTGTCCCACCAAAAATTCCATCAACTTTTATCACAAAAAAATTAATTTTTATCTAAACCAAACAAGGTTTAATGAACTTTTAATATCTTTACGTTCCCGGTTCCTCCTCGTAACCTACTATTCTAACATCTTTTATCATCCTTTGAACATTACATCATTAAAAATTGTTGCGACATCTACGCGTCACCTTACTAAAATTCAGCATTCGATGAGACACATGAGAGAATACTTAATGTTCGATTTGGTTACAAATTGAAATTTTAATAAAATTTGTTGAAATATACAGTTAAAAATTTGATAAAAACTATAGATCCTTAAAGCGTGGTCAAAAATAAATTTTAAAATTAGGGTCAAACAAGAACTTAATTCGAAGGACAAAATGTCGAAACAATAAAATAGATCTTTTTTTTTCTCCTCACAATAATAGCATCTGCTTTTGTTTGACGAATTGAATGAAGAATCCGAATAAAATATTATTATGGTCCTTATATTGCCCAATTTCATAAAATGTATTGTTAAAATTAATTATTACCTCTGATTTAGATTTCAATCAAATTTTTTATCTGAATCAAAAAGAGGGGTTCGAAAAAAAAAAATCAAATATCTTGCATACAAATTTTGGCATGAGACTATATTAAAATTTAGATACATATAAATAACTTTCTATTGTATATACTATAGAGCAGTGTTCTAAAATGAGCGAATATTTTCGATGCGTTTTCGAAACGCATCGCATATGGGGTATGCGCATGATAATGCGGTCAACTCATTTCGTTGACTGCATATGCGCGCATATTCTCCAAAATGCCCATGCATTTGTAATTAAAAATATATTCAAATTAGCATAACGAAGTTCAACCCATTTTTATAACTTAAAAAAGGTAAATTGAGCCCAACAAATATCAAATTAACCCAAATCATCCAAGTCCATCAATTATATTATATACAACAATCTCTAGGGTTTTGCTTTTGCATAAATCTTCATCTGGGCATTGACATCAAAATAGTTTTTGGAGCTGCTCTACTGTAACATCACGTATACATACCCCATCATCCCGCTGATCATCAAAGAAAAGCTTAAAATACACTAAAGGAAATCTGTTCGTTTTTGGCTTTTTGTTTAAGTTTACTATTTTTATTTTATTATTGATATTATTCTTAGTTTTATGGTGATTTAACGGTAACAAAAAGAGAGAGAAGCAAGTTCTATAACGTGGATGAATCATATAATTTAAGGAATCTACTGAAGTTGTGATGATAATATATTAATTAAATAATCGGTCAATGAAATTAACTAATGTTTCTAATTTGGTCATTATGTTAGTGAGATTACAACACGAACTCTAACCAATTCACTGTTAAGTCCACTGCCTTCATTAAAATCAACTATTGTCAAATATTCTTCATAAGTTGTTTGGTTTTCAATTAAACGTTGCATTTTCATACTTGAAAAAAATTGTATATTAAACTATTGGGTTGAAGTCATCAAGTAGTATTTATTTGAATACGTGTTCACAAGTTGATTCTTGCTTTTATCCAAATTTACTTTTTCTTCAATTTACTAGGAGCCAATGGAGCAAAATGATTCTTCCAGGGCATCTAATTATATTTCTGAAGATAATGAGCTCAAAAAGAGTTCAGGGGATGTTGGAAGGAAAACTGCAGTTATTGAAGATGAGTAAACCTAATAATGTGAGATGCACATTATGTGACAAAGTTACAAAGGCAGGGATTAATAGACATAAAGTGCACATAGCGGACATCAAGGGAATGGGTGTGAAACCGTGTCCTAAAGCAAGTCAAGAGCAAAAAGCCAAGTGTCGTGAAGCACTTGAAGAGATTAAGTCTAAGAAGTTAGAGAATGCATTGAATAATGCTAAGTTGAGGGAAGATGTAGTTATATCTATGTCTACGCGTGAGGAAGAAGATGAAGAAATTTCTATTATGGAAGGGGGAAGGAAAAGACCTATTCATGTGGGTCCCATGGATAACTTTTCAAGGCCAATTAAGGTTGATGATGCTTCTATGTGTGCAAGTAAGAAAATGAAACAACAAAATATCAATGATGCAATTGCTAAGAAAAGGTTACTAAAAGTTCATCAATATTTGGATTGTTGATGGTTGTGATGATGAAGAGGAAGTTGACAATAATATATTATCATTTATAAATGGTGATAGAAATTCTCGAATTGAAATAAGGGAGCCCGATGAAGATGATTTCGTATCAGATGACACAGAAGATGACTTAGAGGAATAAGAGATTAAATTGGAATCCGATAAAAAACTAGACAAAATTTAGAATTTTTTAAGACAATATTCTTGTTTAATCTAATTGTAGGAATTGATTATCAAATAATTGTAGTAATTATGATTTGAGCAATATGTTTTTGTTAGAAATTTAAAAAATATAAATAAATTTGAAGTAATTGTCTTATTGTAGTATTTATAATTTTGAGTAAATATTTTTTTTTTGAAAATTTGAAGAATGTGTATAAAAATTCAAAGAATGCATTATTTTATTTATTTATGTTTTTTATTATTAAAAATTGGAAAACGCATAATTACATATATGCTTCGCATAAGCACGCGTATTTTTATAATGTTTGATACTCGATCGAAACGTATTGTCATGCATTACGGATTTTAGAACCTTGCTATAGAGTAATAAACTTGATATGAGACCATCTATTAAGAAAAATTCACGGCCTGCCTAAGGAAGAATCTGTTTTACAAACAAACTACAAATTACTTCTCTCACATTAGACTGATAGTCTTACTCTACCCATTACAAATTAAACAACGTTCTTTAAAATTAACGCTCGTTTGATAACTATTTTTGGCCAAAATGAGAATGAATTTTTCACCCGTTTTCTGTGTCAGTGGGACCCAGGTGCAACAACTTTTGCATATGGCAGCAACATGTTTCCAAATTTGCCATCACTTCGCACGAAAAAATTGTTTGAAATGGCAAATTGGTAATTTCACCAATTTTGGTCAAAAAGGGGCCGTTCTTTCTGACACAGTCACTGTATAACGGGTGAAATTTTTCTACAAATGGGGTAAAAATGGTTACCAAACGAAGGCGAAATGAGAAAAAAGTCATAGAATGAATGAATCAAAGAGACTTCAAGATCACAGTCGACTAAAAATGTTAGGATATTTTGATAGAAAAGAATTTTTTAGGATATTCTGATAAAAAAGGAATTCTTTCGTCGCAAAATCTCAATAATATTCATTCCTTAAAGAGCTTGTTTCGTTCATTAAGAAACATTTTATTATTTCGAATTTGAACAATGAAAACAATATATTTTTTTTATTATTTCTTCATTTAAATTTGCATATGGGGCAGATTTAGAGTATAGCCCAGCCAACCTATCCCAATTTCTTTTCGGATCATGCTACATGTATCAAATTTTTTTACCTCAATTCCTTACCGACTACTCACAATAGGGGATGGGGACCACATCTTGGAATTTTTTTATTCACGCGAAGTCCGCTTGCATGTGAGAGGGGTAAACAATTCGGTACATTAAATTATGCACAAATATCTTTACCCTTTCTCTTCTCACATAATATTTTTTCTTGTTTCTAGTTCAATTTTATTTTATTTTTAGTTTTTTTTTTCTTTTTCTTTCACTTCTAACTCTGTCCCTGTATATAAGAGACTTGCAGCCATACTCGATAATTGCAAAGTCTAAGCTAATCACTTTTAACTTATCGATTAATTTTAATTTAGACTTTAGAGTGTAGAAATCTCTAATCCAAACCAATAATTTAACTTTTCATGGGATCATAGGCAAATAATCAAATAGTTAAATGGTTTAAGTAAAAATCATAGAGAAGGGAGAAGAAAACCACAGAAAAATCTTACTCGCAACGGCGATAAGAATAAGTCTTGATCAACTATTAACGATTCAACTTGTTGAATAGGGTTTCATGCCCGTCGAGTTACCAAAAAGGAGAAACCAAAACTCCACATCAACTGGACACATATTGACTGTTTTTGACTTGTAATAAGTCATGATCAACTATTACGATTTAACTTGATGTAGGGTTTCATGCCGGTCGAGTTACCAAAAAGGAGAAACTGAAACTCTACAGCGACTGGACACCTATTGACTGTTTTCGACTTGATGACACTACCTGGAAGTATTGTGAATACGACCACAAGAAGTGTACTTTTTCTTCCTCAACTCCACTACGATAATGCTAATGTTATCCCTGCTACCTCGAGCTATGGCCAACTCCGCTAGCACTGCTGCTGCTTCTGCAGCACGACCTTTGTGTATTTTCTTGTTGAGCCGAACATTTTCACTGTTCATTTTATCTTGCGATCTTCTTCTCAACTGGCCATCTAAGCACCTTCTCGCAATCTGGCATGCTAAATCGTTTGAAATGACATCCCATAAGCCATCACTTGCCAGTATCAGGAACTCATCCATATCAGTTCTATTGACAACGCTTACTTCGGGTTCTGATATCACAAACGGTTTGAGGTAATGATCACCTACAATGATATAGCACACTAGTCGTCAGTGCAAAAACACACAAGAAGTGATATCAAGAGGGAGAACATGCTTCCCGAGGTTCACTCAAAATGTCATTTTTGGGAACTTTGTGACCCCAGTTTTTGAATAATAACTGCGTCATTTCTAACAACTTGAACTTTTAAAAAAAGCGATCCAACGTAGAATTACCCTTGTCGCCAACCATTTATATAAATTGTGTACGAATAAATTCTTCGATAGAAAATGATTAAATGGATTGCAAGTGAGAAAATATGTTGAAGACAATCTAAATAAACCCCTCTTACACCATTTCTAAAATTTTATTTTTCTTTAAACTCATTTTCAACCAAAAATTTCATGGAACCGACAATTTTTATCAACTTTTTAACTACACATTTCATCAACTTTGATCAAAATCTACAAAAAAAATCTGATTTTTAACTAAACCAAACGGGGCAAAGTGTTTTCCTATATACCTTTTCAACTTTTAAATGGAATGATTCAACACCGTTGATCAAGAAATCAGCCACGCACGACTTGGTTCTTTTATGCATTTGAAGCATGAAATGTGAGTATTATCATAGTATCTCATCCTCTAATGTTTCTTGCATACCTATAGATCTTGAAGTAGCTAGAACCCCTAAGACCCGCGGCCCATTCCAGTTTATGATCTTCCCTCCAGAGGCTTCAATTCTCTCCAACTCATCAGGTCTATCAGGCTGCTCAATGCAAAAATGTGGATTACAACAATAATTCACAACAAAAACTAAATACAAAAAAAATAACATCATCAATCTAACAAAACAACCACAATGTTTCACACTTGGTCATAGAACAAGATGAAGTGTGACATCTTTTATAATGTGGCCACTGCATATTTTTTTGGATCCTTAATCATTGGACGAGACCGTGCATGACGTAGGGACGAAGCCAAAACTTTAATTACAGACGTAAGCGAGCCAGGGACTGAAGTACGATAAATTGCTTAACTGACCACAACTTTGCAGTTCGGACAAGGAGATGCAGAATGCAAGCAAGAGGACTTTCATTTCTCGTCCTCTACATATTATTGAAGGGTCAATTTTTCTACTGTCACTAAAGTTTAGCGAAATTTCAATTATCATGTAAAACGTTAATTTGTCCGATCTAAGCTACTAACTCCACCAACCCGTTACATTCCATTGCCTATCGTCTCCCAAATTTAAAAAAATTGCTGAGTTAACAACCAACCATAAGTTAACGCTAAGACAATGTTTTTAAATTAAAATGTGTAACGTACGTGTTTTTATTTTAAAACTTTTATGATATGGACAGTCGTAAGTTGACATGCCAACATCTAGCGAGTAATTTTCATCGACTATGGGAAACAACATGTCATGTTTAGCAGTTTAATTTAGGGCATGTTCGGCAGGCATTATTTTCCATGGAAAATGGAAAATGATTTCCATTTCCACCCATTTGGCTTGTTTGATGGCCAAATTTTTTCCTGGTGGCAACCTCATGCGCCTGTTTTCACCAGTTTTGTGGAGTTGGATTTCCCACCCTTTTTTTTGGCAATTGAAACAAATTTTATAACCATGTAAAATTTTTTTTTGACTTTAATGAATAATTTCCATGTAAAACAAAGTCAAATGAACACTAAACTTTAATAAAAAAAATGATTTTTTAGGAAATTTTTTTTTCATTTTTTTTTACTTTTTGGTAATAGAAACAAATTTTATAACCAATTGTGGAAAAAATTATTACTTTAATGGAGAATTTCCATGTAAAACAAAGTCAAACGAAAAAAAAATTAAAAAATTTTCGGGTGGAAAATTATACAAATCAATCAGACTTAATTAACAATCCTTAAAAAACAAGTTCTAGGCAATTACTTTCTCTGAAATTTATTTTCTTTCCACCTATTTTTCACCCTTACAATCAAACGGACCCTAAGATTTTGCTAACAGTTGAGCAATCGCATGGGAAATTTACCCTATTATTGAATATTCATCTTTCTAACGGAATAAACTCAACATGAAATTAATCGACCAACTCTTTTAGCTAGCTTCAAATTTAATCACTGTTTGGTTCAGATTAAAATCTGATTAATCAAAGTCAACAATTAATTTTAATCATACATTTCATGGGGGCTACAATTTTTCAACCACTCATTGCATCAACTTTTATCAAAATCTACTAAAAATCTGATTTTAATCCAAACAGGGTTTTATTGAATTGTCCATAAATTAATTTCATGCAATAATATTACTGAGTAATTCATTTCCTAATTTTTCTAATTTTCTCTACATTGAGTCAATAATTGTATCCAAAAATCAAAAAGTCATATAACATATAATCTCTTCATAATCTGTGAAATAAATAATAATAGTTAGTCGAAATCCATCAATAATATCCATGCATGAAGGTACTCAAATTTAAAATTATTGTTCAAGTGTCGTGTACCTTATGATCATCAGACAACTGTACGGCCACTCCTCCTCGTGAAATCACAACCCTTGAATCCCCACAGTTTGCCACCACCACCTCCTCCTCTCCCACTACCGCCACCACAGCCCCATTCTTGTTCACTTCCTCATCCATCTTCTTAAAACCCTCCACCATCACCTTCTTCCAATCAATCTCTTCACCGCCTTCCGATCCCACAATCTCCAACAGCAAACCGTGTAACATCCCATGGCAAGCACGCGCCACCAGAGACCCTCCATGGCCGTCGTAGACCCCAAAAAAATCATAACTTTTCAAACCCTTCTTCAAAAACCGTAATTCCACGTTCACTGCGTCCTCCATTTCTCTCCTCCTCCCTATAACTGATATCGACCCATGTGATCGGCACGTGAAGCCGGCATATCGCCTTTTCTTGGTATAAATGTCCTCGCCGGAGATAATCCCTTGTTCGCCGGCACACTTTTGTTTAACTCGACACAGTTCTATTCTTCTCCGGCGAACAATTTTTCCTATGTTTCCATCACCATTCAGTTCCACAATGCCCACCAAAGCATTTTCCTTCCAGCAACTACTCTCCGACGCCGTAGATCCATTAGTAAAACTATCAAATATCATCTCCTCTCGAATCTTAACTGTTTAGAGCTTTTTCAAAATCCAAACACTAGAACTCATCGAAAACTCCAAAAAACATAGAGAAAATGTATAACTTGATTCTCTTAGTTACAAATCGAAACTCTTTAAAAGCTCTAAATAACTGGATTTTTCAAATCAAAGATAGAAAGAAACTGAACAAGGTAAGAGATACAAATGCTGTAAAATTACTGCATGAAACCATGAAAATGAATCCCAGTCGTTGATTCAAACAACGATTGGTTTAGATTATTACTACGTGGTGGGCAGGTATTTGCGGCTTCGAGTCCCCACCTCAACCCAGCCCCCACCAATAATGTCGGGACATCAAGCCAACACACGTGGTTGACTGAGATTAACATGAAAACACGTTGCGTGGATTTTTATTATAATCTCTAAAAAACAGTTACGTGGCGTCTCGTTCTTGTACGTGGACCAGAATGTTTGACTAATTTGATAGTTGAGGGAGGTGTAGGACACCTGTTTGAAGGATGCGTGCACTTTCCCTTCGTACGACGTGTTAGGTGCTGATTCCTAAAACAAAATAAAAGAGACAGTTTGAAATGCACTGTTCATGCAAGATGTCGTAAAAATAGATCGTCAACCATAAAGACGCCGTATTTCCAAATTATATTTTCTTCTTGTTTTCCTTTTCATTTCCAACTCGAAACACTCTTTGCAAATTTACAACCTGCGATATTTCCTACTTTGTCTGCTTCAGAAGTCTCTGTTTCACTTTTACAATCGTAAAAATTGTTGCTTGGCCTGTGTTTTACTGTCTCAATAGCAGGAGTGTCAAAGCAACTCTCAAGGTTTGTCTATTTTCTTTCTTTCAGTTCGGGGTTGGATGTACGATATTTTCAGTTTATGTTTTTTCCCTCATAGAGATGTGATTCTAAAAGCTTGCACATGGTGCCTCCGTGCACTTGCACGGAGGCATGCTGGTGCCTCCGTGCACGAGAACGGAGGCACGTCGTGCCTCCGTCTTTAACCCGTATTTGTGCAGAAAAGTATTGAAAAATTCTATTATTGAGAGATTTATTGATGTTTTATTTATATGCTAATATGATTTGTGGGTTTTTTATATTTTTGTTTGATTTGAAGCTGGAATTGGGATTAAGGTTGCTGTTAAATCAGAGTATAAAATTACACAATCAGTATAATTAATTTATATGTTTATTCTTAGAATTTAATGAATTTATAGCTTTGTTGTCTATAAAAAAATGGTCTGTCTAATACCAACTTTCAATTGCATAAGCACATGATATAATTTGTAATAATTATTTAATTATTTTTGTTACTTTTGCTTTTTTTTTTTAAAAAAAAATTTCAGATTGATAGTGCTAGAAACCATAGGATTCTTCTTGAAGCTGTTCAAGTTCTTACTGATTTGATTATGTCGTTTAAGAAAGCTTACATTTTTTCTGATGGTCGGTGGTTCATGGATGGTAAGCTACTTTTTTTGCTATCTTGTGCCTCGAAATTGTGGTTTTTTAGCATTAAATATTTAATTAACGGGCTTTGGTGCCATTTCTTTGGTCTTCTACTAATTTTGTCGTTTTGTTTTCTTTAATTTTTGCAATTTTCCTTGTGACTGATTTGGATGGAAACAAATTAACTGACGAGAATGTCCTCAATTACATCAAACATGTTACTATCAATTACTACATACCTTTGATTATTGATTTTATTATGTATGTATTTGATTGATTATGTCATTCTTCGATTCTTGTTGCATTTTTTTTTTCATTTTCTTCAGCTGTATTGTTGAATGTTCCATTTTTTCTTTCGTTTTTACCGTTTCAAGGTTATAAGAGATCGTTAATACTACAAACTTCAACAGCTATTGGAGTTTGCTGACTTAAGGTTCGTTGAATTTATTGTTAATTTTGTCGCCCTGAATCCTGACCTTTGCCTCTTGTAACAAAAATATGATCCTAATAGAATTATAAGTTTCTTTTCAGATTATCTATACATGACACCTTACATCGTGCAGAAGCATAAAAACAAACAGGGATAAAATAATGTTGACAATGGAATTGGAAAGGAGTCACAATTGCTTTTGGAATATCTGTTATTTTTTGATGTAAACTTTGAACAGAATCTAATATATCATCTGGTTATTCACTCAATGGCACTGAGCTTTGCAGGTTTACATTGTGCTTCTTTCTCTTTGAGTTGAACTTTATGCTAATTCCTAATTTTACACTCCAAGCATAGATCTTAGAGAAGTGCTGGGCTTTGTGCAATTGAAAAGAATTTTGATTTTCATATTGAAAAATCTTTTTATAAAACTTTCCTTTCTGATCTTGCAATGTATAAACAGCATAAATCCAACATTAGAATTATTACTCAAGACAATTAAATATCAGGTCAATGATTCAAGGAAAATTTTCTCAAAAATTGGTTGTTGATCTTCGATTATGCCTTTCTTCTTCTACAGTGCAATATTACACGAGTTATTTGTTATGTGACTAACAAATGTCCAACTTCTGACGCGAATTCCATGTATATCTGTAAATCATTTTTATAATGAGGTGCACTTGTTATTACATTTTAACGCATATAGAATATGATTATTTACCTTTGACTGTTTCATAGATTTCCACCAACATAGAATATAGTTATTTTCCTTTGACAATTATTCCACTTTATACTTACCATTTCTAGGACTTGCTTTGTCCAAACAACTTAGTAGTTTGTAATTTTAAATACAAGATAAGATGCATCTACACTGTAGTTTATAATTGGCTGAAACAAGCTTGTCTAAGATGGGGATCACTACTGTCCAAGATGTAAATGAATGAGCTATAAATCTGAAACTTCTTAAGAGTATTCATTCCTGTGGTGGTCATTGGTTTCCGTGCTAATGCGACTTTCGTTTTTTTAAAGAATTTCCTTTATCTCCATACATTTATATTAGGATAGTAAAGATGATTGAAATGCATACTGTATCTTATGTGACTCCACCAAACCATCTGTTTTGCTGTTCCAATAAAGCCTTGGGAAATGACATTCTTGAGTGGAACATTGGTGAAATTATGTGAAGTCATTCCTGTCATAACTATCGTCTACCACAGTTGGTGTCCTGCATCCAAAATATTGATGCAGTGAAATGTGGACATTTTCCTTTTTTGAGCTATTTTTCTTTCATTGTGAATTTGTGTCTACACAGAAGTCAAACCGCTCCTTCACGATGTTCTACTGATTTCTGGGAAGATGATAGAATCACTTTTGCATTTGTGTAGGGACCAACTCAAGCTCAGAACTTAAACATTTTCTTGTTGAAGCAAAATCTGATATTGTGATCAAGGTAATTTGTTATTTTTTCTACTTTTGTCATCTTCTCAAGAAAAAATGTAAGTTTTCCCTCATATGAAACTTGTCGTCATATTCTTCTTCATGCAGATTGGTCTGAGAAACGGTTCTCACTCATTTGTTGAGGCTCGTGCTACTAGGTTTTCAGAAGAAAATGGAACCCTGGGGAACAGTTTCTCTAGCAGTGATTTGGTGCTACTCTTCATATCTGATGCAGTTCAGGTATCAAATTGCTTTGTTTATTCAGGTGTCATCCTCTTCACACGGCTTTTTCTACATTTAAAAATGAATGCTTGAATTTTTCATTTAGTGTAAAAAATGATTACTTAAAGGAACTAGCATATGAGAGTCTCTGTTTTTTGTTATTCATCCTTTTATCAGCTTTCAAGTTTTTTTCCATTTCAATACTGATTAAAGTGTTCACAATATTTGTTCATTTTAATTTTATGGGACAACTCATTCATCATTTTGGCATGCATTGCAGTTTGATAATTATGAGAAAGTGTTTTTCCACATGAAACCAAATAGCATACTTTGGACTCTCCTATGAATTACTTTGGGGCCATTTGCAGTCATTGAGCATTGACTTTTCCAAAACACATCAGCATGATAGATGTATATCCTAAGGGAATGGGATCCTCTATGAAAAGGTCATATGTGCAGGGGAAAGAATTCAATGGTGTTGGCATTAATTTGAGTTTTACTGTCCACCAGGTTTGTGCATCTAAGAAATTGTGGAAGAATGTTGTAATTGTGAGTGTGGGTGTGCATGAGGATGGGCATGTGTGCTCATTTGGTGCTGGGGGTGTAAAAAATTAAGCACGAGATTTAAAAGGAGATTATGGAATAGTCAACATATTGGGATTAGTTTATAGTTTAATGTTAATTTAGTTGCTTTTAATTTATTTCTTTCTCAATTCAATTTTATTTTTTTATTTTAAAGATTTGGATGTAATTAGCGGGTGTTAATTGATTGTACTATTTATTAACTTAGTTGATTAAGGGGAAAACAAATTTAATGAGGAATTTTTTTCCTTAGAGTTGAAGGAAGTTACTTCATATTTTTTAAGGGTAAATAAATGTCATGTGGTCAGTTATTCAATTGGTGTTTGTTATATGGATTAAATTGGATACAGTTTATGTTTCTGACATCCATTATCAGGTAAAGAGAGTATAGGGTGTGAAGCTTAGAGTACGGAGGCACAGTGCCTAGGCACCTCATGCCTCCATCCAAGTGTGGACAGAGGCATGGTGCCTTGGACGGAGGCATGGTCTACACTTGGATGGAGGCATGGTGCCTAGGCTGGAGGCACGACGATGTCTCCAGAGGTGTCCCTGCCCGCGCAAGCGATATATATTTTTTTTAATAACATTTTTTCCTTTTCTCTTAACCAGCTAAAAGCCTGCAAACCGCATCACATGATCGATCCTGACAAATTTTTTTTTTACCTGCTGAATATCTTTCATATTTACAAATGAATTTCTCTAAAATTTACATATATTTATTCTAGCCAATAAGTGGAAAAGTTGTGTATTATTTGTGGCTAACATCATCATCTGTGATACCTTTTTGGATTACTCTTTTATTTGTTCATTAGTTTTTCACAAATCTATCACACAGATGAAAATTGGGCACTTACACAAATTGCATATTTTCCGTCTTTAAATTTCATCTTTAGGTACCATCAAGCATTAAATTTGTCTTCATTTTGTCTTATTCTATTCGAATACTATATACTATATAACTATAAATCTAATGCAATTTGGATATCTAACAATCACTCCACACTATTAAATAGCCGACTATATTCAAACACGTGCATTGCACTTGCATCAACTAGTGTTTTTTAAATTGTTGTTTTAATAAAGATTATTTACTTTACGACATTGTTACATGTACCCTTTGATTTACTCATCTACACTTTGGTTTACTCGACCCCACCCCCTCTCTCACATGGAGGTCGGGTCCCACGCATTTATTGGATGTGGGATCCGACCCCATGTGATGGAGGGGGTGAGGTCGGTTAACCAAAGTGTAAATCAAAGGGTACAATAGCTTAATTCTTTACCTTATCATTCCACGTGATTATATTGATGTCGTAGCGGCAACTATTTTAATATAGTATTCTGATATATTCATCCAACTTTTAAATTTATTTCTATTAAAATTTTAGATTTTTTTGAGAAATATTATGTCCCTATCTGATCGTGTTTATTCTACAATTTTTAGCGATTTTTTGATCATTGTCCAGTGAACATGGGTTTCTTACTAGCCAAAATTATTAACTACCCAATATCCAACAATTAAAGTGGAAAACGAAATGACTTATTTGTCACTTTTAACATTGCATTCATTATTCTTCAGAAGGCATTTGTGGTAATTCAAATATAAAAAAGACGGCCGATTCACCTTTGTTTTTCAATAATTGCGACTGGTATGAGCTGGTCAACATATGCGGCTTCTAATTGTTATAATGCTTAACGATTGGAAAATCGATAAAAAAATTCACAAATAAACTATCCCACACAGTGGCTTATTAATCCAGGTAACATTATCCTTATTAAATTCATTTATTCAAACATTATATATCTACACCACTTTTACATATTTATTCTACTCTAAATTTATATCTATTACAATTTTAATAAACAAGCAAAGAAATGTTGATACAAGAAATTGAAAACCTCTATTGCGAAATAGAAGTATGGAGAAAGAAGTTTTCAGATGCAAAAATGCAAATGGATAAGCTTACTCAGAATTACGAGAGTTTAGAAAAGGAAAACGAGGATGTCTACTGCACCTTAAGGCACTATTCTAAAAATCGTAAATTGTGATTAGACATGGAGGTCAAATTTTGTGAGCTTAGATGTTAAATTTTTTTTTCTTATTTTAATATTATTTTAAAATTTTAATCATTTTAAAAATTGTTTACTAATTAAATAATACATACTAAATATCTAAAATTATAAAATACAATAATTACTTAATAATTCATATAATTAGTCAAGTATACAATTTTCGAAATGCAAAAGTTAGATTATTTTTGTAATTTCAACTTTCAACTAGATAAGTCCTATTTGAAATTTTCATTTTTTTACTTTTGTACATATAAAATCATTTAAAAATTTGAAATTAAAGTCAACTAAAAGACTTTTAAAAAAGGAAAAAATAAAAAAATTAAAGGAAAAAATAAAAAAATTAATGAAGCGCTGCTAAATTATGGGTGGCAAAAAAGCTCATGGGCTCGGGCAGCTCAGGCTCGGCTTGGCTTGGAAAGATTTCGTGAATGAATGACTACATATGTGGCTGCAGCAGAGATGCCGCCAACGATGACCGAGTCTGCACACTTTACTCGTCTTGTGCAGAATTATCTCCAACCAGGTATCATTCTTATTGTAGAAATACTCTTCTTTTGGATGCTATAAAATTATATAATAGAAGAAAACAAACTGCTATTGAAAGTCTAAAAACTTTTAATTCTGTTATATCATTTACATATGATTTATGGACCGACGTTAATAAAAAATGTTATATTGCTGCTACAGCTCATCACATTGATCACCTATGGATTATGCATAAAAGGATTATTGCATTCAGACGTGTAGAATATCCTCATAATACTACTAACATATACATGGTTTTAAAAGATATTATACAAGAATATGGTATGCATAGCTATGTCAACGAGCCAAGCCGAGCCCGAGCCCTAAAAAAAAAACTCGGCTTCGGCTTGAGCTTTTTTGGGCTAAGCTTTTTTCGACCCGAGCTGAGCTCTACAAAAAAAAAAAAAAATGATGCTCGGCCCAAGCTTTAGACCCGAGCCTTAGTGGGCCGAGCCGAGCCGACTCGGGTATTTTTTTTTAAACCAACATTTTTTAAAAAAAAATTTATACATTTTATGCGTGTTATAAATTAAAGAAATTATAAAAGTTAAAACCCTCATCCTTTATCCGGGCTTGGGACTAGCTACAATTATCGTAGGCAGAGTTAAAATTGTACACGAATAAAATATTTCATGTACAATTGTTCTTGAAACAAAAAAAATTAAAAATTACGTATTTTTTTGAAACTAAACAATTTAAAAAACTTACAATATTTTATGCTTTAATTTGCCGTAACTCTTCGGCCATTATACTATCAACTTGTTCTTGAAAACGTAATTCCGCACATTCCCAGTCCTTCAAACATATTAAAGCCTCCAATATATCTTCTTTTAGTCTTGATCGTTCGTCACATAAAACTCGACCACCTAAACTAAATGCAGCCTCCGATGCTACTGTAGACACCGGCGGTGTTAGTAGATCGCGAGCAATTTTCGATACAATTGGATACTGCCTTTCGTTATACCTCCAGCATGATAAAAGACTAAATTCATGTAATTCTTGTGGTTGTAACATACTAGAACGTCCACGTACATATATCTAGCTAACTTGGAGGGAATTTCATGATTTGTACCACTGACATCTATTGCTCTAGATATTGACGAACTAGAACTAAATGAGGGAACACTAGTATTGGTCTCTAAATAACTCCATATATTATCTGCATTTGTTAAAATGTTTTTTGAAAAAGAACTTTGGGAAGTAGAACTACACTTACCTTCTTTTTCAAATAATAGTTATACATTTCACATAACATTGATTCTATATGCACATGTGATAGTTGTATATTCATGAAATTTGAAATCCCCTTTATAGTAGCTTTTGTGCCAGTTAAATTAAGTCGAGGGTCCATCACCGAAGCTAATAAAAATAATGAGGGTATCTCTTCCCAATATTTACGAAATTTTGACTCCATAGAATAAATTACATCAACAAAAATTTCGAAATTCCTATGTTTTTGAAATACTTGTGCAAAATAGAAAAAGTGTTGTAAAATAAGTGAAGATGTAGGGTAATAAACACCGCTACATTCATTTGTGGTATCGAAAAAAGGTTTTAAAAATTTTTCACGACAAATGTAAGATTCCATTCCCAATTTTCCAAATTATGTTCGGGTCCATATGTATGCCTACCATTATAATACATTGAAATAACTTTATCGTAATTTTCACACGAGTGTAACATAAGATATGTAGAGTTCCATCTATGTGATACATCAGTGACAAATGATTTCTCTTCTAAACCATACCCTGCACATAAATTGTTAAATGCTTGCTTTCTTGCTGGTGATATAGTAATAAAATTAATTGCTTGCCTAATTTTATCTAACGGTGATTTTATATGTTCTAATCCATCTTTTACAATCAAATTAATAATGTGGCATACACAAGGTTGATGAAAAAATAAACCTCCAAATGTAAGGTTCAAATCATTAATAAATTTTTCGACAATAACTTTATTTACACAAGCATTATCAAAAGTAAAATTTCGAACCATTTCTTCCATACCATATTCTTGTATAATATCATCGTTAGCGGCATCTCTGCTGCAACCACGTATGTAGCCATTCCTTCAAAAGAGCCGAGCGGCTCGTTGGCTCAGCCGCTCGGCTCGTGAAAAGACGAGCACGAGCCGCTCGAGCGGCCTGCTCGTTAGACGAGCTGAGCCAGCTCGACTCGTGAAATACACGAGTGCTAGTGGGCTCGTTCAAAAAAAAAAAAAGAAAACTAAACAAACAAAAAAAAAAAATTTAAAATCAAACGAGCCACGAGCCTAGACGAGTCGCTAGGCTCGTGGCTCATTAGTTCAAGAGCTCGTGGGCTGAGCCGAGCTCGCCCATGAGCAAACTAGCAACGAGCCGGCTCGGCTCGGCCCATTGACACCACTAGCTACAACTATGCAGGCATAATATTTTAATTTGAATTAAAAAAAATTATTATTATTTTTTTTTTATAGTGGTGTTTATTACCTACATCTTCACTTGTTTTACTACACTTTTTCTATTTTGCACAAGCATTTAAAAAACATAGGAATTTGTCAATTTTTATTGATGTAATTTATTCTATGGAGTTAAAATTTCGTAAATATTGGGAAGAGATACCCTCTTTATTTTTATTAGTTTCGGTGATGGACCATCGACTTAATTTAACTTGCACAAAATCTAGTATAAAGGGGATTTCAAATTTCATGAATGTAAAATTATTACATGTGCATATATAGAATCTATGTTATGTGAAATGTATAACTATTACGCTGAAAAAGATGGTCAGTGTAGTTCTACTTCCCAAAGTTCTTTTTCAAGAAATATTTCAACAAATGTAGATAATATATGGAATTATTTAGAGACCAATACTAGTGTTCCCTCGTTTAATTATAGTTCGTCAATATCTAGAGCAATAGATGTCGTGGTACAAATCTTGAAATTCCCTCCGAGTTAGCTAGGTATATGTGCGTGGACGTTCGTAGTATGTTACAACCACAAGAATTACATGAATTTAGTCTTTTATCATGGTGGAGGTGTAACAAAAGACATTATCTAATTGTATCAAAAATTGCTCGCGATCTACTAACACCGCCGGTGTCTACGGTAGCATCGGAGGCTGCATTTAGTTTAGGTGGTCAATTTTTATGTGACGAACGATCAAAACTAAAAGAAGATATATTTGAGGCTTTAATATGTTTGAAGAACTGGGAATGTGCGGAATTACGTTTTCAAGAACAAGTTGACAGTATATTGGTCGAAGAGTTACAACAGATTAAAGTATAAGATATTGTAAGTTTTTGAATTGTTTAGTTTCAAAAAATACGTAATTTTTAATTTCTTTTGTTTCAAGAAAAATTGTACATGAAATATTTTATTCATGTACAATTTCAACTCCGCATACGATAATTGTAGCCGGTCCCTAACCCGGATAAAGAATGAGAGTTTTAACTTTTATAATTTATTTAATTTATAACACGTATAAACTGTACAAATTTTAAATTTTTTAAGTAGGAAATGTAGATTTTACTCGGAAAAAAATCAAGCCGGCTCTACCCGGGTTGAGCTCGGCTCGGCACGCTAAGGTTCGGGCCAAAAGCTTGGGCCGAGTCTCATTTTTTTGGCTGGGCTTAGCTCGGCTCAGCTCGAGCCCGAGCCCGAGCTTTTTTTTTTGGGACTCGGTCTCGGCTCGTTGACATAGCTACGCTAAATGCTTATTGTCAAGGCGTAGCGTTCTATCTGAACCTTATACCCAGGCATTGCTCGAGCAGATTTTATAGAAGATTGATCTAAAGTAAACCCATAGAAGAAAAATGTGTTAGGCAAATTGTTGTCAAACGACCTCCCCGGCGATGATGAAATACATTGTTTTTATTGAGTCGTCATAGTCCAAATGATCGAAAGTTAATCGAACACCACAATTGGTAAACCAACCCTAAACCGACCCAAACTTGGATGGCCCACCTATGTTTTCTACTTGGGCCTTAGCTTGTCTTATTGGGCCTAACCTAGTTCTATACCTAATCCTATATGTATGGCATATCCATTACTATTTATGAGTGTGAGAGACTTTGTGCCTTTGAGAGAAATCGTGACTGTGCTTCAAACCGTGGCTGTGTGCTACCTTCGTCCCTTTTTCTTTCCTTTGCCTTTGTGGCTAGCTTGTGGTTACAAAACTCTTTTCACCATTAGAAACTTCCTGTGTTGGGCAGTAGAAAACGGTGGAGCAACCGTTTGGAGTGTTGGGGGATTTGGGTTTTCTCTTGTGGTGTTCGATTGGAGGTATTCTGAGCCTGGTTTCTTCGTGTAAAGCTGGTGGTTTATCTTCACATTTGGTATCAGAGCTGTTGGTTGGATCAAAGAGGCTGAAATCGAACCTAGGAGAAAGGCTGCTCGTGATTTCTTCGCGAAAACCGAGCCTATTTTCTTCAAGTTCGGCCAAACCACTCACCTGCCGAAAAATCTGAGGGCAGACCCACTCCGTGCAGACCAAAGCGCACCTGGTGGTGGTGCGCGTGTCCTCCGGCGGCGGCGCATGGGCGGCTCGTGGAGGCTGTTTCTGGCCAGAATTTTTTGGGCAGTTTGTTTATTTTATCCACCTGAACGTACTGATATATTTATTTTAGTGTTTCAGGTTTGCAGAAAATATTGGACGATTTTGCCCTTTTGGTGATCGATACAGATTCGAGGTCAGAATCGCGCAACACATTTATCGAAGTACTTTAGGCCATAAATTGCGGCCTAAAGCAAGAATTCGCAACTCTCGAAAATTACGGACTCAGACAAGTCCGCTCTGGTAAATTGGCTGATCCTCTTCTAATTTCAGCACTAGCGCGTCATCGTGTGGGGTGACAATAGGATTGGGGTTACCGTGTGGGGTAACCATTGCTTGTGCTAGAAATTAGGAATTAACTGTTTTTCGTTTGCTAAGTATTTTTTGCTCCTTTGGTTAATTTCAGCATATTATCGTTTGTGATATATTGTGAGTGAAACTGTTTTGTTGATTATCCTCCCGTTGCATTGATAAGTCCCTAGAATACCTAGACCTTACCCGTCCGGAAATTTTTAAACGGTGTATACTTGCGAACCTAGGTCTACTTTGTGTGGCTTAATTGTGTCTTTGTGTTTCTTGTTTGAAAATGACAACGCACAATTTTGATTTGGGAACTTTTACTGGAAAATGTGATTTTTCTATTTGGCAACAGAAAATGCAAGGTATTTTGGTTCAACAAAAGTTTCGAAAGCCATTGATGGCAATTTTCCCGCTCGATTTTTCAAAAGAACAAAAAGAAGAAGTCGATGAGCTTGCTTACACCTCTATTATTTTACACTTTTCTCGACGCAGCTTTGAGAAAAGTGGGTAAACCGAAACCACTAAAGAACTTTGGCAAAAATTGGAAGATTTGTATTTGCTTAAATCTACTCCCAATAAGCTCTACTTACTCGAGCGTTTTTTCAGTTTCAAAATGGATTCCTCAAAAGAACTTGATGACAATTTAGATGTGTTTAACAAACTTGTACAAGATATTGTTAACTGTGGAGAGTCGGTGCCTGAAACCTACAAAGCTATTATACTGCTGAATGCTATACCTGATATTTATCGTGAAGTGAAAAATGCTATTAAGTATGGTAGGGACACCTTGACACCTGAAATTGTCATTGACTCTCTTAGAAGTAAAGAGATGGAGATGAGGGCTGAAAAACATGATAGGAAGAGCGGTGAGATTCACATGATGAGGGGTAGAACTCAGTTTAGGCAAAACAGTCATAATGGTTACCAAAGTAGTGGCGAGTCTAGTAGTAATGGACATAGAAGGAAAAGCAGGGGTAAGCCTAGATCCAAATCTAAGACTAAGGAAAGAAAATGCTATGGCTGTGGGAATACGAGGCATTTTATAAAAGATTGCTATAAAGAGAAAAATAAGCAAAATGGTCGAGATAGAGACGAGGTGAATGTGTTGTCGTCTGACTCTGGTAATTGTGATGGTGAAGTCTATATGATTACCAATTCTGTTGTTTCTTCTGCTGAATTAAACTCAACTGCAAATTCTCGTTTTCATGAGTGGATTCTTGATTCTGGTGCATCTTTTCATGTGACATCACATAAAGATTGGTTTGAAAATTTGTATGAATCAAATGATGGGCATGTTGTGTTGTGTGACAATTCTGCTTACAATGTTGTTGGCATGGGTGATATTACGTTGAAGTTTGATACTGGTTTTGTGTATACTTTAAAGGACGTTAAATATATCCCTGAATTGTCTAGAAACTTAATTTCAGTAGGAAGACTTGAGAAATCTGATTTCACTGGTAAAATTGGAAATGGGATTTTGAAATTGATTAAAGGTGCACTCGTCTCTATTAAGGGTATTAGAAAAAATGATATTTACATAACTACTGGGGAAGTGATGAGAGGTTTAGACTCCTCTATCTTATCCGCCAAGTCTGATCATACACACAAATGGCACAATAGACTTGCACATGTGGGTATTAAGGGGATTAAGCTTCTTAATGAAAAAGGTGCTTTTGGAAATGACTGTGTGTCTGATTTGTCTTTCTGTGACCATTGTGTGCTTGGCAAACACCATAAAACTACTTTCTCCACGAGTGTTCATAATACTAGAACCATGCTTGAATATGTGCATTCGGACCTGTGGGGTCCATCTAGCACTCCCACCTCAGGTGGGAATAGGTATTTCTTGTCTATTATTGATGACTATACTAGAAAAGTGTGGGTTTATCTTTTGAAAGAGAAATCCGACACTTTCGATAAATTTAATAATTGGAAAAGACAAGTTGAAAACCAAACTGGTAAGAAGATCAAGTTTTTGAGAACTGATAATGGTCTGGAGTTTTGTAACACTGATTTTGATAATATGTGCAAGGAAAGTGGAATAACAAGGCATAAAATGGTTCCTTACACTCCCCAACAAAATGGGATAGCGGAAAGGATGAATAGAACCATACTTGATAAAGTGCGTTGCATGATGTTAAGTTCTGGAGTCCCGAAGTCATTTTTGGGCGATGCTGTTATGACTGCTTGTTATTTGATTAATTTGACTCCATCTGCTGCTTTGAATGGTGATACTCCGCATGAAAAATGGTTTGGTAAACTTAGTGATTACTCCATGCTTAGAACTTTTGGCTGCACTGCTTTTTCTCATCAGAGTGAGGGAAAGCTTGAACCTAGAGCTAGGAAATGTGTTTTTCTAGGTTACCCCGAAGGTGTCAAGGGGTATAGGTTGTGGGATAGGAGCCAGAAAGGAGTTAAAATCATTGTGAGTAGAGATGTTACATTCAACGAGAGCGAAATGCCATGTTTGAAAGCTGAATCTGAACCTGTAAGTGAGGAAATACAAGGTGAAGAGAGTAGTTAGCTGAAGGTGGAGTTAGGGAAACCTAGCACATTCATCCCTGTTACACAGAGTGAGGTGGAGACTCAGGAACAACAACCTGATGTCGAGAATGGAGATGAAGTAGTAGTAGAAGAATACCCTGAAGAAGAGAATCCTCTAGCAGACTATAACTTGGCTAGGGATAGAGAGAGGAGACAGACTAGAGCACCGGTGAGATTTGGTTATGAATCCGAGTTAGCTTTTGCTCATGCGAGTTATGAGGAGTTAGCTGATAGGGAACCAAAGACCTTTGAAGAGGCAATGAAGAGTGAACAATCTGAAGAGTGGTTTAAGGCAATGAAAGATGAGATGAGTTCTTTAGAGAAGAATCAAACTTGGGAATTAGTACCTAAACCTAAAAATAAATCTACTGTTGACTGTAAGTGGGTATTTAAGGTTAAGGAGGGTACTAGTGCTTCTGAACCCTTAAGGTTTAAGGCTAGGTTAGTGGCAAAGGGATACACTCAGAAAGAGGGGGTTGATTACAATGAGATTTTTTCACCAGTTGTTAAGTACACTACTATTAGGGTCATACTTGCATTGGTTGCACATTTTGACTGGGAACTTGAACAACTTGATGTAAAAACTGCTTTTTTACATGGTGAACTTGATGAGCAAATCTTTATGAATCAACCAAGAGGTTTTGAAGACAAACTAAAACCTGATTATGTGTGTTTCTTGAAAAGATCGTTATATGGCCTAAAACAATCACCTAGACAGTGGTATAAAAGATTTGATTCTTTTGTGCTATCTATAGGGTTTCATCGTAGCAAGTTTGATCATTGTCTTTACTTCCAACATAATGATGCTAGTAATGATTATTTGTTCTTGCTACTTTATGTGGATGATATGCTCTTAGTTGGTTCATTGCCTAAATGGATAAGTGATATAAAAACAAGTTTGAATGGTGAATTTGACATGAAAGATCTAGGAAAGGCTAAAAGAATCCTAGGTATGGAAATTGAAAGAGATAGGTCAAATTCTATCTTGTTTTTACATCAATCCTCGTATGTTTCAAAAGTGTTGAAGAAATTTGGAATGCATGATTGCAAATCTGTTACATAACCTATAGCTAGTCACTTTGTATTATCTAAAGATCAAGCTCCATGCAATGAAAATGAAGTAGAATACATGAGCAGAATTCCGTATTCAAATGTGATTGGTTCTGTTATGTACTTGATGGTTTGCATTAGACCTGATTTAGCTTTCGCTGTGAGCACACTTAGTAGATATATGTCTAATCCTGGTCTTGAGCACTGGGAAGCCTTAAAATGGATGTTAAGGTATTTAAAGGGTACATGTAATGTAGGTCTAAAGTTTGATGTTAATAACGATGGGGTTAAACTGAAAGGATATGTTGATGCTGACTATGCTGGGGATAGGGATAACAGGAAATCCACTTCTGCCTATGTGTTTACCTTGTCTAACTCTTGTGTTAGTTGGAAATCACAGTTACAACACATAGTTGCACTATCCACGACAGAATCTAAATACATTGCTACTACTGAAGCTATTAAAGAAGCTTTATGGCTTAGAGGCCTATTACATGAACTGTGTGTTCTAAATGATTATGTGGTAGTATATTTAGATAGTCAGTCTTCTATACATTTATGTAAGAATCCTGTTTTTCACGAACGCACCAAACACATTGATGTTAGACTACATTTTATTAGAGATATTGTGTCTCAAGAAGTAGTAAGGCTTGAGAAAATACACACACAATATAATCCTTCAGACATGGGTACTAAGGTGCTACCTTTGGTGAAGTTTAGAAGTTGCAAAGATCTTCTAAACATCGGTGGGGGTAAATGATTTCCAATTTTATTGGTTCTCCATTTTTCTAGATTATTACTAATGCGTAATAACTTTCTTTGCAGGTCCTTTGACACCAAGGTGGAGGTTTGTTAGGCAAATTGTTGTCAAACGATCTCCCCCGGGCGATGATGAAATACGTTGTTTTTATTCAGTCGGCATAGTCCAAATGACTGAAAGTTAATCGAACACCACAATTGGTAAACCAACCCTAAATCGACCCAAACTTGGATGGCCCACCTATGTTTTCTACTTGGGCCTTAGCTTGTCTTATTGGGCCTAACCTAGTTCTATACCTAATCCTATATGTATGGCATATCCATTACTATTTGTGAGTGTGAGAGACTTTGTGCCTTTGAGAGAAATCGTGACTGTGCTTCAAACCGTGGCTGTGTGCTACCTTCGTCCCTTTTTCTCTCCTTTGCCTTTGTGGCTAGCTTGTGGTTACAAAACTTTCTTCACCATTAGAAACTTCCTATGTTGGGCAGTAGAAAACGATGGAGCAACCGTTCGGAGTGTTGGGGGATTTGGGTTTTCTCTTGTGGTGTTCGATTGGAGGTATTCTGAGCCCTGTTTCTTCGTGTAAAGCTGGTGGTTTATCTTCACAAAATGGAAATACAACAAAATTATAAGTCCTTAGCCAAAGTAAAGTAGCTCAAACTCCAGGTAGAAAACTTGAAGGAAGAAGTCAAAAAGGAAGGGGCTACGACATTCAAAAGCTTTGAATCATGTCAATGGGCTTGGTTATGAACTTCCAGAAAGAATTGGGAAAGCAGGCATGAGGTTTGGAAGATGAACTAGAAGTAGTAACTGAAGCCAAAGTTAAGCAGGAGCAAAGGGCCATACAAGTTGAGGAGGAATAAAGGATGACATGGTGGAAAAATGCTTCATTCGCAAAGCGCCTTCAGGAGAAATTTAGACAGCTTTACGTTGATTGATGAGAATGAGCAACCTGCTAATAATGAAGTAGAAGAAGCTTCTGAAAGAAAATTCTCTAAGAGCAAAAGAAGCATGTACTGGTGAATTAGAGATGCTACAGAAATTGGTAGAGAAATTGAAGATCTAGAGAGGAAGCGCAAGAAGCTCGCAATGAGAAAGGAAGTTAAAGATGTAGATCAAAAGTTGATGAAGAACAGGAAATAAGAAAATCAGCAACAAGATGGTTTGCCGAAAATGGAAGGTTTGAACAAAATTATGAATTGCTGTCCTCAAACGATATTAACTACTCGGATAAGTACTTGAAGACTTTTATAACAAATAATTTGTAGGAGTAATCAAAATTTTAATCCAAGTTTGAATCAAACAAAACAATACTTGGAAAATGAACTAACGAATAAATATATAAAACTTGGTTTGATCTTTTCATTTGGATATAAAAATCAATTTGATGTTTGCGATATGTTTTCAATCATGAAAACCATTTTTATATGTAGCACTCCAACAATCACACACGAAAATGTGGAATCAATTTCCATCCGGTCTCAACTAGTTTAAATGGAAAAAATAAATGGGAACTTTAATGTAAAATTGAAATAGCTAAAAATTACTTCAATATTAGTGAAAGGATTTAGACCTTATGGGGTCATAAATTTTATTCTTGTCCATTTAAGTAAATTGACGCAAGGTAATATAGATTTTTTTTGTCCCTAAAGTAAAAGGATGGTGGATTGTTGTCATTCAAAATTTCTGTAAGCGTGTTTTAAATTGAAAAACAATATTTAATTGCACTATTATCGTTATTTTTGCTTATTTAAAAATACGAGGGATAAAGATGTCGTTTATTTTCCTTTGTACAAAATATTTGGACAAAATCATCATCATATATAAGATATTCTAATTAACTAAATGATGATAATAAGAATGTAATGAAAAATTGGAAACATAAATGAGAAAACCAGTAAATTTATGAACATTTAATACAATAAAAAGAGGTTGCTTGTAAAAATATAGTTTGCGAACATACTTTAGTCTTTCCCAAATTTACAGCCTCTCACTCCTCTCCTCTTTTGTCACTAGATTATTGATAAGTGCGTTTTTACACACTTATTGTAGGCCAAAACATGGAAAATTATTAATAAATATGTGGAATATAGCTTAATTCGATATAATTTGTGTTTTGTAGGACAACAATGATGAACGTGGTGAAAATTCGGAAAAACAAAGCAAAAAATGACTAAAATGAAGCACAATCAAAGTTTGAGAACTCAAGTGCAATTACCGAAAAGTTGTGTCGATCTCATGATGAAGATTTTAGAGTGTTGGCATCAATTGGCTGAGGAAAGAAGCCAAATGGATGAAATATAGTGGAAGTACTATCACATATCAACTTCTAACTGAAAAAGTTATGCTTCAAATTTTTAATTTGAGTTTGAGACCCATATTTGGAATAGAAGATGTTCGAATTTCAAGATTTATATTTCAAGAAGATTTGTATCCCTTTGAATAATATTTCCAATGCAATTTGAATCACCTCAATCGGATATCGAGAACGAAAGATATGACCAAAACATTGAAAGCTGCCCGGTGGGAAAGTTACTCTACCATGCGGCCGCACACATGGTGGCAGGGAAAAAAGAGGAAGATTTTTTGTTCCAAGCGGCTGCATAGAATATAACAATGTGGCCGCATGGTTATTCTGCGACTCGAATTTTCTAGTTTCCTTTTTCAAGTTAAATACCTATGGAAACAAATCTTGTGATGCATATATAAACCTTAGGGCCGTCCAGAACGTGAGGGAGGAGATTCTTGAAGGCTTTCAGAGAGAAAAGAGGCATAAACAAGAAGAATAACATCACGACGCGAAGATTCAATTCAAGATTATTTGAGGTGATGTCGTTCTTTATCTATTTTTCTGATTTTCTTCTTTCCACCATGTTAGACTAGATTTATATGTACTAGGTGAACAATGAAACTTGCAATATGACCTTGTAATTCTCTATTTTGCAATTTCATATTCAAACATGATTGATGGATGTTGAATGATTTATAGACACTTTCTTGTCTCCATAGTTAAATGCGTGTGATTATGTGAGATTGAGTGATCTATTTTATGCATTCGAAAGAAAGGAAATAGACTTTACAAAGTATAAATCATCGTAGGGTCTGATAGGGGACAGAAATATACCGCTATACTTTACGTGAATCTCTAAGTGTTTATAAAATGTCATGCATTCTTGTATATTGCATTTGTCATAGAAATATGTCAAATGGTATACGAGAATATGTTCAATTCTACTCGAAAGAGATTATTAGATAAGTTAAAAATATTGATTCTTCAACCAATTCATCGTGTTATCGAATTGTCACATAGAGTTTAAAGTGAACTTGTTTGGTGATTCGGGATCCTAATGAGCTTTACATTCATTAATTTAATCAAACTTTTGCATTCAACATAATTTTGCATTCATTTAGTCACATTATATTAAATTACATTTTAGTAATATTTTAGTATAGTTTAGTCATAAAGTCCAAATAACCAACCATCTTGAGTTTAATAGATTCGGTTAAGGTCTTAATAATAGAAATCAAATTAAATCAATCCTCGTGGGACGATACTTGAAATTTTACAATTTCCACTTTATTATTTATTAACGAACTGTGCACTTGCGGTGATTTAAATCCCAAACATATTTTCGTTGAACAAGTTTTTGGCGTCATTGTCGGGGATTGAGTGTTAATTTGATTTTTGTTATTTAGACACTAATTCGAACTTGTTTGTTTTTATTTTAGTTTACATTTTATTTTTTATTTAAGTTTATTCACTTAGGCTGAGCTAAGTGTTACTATTTTTTCGCTTTTTCAGATCTTGCATGCGGATCAGTTGGCGGTGAATTACTTCCAACCGATTTGGAGATTGAACGGCTTTTCATCGAAGATAGAGGATAGCGAGAGCAGCACATCAGGTCAATTAAGGACAAATACAAATGGCTGATCAACAAATGGAACAGAGAGTAAATCCTGCAGCTCCAGCCATTGCAAAAGCACAATATGATGGGAACGCTTTGCTTGGGGATTTTTTTGTCACCGTTCGTCATTCAAAGCCAATCCAGCATTGTTTACCTAGCATTCAGACAGTCAAATTTTCAGTTGAAGACAAATGTTATCCAACTCTTTCAGAATTGACATCAATTCTACGGAATGGCCAACGAGAATCCACACACACATGTATCCCGTTTCTTGGATATGTGTCAATATTTCAAATACCAGGGGATATCAGAAGATGCAATCAGACTGAGGTTGTTTCCGCATACTCCTCGGGATAAAGCACTTGAGTGGCTTGATTCACTCTCGGTGGCAAGTATAATTACTTGGGATGACTTGGCTCATAAATTCTGCAGCAAATTCTTCTCACCGGCTAAAGTGGCAAGACTAAGGCACAAAATATCAATATTCGGCCAAACTGAAGCTGAATCCTTTGATGAGGCTTCGAATAGGTTCAAAAACATGCTATGGAAGTGTCCTCAACACTGGTTCGACATAACACCACAAATCAGATTTTTCTATGTGGGACTACTTCTAGCTTTTAGAAGCATGGTAGACTCATCATCAAATGGCTCCTTTACCACAAGAATGATTGATGGAGCTTGGGAGTTGTTTGAGAGAATGGCTAATACTTCAGCCACGTGGTCTTTAGATCGAGGTGGTCCAAAGTAATCAGCTGGAGTCTACGAGGTAGACACCTATTCGGCCTTATCTGCAAAGATTGATGCCTTATTTCACAAGGTGGATAGCATATCACAAATAGTACATTTAGCACAAGTAAGAAAATCCAATTGTGAGGAGTGTGGGGCAGAACATCGTACAACTGAATGTCCCATCCTTTCACAAGGAATGGAACAAGTGGAGTATACCCAGTGGGGTCAATATCAGTACAATAACCCCCATTCTGACACTTACAATCTAGGGTGGAGAAATCATCCAAATTTCTCTTGGGGTCACAATCGAGCTCAATGGCAGTTCTAGCAAGAGAAGAAACCTCATTTGGAAGATATGTTTGCAAAGTTCATGAAAACCACGAATCATTTCATCAAAAAGACTAAAACAAACTTCCAAAACCAGGGCGCGACAAACTCAAATGTGACAATTAGTTCTTTCTATGATAGGAAGAGTACCTGGTGCATTACCGAGCAACACAAAAATATTTTATAGGGAGCATGTTCAAGCCATTACTACACGAAGTGGAGTTCAGCTACCTGAGATACATGTCAAGAGGTCGGGTGCAAATAAAGAACACGTGGAGTCTTCTGAAGAAGAGACTGATAAGCAAGTTGACAACACCAAGAAGACACCAGTAAGAGAGAGTCCAGAAAAATCACATCAAGAGCCAGATAAGTCGATAAATCCCTATGAGCAACCCATTCCATTCCCACAACGGTTGAGGAAGCATTAATGAGAGCAACAATACAAGAAATTCCTCGAAGTTTTCACGAAACTTCATATAAATATCCCATTCGCAGAAGCACTGTTCAAAATGCCTAACTATGCCAAGTTCCTGAAAGATATTCTATCCAAGAAACGAAAGTTAGATGAACATGAGACAATGATGCTAACTGAAGAGTGCAGTGTCGTAATTCAGAAAAAGTTCCCACCAAAACTGAAAGATCCAGGGAGTTTTACTATACCTTGCACTATTGATGAATGCTACTTTGATAAAACTCTTTGTAATCTTAGTGCAAGTATTAATCTAATGCCTCTATCTATTTTCAAGAAACTTGGACTAGGCGAAACCAAAGTAACCACAGTGACACTTCGGTTAGCTGATCGATCATTTGTACATCCGATGGGGATAATTGAAGACGTGCTAGTTAAGGTGAACAAATTCATTTTTCTAGCGGATTTGCTCATTTTGGATATGGAAGAAGACATATCTTGGGCAGGCCATTCCTAACTACCAGTAGAGCTCTAATAGATGTTGAAAATGGTTAGTTAAATTTGAGATTTGGCGAGGAGCAGATCACTTTTAGCGTCTTCAATTTTATGGATGATCATGTCAAGTCAGATAGTTGCTATCAAATTGATGTGGTAGAGGAGGTGTTGCAGAAGACAATTGTGTTTCAAAACTTTTCAAATGCTCCTGATGACCATAATGTGCATTTTCAACCCGAACAAAATCTTGAGAAGTAAGAAGGCTACATTGTTGAGTTTGAGGCAGTTGATAAGGGAAAAGCAGATGACACGGATAAAGGTAAGGCTAACGTTTGAAAGAACGCTGCAGTAAGAATGAAAATGTCATTGAAGAAGCTAATCAGGACCTCCAAGACTATATTCAAACTACCTTAACAGACTAATACAGTAGAGTCAAGTTATAGACTATAAACTAGCACTGGATGTAAGGCAACCCATCATTTCTACCCTTTTATTTATTTTGCCTTAAGCATTCAATTTGTAATTTCTTCTTCAAGTTTTTTTTATAACTTTTAGTAAGGTTACTTTTTCATCGTCTCTACAGGTAATAAAAGAGCCTATGCATGGTTCACATTTCTTTTTCCTCCACCATCTTCACATTCGCATCCCCATCGATTAGGAAAGTATTCCTGACCCTTTTTTTTTCTTTTTCTTCTATGAATTTATCCTTAATTTTATGCGCTGCTAAGTTTGCATTTTATTATTCTTTAAACATTGAGGACAATGTTTTGTATACATTTAGGGGTGTGAATATGTCAATATGTCATTCATCATGTTACTGCAGTTTTTATTTTTGTGTGATTGTGTTGTGTGATAAAAAAAAAATGGAAAAAAAATTAATTTTTCATCAGTTATTTTTAGTTTAGTTGTTTATTTTCTAGCATTAATTTAGAATTTTGTGTGCTTGTGTGGGTTTGATAACTTTGCCGACCATGATGTGAATATTGGACTAGGTATGAACTATGAATGATTAAAATAATGCACTATTAGATTAATCAAAGCTTGTGAATGCTAAACTTGACATTTTAGTGCACAATACTTATGTTTACATATTGAGTTGATGATTTGGTTTATTACTCAGAAATAGTTGAACATAGTGCATAAACTCGAATAACCTCTTTTGTGTTAAACCATGACCAATTTTTAGAATAGTTTAGATGTGATTGAACTGTTGCAAGGGAGTACTGAGATGAGTAGGGGTTCCGTGCATGATGTTATGTGTGGATTTTCTAAAACAAATGAGAGGGAAACGAAGTGAAAGTTTCAAGTAAGGGTGTAGTTTTAGAAACTGTGTGTCTAAAAGAAAAGGGGCATTGCACTAATCATTGAATAAACAAAGACATCTGTCGAGCCCGTATAACTCGAGTGATTAAGCCTGTAATGGGTGCCCTATGATCATCTGATTTGGGAGTTATCGGCCTAAAGCTCGCTGCAGGGGTTATATGGAAAGCAAATGAAAGATGTTATATAAAATAAAATAAAATAGTATCTATCTATTAATGAATTACATACATACTCTTATGCATGAAATGTATTAATTAGCCCCAGACACTCGGTTGATAAGATTATATATCTAATGCGAGGCAACTAGCTCGATTTAGTCTCAAAGGTTGAACAAATCAAAAATAGGAGAATATTTACTTGTTGAAGTGTGAACTTGTGATAGTAAGATTTGTCTAAACTGAGAGAGGGTAAGGACTAGAATTGAATAAGTTCAAATTAGAATGCACCCTGGGAAAATAGAGTGAAAAGACTACGTTTGGGGGTTTGTGCATCTCTCGAGCAAAGTAACAAAATATTTGACTACTTTGGGTCGGGTGTTGAGCTAATCATGTTCTTAATATGTTGGCATGAGTTTTCACACATATACACGTCAAGTTATGTCTATAACATGTAGAGATTGATTTAATTACGCATTATTGTAGTTGTTCATTTTGTTTAGTACCAAATTCCAATCCTGAGATATGGCAGGTTGTCTAGCCATATTTTATGTGGAATTAAGTTATAATTGTTTGAGGACAAACAAGAGTTCAAGTTTGTGGGAGTTGATAAGTACATTTTTATACACTTATTGTAGGCCCAAACATGGATATTTATTAATAAATATGTGGAATATAGCTTAATTCGATGTAATTTTTGTTTTGCAGGACAACAATGATGAACGTGTTGAAAATTCGGAAAAACAAACGAAAAACGACTAAAATGAAGTACAATCAAAGTTTGAGGACTCAAGTGCAAAACTGAAAAGTTGTGTCGATCACGATGAAGATTTTATAGTGTTGGACATCAATTGGATGAGGAAAGCAGCCAAATGGATGAAATATAGTGGAAGTACTATCACATATCAACTTCTAACTGAAAAAGTTATGCTTCGAATTGTCAATCGAGTTTGAGACCCATTTTTGGAATAGAAGACGTTCGAATTTGAAGATTTATATTTCAGAAGATTTGTATTCCTTTGAATAATCTTTTCAATTCAATTTGAATCAGCTCAATCGGATATCGAGACTACCATGCGGCCGCACACATGGTGGCGGGGAAAAAGAAGAGGAAAATTTTTTGTTCCATGCGGCTGCATAGAATATAACCATGCGGCCACATGGTTATTCTTCTGCGCGAATTTTCTGGTTTCCTTTTTCGAGTCAAATACCTATGGAAACAAATCTTGTGATGCATATATAAACCTTAGGGCCATCCAGAACGTGAGGGAGGAGATTCTTGAAGGCTTTCAGAGAGAAAAGAGGCACAAACAAGAAGAATAACATCACGACGCGAAGATTCAATTCAAGATTATTCGAGGTAATGTCGTTCTTTATCTATTTTTCTGATTTTCTTCCTTCCACCATGCTAGACTAGATTTATATGTACTAGGTGAACGATGAACCTCGTAATATGATCTTTTAATTCTTCATTTTACAATTTGATATTCAAACAGATTGATGGATGTTGAATGATTTATACACACTTTCTTGCTTCCATAGTTAAATGCATGTGATTATGTGAGTTTGGGTGATCTATTTTATGCATTCGAAAGAGGGGAAATAGATTCTACAAGGTATAAACATCGTAGGGTCCGGTAGGGATAGAAATATACCGCTATACTTTACGTGAATCTCTAAGTGTTTATAGAACGTCATGCATTCTTGTATATTACATTTGTCATAGAAATATAGTCAAATGGTATGCGAGAATAAGTTCAATTCTACTCGAAAGAGATTATTGGATAAGTTAGAAATATTGATTTTTCAACCAATTCATCGTGTTATCGAATTGAGAAATAGAGGTTAAGAGTGAGTTTGTTTGGTGATTCGGGATCCTAGTGAGCTTTACATTCATTGATTTAATCAAACTTTTGCATTCAACATAATTTTGCATTCATTTAGTCATATTAGATTAAATTACATTTTAGTCATATTTTAGTCATAGTTTAGTCATAAAGTCCAAGTAACCAACCATTTTGAGTTTAATAGATTCGGTTAAGGTCTTAATAATAGAAATCAAATTAAATCGACGATACTCAAAATTTTGCAATTTCCACTTTATTACTTGTTAACGAATTGTGGACTTGCGATGATTTAAATCCGAAACATATTTTCATTGAACAATTATAGTCCACATTTATTTCCTTGTCCTCTCCGTATTATTTTTTACAATTGAGCAAGGAACAAGTTAGGCAAAAAGATTACCAGAAACGTTATAGTAAAAAGTTTCATGAGATTAATGTGTTTAGGTTTTAAATCTTTTCATTTTGACATCAATGCCTTCAAGTTTTTAAATTTCTAATACTTAAATTCTCTGTATATGATTTTAATCTAAGATTACTACATATGTATATTGTATATGAAGAGCAGCTCCAAAAGATTTTAAGGAATAGAAAATTGCTTACCATTTCGACCAGAAAATTTTACACGACACGACATATGCAAAAAATTATGGACTGGAGGAAAAGTCGCCGCATTTTCGCTAGCCGGCGCTAGCTGGACGCTCAAACCAGCCCGGTAAAAAAATAACCCGAGACTTGATAGTTCGCTTGGTGCTGCTCTATCACTTGAGCGATGGGGCTGCCGCTTGCCTATCTCCCGCCCGTCGCTTGAGCGACAGGCTTTTCCGGTCCAGGTTTGTTTTCATTTTTTACGCTATTTTAAACTCTTATTCTTCTACAACTAGTTCTCTAGGATTCATATATATATGGCATGACTTGTATAGAAATAAAAAAGATTTATACAATATCTTGAGAGTTTAGATTTCAATTGAGTGCATTGAGATCTTGTAAACACAATTGCTATTGATTATAGTGGATTTCTCCTCCTCTACCCATGGTTTTTTTTTTTCCATATTGAGTTTCCATGTAAATCTTGGTATTTAATTTCTTTTTGTTTATTTCATTATCGTCATTATCTTGTGATCCAAATTCCTAAAAAGATTAACGTGTTTAGTTTTTAAATCTTTTTATTTTGGCATTAATGCCTTCAAGTTTTTAAATTTCTAATACTTAGATTCTCTGTCTATGATTTTAATCTGAGATTACTACATCTGTATATCTAGAGCAGCTCTAAAAGATTATAAGAAATAGAAAATTGCTTGCCATTTCGATTAGAAAATTTTACACCCCATATACATAAATTACGAAAATTCGTAATGTATCTAATCCTTTTTAGAATAAAACAATAGGAAAATTGTCTAATATTTCAGAAAGATTATCTTTAATCTTCAGTTGGTATAGTTATGGATTTTCAACCTTCAAATGTGAGGTTCTAGGTCCATTACCTATTTCACTCTACAAGTCCAAGTCCCACACAACAGAAATAATCACAATGGACATTAAAATTTTACACGACTTTCAAGTGATTGAAGACCGAAAAAAAAATTTTTGGTGGACATAATCAATTGTGAGGAATTCTTGTAATTTGTCACTTGTGTTTCGATTCAATTCTCTATGAGAACCTAAAAATGAAATCTCAATTGTGCCCCCTACTAACACGTCAAATTGTCATTATATTCCAAGCATAGGCGAAGAAAATGGAAGGAGAGGGTCGAACCTGTGGGTGTTGAGAATGTTGTATATGGGATTGTAAAAAGAAGCGATGATGACGAAATGAAGAATTGTAACTTTAATGCATTTGGACAATATAAATGTTTTCAAAAATTAAGGAAAAAACAACGAATACTGAAGCCTACAAGGTTTGAAGATTATAATTTCATTTAAATGTTACGATAATTGCTAATATTCTTATACCAAGTAGAGTGGAAGAGATTTCAGAAGAAAATTGGATTTGTAATTGAAGAATTATATTTATTGTTCACTCTCAACGTTGATTGAACAAACTGAATTACATAGTCATATTTATACTAAACAATTTGCACTATTAATGGTAAGAGAATAATAGCACAGAATGATTGAGTATAAAATCTCTATCATAAGGTCTCGTAAATCTCCATTATACGATCTGATTGAACGGACTGAATGCAATAAATCCACTCATCCTCTGCCTTGATTCACCTTGATTATCAATTCAGATCTTCATGGAATATTCTTTGTATATCATATGACACAGGAGGAGTCAAAGATGCACTTTCCTATTTCTCAAATATCTCTACAGATTTTGCTGTTGCTGCCTTATCCTCATGTTGTCGTTCACATTGCTTTGATTTAATACCCTCCCGCAAACAGAGCCGAGGATGGAGGTGAAGTTTGTCTCGAAAATTAAAGAGGGTAGCTTTTGACATGGGCTTGGTAAATATGTCAGCAACTTGGTAAGTAGTGGAGACATGCCGGGTAACAAGAAGACCAAGTGCAACCCGTTCACGCACAAAGTGATAGTCTAGTTCGATGTGCTTACTGCGGGCATGGAAGACTAGATTCACAGTCATGTGGAGAACGCTGAGATTGTCACAGAATATGACAGGATGATGTGATATGGCAACTTGAAGGTCCTTGAGAAGGAAGGTGAGCCAAGTTAGTTCAGCAGTGGTGTGGGCCATTGCCCTATATTCAGCTTCTGTACTGGATCTGGAGATGGCATTCTGTTTTTTTGAACACCAAAAAATGAGATTATGGCCAAGGAAAGTACAATAGCCTGTGGTAGAGGGTCGAGTAGTAAGACAACCCGCCCAATCTGCATCAGAGAAAGCACATAGATCAAGTGTAGTGCGGGAAGTAAAATTAAGACCTAGATGGATAGTGCCTTTGATGTATCGCAAGATGCGATGCACAATTTTCAGATGTGCTACGGTGGGTGTTTGCATGAATTGAGAAGCAAAATTAACACTGTACGATATATCAGGCTTGGTAAGCGTGAGGTACTGTAGGGCCCCAACGAGACTTCGATAGAAGCTTGGATCTTCGAGGGGAGTGGCAGTAGTGAGACCATTGGTTTTTGCCTCTATGGGTGTGCTCATAGGCTTGAAATCAACCATTTGTGATTTTTCCAAAATCGTCACAGCATAGTGGGAATGAGATAGATGTAGCCCATCCGGAGTTGGTGTGATCTCAATACCAAGGAAGTGATGGATGGAACCAAGATCCTTCATTACAAATTCAGTGTGCAAAGTCTTTATAAAATCGTCTAAAAATTGTGAGTTTGAACCTGTAAGAAGCATATCATCAACGTACAGTAAAAGAAAGTTCCATGTGAGGAGTGTAAGATAAAGAGGGATGGATCAGCTAAGCTACAAAAGAAACCATGTTTAATTATAAAAGAACTAAAACGATCAAACCAAGCTCTTGGGGCTTGTTTCAAGTCGTAAAGGGCCCGTTGTAGATTGCACACATGATTAGGGAATGTAGGGTCGGCCATTTCTGGTGGCTGTTTCATATAAATATCTTCAGAGATAAGACCATGGAGAAACGCATTTTTAACATCCAATTGACGATGCCCCAATGTCGAACAAGAGCAAGGCTGAGAACAAGGCGAATTGCGCCTGGCTTGATTACAGGAGAGAACGTTTCAGTGTAGTCTATACCATCCATTTGATGGTAACCTTTTGCAACTACGCGCGCTTTAAGTCGGTCAAGAGTACCATCAGGTTTTAGTTTAGGCTTAAAGACCCATTTCGAGCCAATAACATGTATAGTAGGTTCACAAGGGACAAGCTTCCAGGTATGATTATGGTGCAGGGCAGCCATTTCTTCTTCCATTGTCAGTCCTCCATCCAACATGATTGAGAGCGACACTTCACGGAACAGGGTTCTCTCGGAATATCTTGACTAACTACAGTCATGGCATACTTTGGGTTTGGTTTATAGATCCCAAGTTGTGATCGAGTCACCATGCTATGAGTAGGCTCAGAGGTTAAAGTGCTTGGAGGCTCAAGTGGGTGTAGAACTTCGACAGGCTCCGAGTCCTGATCCTAGGCCTCAGAATGCATAAAAGTGTTAGTTTCTGTGTGAGGAAAGTGAGAATTATGTGACTGAAAAGTAGAGGATAAATCTGAAGGAGAAGTGGAGGTTGGGCTCTCAGACGAGCACGTTGCAATGTCTTCAAGAGGGCTTGTTGTTGGAGTTTCAAGTGTAGGAGACACTGGTGGAACTTGGATTTCATTCATACTAAACATAGGGCTACCTGGAGAAGTAGTGACAGCAGCTGGAACTTGGGAATGTGAATGTCTAGTAACTGTATCCATGGAGACATCATGAGGTACCAAGTTGGGCAGTGGAGTGGAAGAGGAATCAACGTTATTAACATTGGTAGATAATATCTGCGAGCCAGTTTGTTGAAGAGTAAGGTAATCCATGAGTCAAAGATGCTAATCCATTGATCTGAAGAAGTTCCAGTGCATTCTTGTGACGTTTGAAATGGAAAGCTGGTCTCATTAAAGACTACATGTCGAGAGATGAACATTTTTTGACTAGGTGGATGGAAGCATTTGTATCCTTTGTTCTTGTCACTATACCCCACAAAGACACAAGTTAGTGTTTTAGGAGTAAATTTGTTTGTCCGTGTGTCCCAAATATATGGAAAACATTTAGAGCCAAATACTCGTAAGAAAGAATAAAAAGGGCGAACACTATGCAATTTAAAGTAGGGAGTATCAAAATTAATAGCAGAAGATGGAAGGCAATTTAGTAAAAAGATCATAGCTTGTAAAAGCTTCCAGCCATAAATATAAAGGTGCACCACAATGAAATAGCATGGTCATACCTAGCTCCCGGATAATTCTATGGCGACGCTCTACCATACCTGTTTGTTCTGGAGTATGAGGGCAGGAGATGTGATGAACTATTCCCTGTGCTTGGAAATGGAAAATGAGTCTTGAATTAACAAATTCCCCACCTCCATCAGAGTGAAATATTTTTATTTTTGTGTCGAACTGTCGTGCTACGTAATGTTCAAATGCCAAATAAGCATTTAAAAATTCAGCTTTAGTTTTAAGGGGTATTATCCAAGTATAGCGTGAAAAATCATCTACTAGGCATGCATAATAGCGAAATTTTCCAAGAGATAAAACAGGCGCTGGACCCCGCAAATCACAGTGTACTTTATTTAAAATAGTTGAGCTAGAGTTTTCGGAACAATAAAAAGGCATTTTGCTCAATTTGCCTAACGACAACTATCACAGAAAGATTGTAATTTTTTAACTCCTTGAACTTGAATCAAGCCCTTATTCCTAAGTAATTGAAGTGCAGATGCTTGGGGATGTCCTAGCCATTGATGCCATACTTCTATAGTGCTTGATCTAAATCGATTTGAGTAATGCAATTCATGAGGACTGGAAAGGACATACAAATCACACTTGCGTTTTCCTGTCATCACTTTGTGCCCTGTCTCCCGTTCCTTAACACAGAAATCCACATTAGAAAATTCACAATTTAATGGATAATTATCAGTAAGCTGGCTTACAGAAAGTAGAATCTTTGCTAAATGGGGAACATGAAGAACATTATGGAGAGGAAGGACAGCAGAGTTAGTTTTAATATATGAATCACCAACAGCTTTAATAGGAAGAGAAGTGCCATCTCCAATGAGAACGGAATCTGTCCCTAAATATAGGCGTACATTTTTTAACATACCTGCATTACCTGTCATATGGTTTGAAGCTCCTGTATCAGATGTCCATTCACTATCAATAATAGAGTTGTCTAAGGTAAGAGCAGCCAATGCTTGTGGAATTTCATCCTGTTGGACATATTGATTAGGTAAGTACCAGTAGATCTTTGCAGTATGTCCCATTACACCATAATATTGACTGCTCTCATTACGGTACATATCCCTCTCTGTAGGTGTCATACGACGTTGGCCAGGAGGAGGTGGTCGTCGAGACATAGGGGTCTGGTTATTGTTGTTCTGTGTAGGCTGGTGATTAAAATTATGTGCGATATTGTTGGATGTGTTGTAATTGGTATGAGCCCGAAATCCACGACCATTGGAGGTGAATTGGTTTTGAGATCCTCGGTTGGACACTAATGGTTGATGAGGACGTTGTTTTTGCCCGTAGAACGCTAATTGATGGGTAGATGTGTTGGTGAGAAACCAGTTTTGACGCTGTTCATATCCTTGCAAAAGCGATACTAATTCCGCGTAGGCTGGGCGTGGAGGTTTCAACATAGTTGTAGTAAATGACTCATATTTTGGCCCTAGACTTGTGAGAAGTGAAACAACCTTTACTTTGTCAGGAATAGGGCTTCCTATTGCTGCAAGGCTGTCGCAGATGCCCTTGAAGTTGCGAATATGTTCGCCAATGGTGGTATTTTCTTCTTTGCATAGATACGTCATTTGTTGACGGAGTGTAAACTCTCGCTCTTGAGACTCTTGTGCATATGCTTCCTTACGTGCGTCCCATATAGATTTTGCTGTGTCTAGGCCAATAACAAGACTAAGAGCCTCTTCGGTGAGTGTGCCAATGATCCATCCTCTGAGAAGACGGTCAGATTTACGCCAAGTGATGTACTCGGCAGTTAGGGAAGCAGTGGTCTTTTCTGTGGTCGGAGTGTCATACATAGCTGGGGTTTTTTCTTCACCAGTAAGGTGTCCAACCATTTCTTGACTTTCGGCGAGGGCCAAGGCTTGCTCACGCCATAAAGGATAGTTGTCATGCTTTAATTTCAAGGTGATGAAGTTGCCTACGTTGAGAGAAAGTGAGGCCATTGTAGATACTGAAAAAAACACACAGGTTCTTGATGTTTAACCTGCTCTGATACCAAGAAGAAATTCTAGAGATGATAGAAATGGGAGTTGTGATTTTATTCATTGAGAAATCATCAATATATAGTACAACAAAATAAACTAAATATGTAAAAATGAATAACAATTCCTAAAATTAAGCACATCATCAGAATCATCAATAATCTCGATCAATTTGTCTCAATGATTCCTTGCTTTCCTCCATCATATATTTTTGTGCAAATCTCCATAATGCAAGTTATCCATGATCATCCCTTGATTGCTGCTAATATAAAAGAAATTCTAGAGATGATAGAAATGGGAGTTGTGATTTTATTCATTGAGAAATCATCAATATATAGTACAACAAAATAAACTAAATATGTACAAATGAATAACAATTCCTAAAATTAAGCACATCATCATAATCATCAATAATCTCGATCAATTTGTCTCAATGATTCCTTGCTTTCCTCCATCATATATTTTTGTGCAAATCTCCATAATGCAAGTTATCCATGATCATCCCTTGATTGCTGCTAATACCCTCCCTCAAACTTTGCCGGGTTGGAGGCAAAGTTTGTTGCAAAAAAGGAGAAAGTTGTTTTGGAAACTAATTTTGTGAAAAAAAAAATCACCATTTTTTTTTTAAAATCTTCATCCTTGTGAAGATATGTCGCATGGCGTGGTGGTGTGAATTCGCCTTTTTTTTTTGCGAATCTTGTGTATCCCATATTGCATGGGTTGTGTCTCTGAGAGTTTGTTCAGAGAATGTTCCGATGATTCGGACTTTGATAGGCAATGGATTCATACGTTGATTTTTTTGTATGAATTTATGTTGTTGGTGTGTTGTTTGAATTTGGTGCGGGTAGGATATTGATTTGTATTGTCTGGATCTTGAATGATATATATGGTGGAAGATAACTTGAGAGGAGTGAGAATCAAATTTTTATGTGTAGGAAAGTGAAATCATGATGATTCAGATAGAAGCATCGATGACCATGATGAGAGATTTTTTTTTTTCTAAAAGAAAATGAAAATGAAAAAGTTGGCCGACGAGCGGCACTAGGCCGCTCGTCGGAAGCTGAAGCTTGCAACCTACTCTGATACCAAGAAAAAAATTGGATTTGTAATTGAAGAATTATATTTATTGTATTCACTCTCAACGTTGCTTGAACAAACTGAATTACATAGTCATATTTATACTAAACAGTCTGCACTATTAATGGTAAGAGAATAATAGCACAGAATGATTGAGTATAAAATCTCTATCATAAGGTCTCGTAAATCTCCATTATACGATCTGATTGAACGGACTGAATGCAATAAATCCACTCATCCTCTGCCTTGATTCACCTTGATTATCAATTCAGATCTTCATGGAATATTCTTTGTATATCATATGACACAGGAGGAGCTGCAGTATGCACTTTCCTATTTCTCAAATATCTCTACAGATTTTGCTGTTGCTGCCTTATCCTCATGTTGTCGTTCACATTGCTTTGATTTAATAATTTCAACTTTCGTTTCGTCCTTAATATTATTACATTGCCCATTACCAAACAATACAACTAATCAGCAATGAATTGCATGACAATAAAGCAAGAAACTAAACAGAGGAAAGAAAGACATCATATTGCTGAACGGTCAAGTTTATCGAGTCGGTCGAATCTGTTCCCCAGGTTTGGTCCCGAGGTGGCGCAACCTGCAGGGATGGCTGGCAAGGCCGAGGAGGAATTTGAAGAGTCTCAACTTCACTTTCGAGCATTTCCATTACTTTACTCATTGAAGGACGATCCACTGGATTCATCTGTATGCACCATAATGCAACTATTATCATCTTCCTAGCAATCTTCCTTTCTTCACAGCCTGATTCCTCAGCATCTCCAATTTCAATATCCTTACCCTTGTTGAAACGATCATATATCCAATCGGGGAAGTATTGGCTAGAACTTTCCGAATTTTCTATCAAGTCTCTTTTTAGACCTACCGTTTGCATCAACAACATTCCAAAGCTATAAACATCAGCCTTGTATGAGACAGGCCCAATGGTTCTGTTGATCAATTCAGGAGCTACATAACCAATTGTTCCTCGTGCAGCAGTGATAGTCACAATACTATTTCCAGTTGGGTAAGATCTGGCTAGCCCGAAATCAGAAATTTTCGGAGTGAAGTTATCATCGAGAAGTATGTTGTGTGGCTTGATATCGAAATGCAGAATTCGCATGTCACAGCCTCGATGCAAATACTCAATCCCACGAGCAACTCCAAGTGTAATCACATGTTTTTTCTCCCAAGTTAATGAATGAGTTCCTCCTTGCTGAGAACTGAGGTACCTCTCGAGCGAACCATTAGGCATGAAGTCATATACGAGAGCACACTTGGACATATCTGCACAATATCCAACAAGTCGAACTACATTGACATGATGAATTCTTCCAGTAGTGGTAACTTCATTGATGAAATCTTGTCCATTTGCTTTGTTTTTGCCCAGTATTTTAACAGCTACATCCCTTCCACTTCGAAGCTTTCCTTTGTAAACTGAACCATAACCTCCTTCACCCAATTTTTCCCTGAAACCTTTGGTCATTTTCTTTATGTCTGAATAGGAGTACCTGATGGGCATCAGGTTATTCTGACTTTGTAGAAAGTCTTCTATTGCATCAAATATTGATGAGTGCCTTCTTCTCAGTTTATAGATAAGTAATCCGAACAAGAAAGCAATTCCAATTAAGTTCCTCAATGCTGTTTATATAGATCAATGAGAAATTAATTAGAAAGGATATAATCCCTTAAGAGTGAAAAAGCTGAGCTATTTTACATTTATATATAAGTTGGAAAAGATGAGCTATTTTACATTTATATGCAGAAATTCATGCATGAAACTGCACCGATAATAGAAATGCTTAAATTGCTGATTGAAGTATAGAAAAAGCAACAAATTTAATCTCAAAAGATTTTAGAAATCTGTATTGTAAGTATAAAATGGAAACAGCTTACCTATGCCGTAAATAAGAATTCTGAAAAACCCTGCAAGCAAACCAGTAATCTCATAAGAAGAAAGGAAAGAAAAAGATTAATACAACCTATGAAGTAACTATTGTGCAAGCAGAAGTTTTTAAAATATTGCAAGACAATTTCTTATAAACATTTTTTGCATGACTTGCAGTTTGAGCCTTGAGGATTTGGTCTTTTAATACTTTGATGCAATAAAAAAAGGAGAAGATTTTATGAAGAAGTTGGATTGGGCTCGAAAGAAGTGATTTTTCGAGTGTCCGTACAACCTATTTCGGCCTAATTCCATCATTTAAGGCTCCGAAAATGTATATTTCATTATTCTATATAATTTTCTTAATTTTAATTCTATCTAGAGTTTGAATTTGTCTTTAATTTTTATCGTTATCTAAAGTTGGTTATTATCTACGAGTTTGGTTATTATCCAGATTTATTTACTGCTTTAAATAATAGTTATAAAGCCTCATTGCAATCGGTTGAATTTTAATTAAATAAAAAGTCTTGAGAAATTCTCAAAATTAATCTCTTTTTCTTGGTATTTGATATTTCAACCTAGATCGAGTTAAAAGAAGAGTGGAAGAAACCTTACCAGCAATTCTGTAGATAATCAAGAAAATCCGGAGACTAAGAGAATCTGCTACATTGTCAACAACCCAATATCATCAAAACAAAAATTTAAAGAAACTTCAAACTTAAGAAGTTGAATCAAATTATATATAACCTTAATATACTTGTATATTGTCATAAGACCAATATGGTGAGATGTTACAACCTCTACACATTAATCGATGATCAGATAAAGGAAATATGGAAAATTATTAGTAGTTACGTGGATATTAACTTTAGACATCTCTGTTTTAGGCAAACTGGACCAACACAACTATTATATATATAGGATTTAGAAGAAAACAGGCAAACTCGCACCCTTCAAGTCTTACCGCAGTAGTGAGGGCCATCCCAATAATAACGACAAATAGAGCAAGTTTTTTTCTTCTTGCACTGGCTAATCTTCACAGTGTACCATGAAAGCACAAATCCATATAGCAGAGAGCTATGGATGTCTGAAAGCGAAAGATTATTGACATCTTTAAATGGCCACGATGTCATCACTTTGAGATCTAGACTGCACATGTCTCTTACATCTGATACATTCAAATTGCCAACCTTAATATACGTGTATCTTCTGGTTGAGGCATTTGAATCCTTGTTGCCACAATGAGCAGTTCCCAAAAAGAAAGAAGAATTTATGGTATATGGGCAGCTCATAAAAGTAATAGGCGAATTTAATTTATTCAAGTATAGAGGGATTGAGTCGTATGAGTAGATGCTATGAGGATAATTATTAGAGAGGTTGTATTGAAACAGAGAAGACTGAGGAAAGGAGCAAGTGTCATTTTTAAGGCAGCGTCAACCAGACGAATAATGTGATTATGGTAATCGATGGCTTGCACATGGTACTTGTGGGAGTTCAGATAAAGTGAGGCTGTATTGTTTTCACAAACTAGTTCATAGCTGGGATCACCACAGCTTTTTGGATCCCCTTTTAATCGGAAAGGATATCTGATATCAGGAATCTCGCCACAGGATGGGTTGCATTGGATATTATGGCTTTCACTGGATGTTTGAATTAATGGGATTAGGATCAGGACAAATAAACATTCGAGGAAGGTTTCTCTAAGCATGGTTCTCGATTGCTGGGCAATGACTTGTGAGAATGTGGATAGAAACTACCGAGTGAAAGACTAACCTCTGTTTCACGAACTAAGCAAGGGAAAGACTAGTTTTTTCCATCGTGTGTGAATGCTCAAGTCTTCCTTCCGTGGACTTGAGATATAGTCAAGCTTGGCAACAGGGATTTGTAACTATCAGAGAGTCACTGGAGCTATTTCCTAATCAACCTTGTGTTGATGTTTTGAAAAGCAATACTAATTTCTGCGATACTTCCTGCTAATTAATTGCAAGTAACGTAATAGTATAATTAATGTATCAATATTTCAAAATATCTAACTTTTTCCATTCACCGAATTCTCAGCAATGAACTAGCTAGCTTGATAGGTTTTTCCCACGTTAACATCTACCTCTTGAATTGGTGATAAAATTACTCCAATCAAAAGTCAATCATGTTACACATTGAGTAGTCATCTAATGTAATTCCTCATTTAAAGAATTTTGGGAGAATTGTAGTTGGGGTCCAAACCTTTCAATTTGTTGCAAATTATATTCAAATCTTTCGTTTTTAGATCCACAATTCTAAATCTCTCATCTCAATTTTTGCCGAAGGACATATGGGCATAACCTTCCATTCCTCCATTTGTCAAGACCAAAATAAAAAAAAATAAAAAAGAAAGAGAGGGGAATTTGGCCATTTAGCTTGGTTGGACAATGTATTTGATGAAATGGCCTTTGACCAATAATAAAAAAAGCAAAATAAAGTAAAATATTTTAGTTGGCAAAATGACAAAATTCTCCTTCAATTATCAACCAAAAACCCTCAATTTTCCTCATTTCATCCCGTCATTCCTCCTCCAAATTCAATGTAAAACCCTAGTTTCTATTTTTTTTTTTTTTTTGAAAATAACATCTTCTTCCATCTTTATCTTCTTTAATTTTAGGTCCTTAAGATCACAATCACCTATTTTATTCTCTTCGGTCATCGTTCCTGCTGCCCTAAAATCATGTTCTTTATTATATTCTTCACTTATTTTGGGCATGTTTTAGGCATTTGAACAAAAGTTTGATTAGCATATCATCTACATTGAAAATCACTTTACATTTGAAGAAAGAAGAATGACAATTTAGAAGTTTCATGTAGATTGTACTTTTATTATTGAATATAGTATTAAATAATATTTAGTTTTTATTGTTTTCGTATTTAGTGTATTTTTGTGTTGTTTGCAACCATTAGATGATAATGACCCTCCAATTGCTATCGAAATGTAGAACGCCACTCCAGTCGTTATCCACTACGTAAAAAAGCACTACAGTCGTTATCTACCGTGGTTTGATTTTTTCAATTAAATGACTTCTAATAATGGACTCACTAACATATATAACACAGAAAGATTGACTGTTACAAAAAACGATTGAAATGACATAGATTTTATATTATTGAGATGGTAAAAGCACGAGTCGTCATAATTATATGTGTTGATTAAGTTAATAACATATCTCTCAACTTATGTACGTGTTATGTGCATATTACAACATAAATAAGTCTCACTTATTATTTCTTATGGTATGAATGGATCTTGGTTGCTTATACTAGTGTCTATACACGTAACAATACAAGTGCCGTTTTCATGACCAGTAACGACACTTGTGTCGTTCCGAAATTTTCACCTATATTTTTTTTAACAAAACAACATTTTATAATGGACTCCCTAACTATATAACATAGAAAGTTTGACAATGTCATAATAACGTAAATGAGATCCACTTATTGGTTTTCAGGGCACGGATAAGACACAATTGCTTATACTCGTATTTACAAACATAACGGAATTAAAAAACGGCCCTTGTGCCGTTTTATCTATAAACGGAAAAATGGTCCTTGTACCGTTCTGAGATGAGAACGTCTATTAAAACTGTCTAATCATCGTTATGTTTGTAATGTGTTCATGAGAATGGTATTTGTGCTGTTACTAAGACCGTCCATTATAACAGTATAACTATTATTATGTTTGTAAATATACTTGTCCATTAGAACGACACTTGTGCTGTTATTAAATTGAAAAGAGAACGGTACAAGTGCTACTTAGGAGATCACTTATATCGTTACTGAGATGAAAAGTTCTAAAAGAACGATACAAGTGTTGTTATCGAAATATAACTTGTCCATGAGAACGGCACTTGTGCCATTACTGTGAAGAAAACGACATTTGTGTCGTTCTGTCCATAAACACGACTATAAGCATGCACGACCCATCCATGCCCTAATAATCAATAACTTGTCCATGAAAACGACACATGCATTTATGTTAGAACGTATAACTTTGTTTCGTAGATTTAGTTAAATGTTGTTGTAGTCACAATTTGGATGCCCTTAATTTAAAGATCTATGAGAACGACACAAATGACAGTATAAATGACACAAACATGTTCATGAGAACGACACAAGTGCCGTTACTGTGAAGAAAAAGACACTTGTGCCGAAAGTGGGATGACAACATTTATTAGAACGGTATAACTGTCGTTATATTTGTAAATAAAAGTCCATGAGAACGACATTTGTGCAGGATGGACGTGCTCTTTACATCATTCGAGAGATATGTTCATTACTTACACTTTCAAACGAATTTAGATCAAGACTTGTGATTTCACCGTTTGATATCATATATTCTATATCAATTCAACCGTTAGTTGTCACATAATCAACAATTTTGACCTTCTTAAGTTAGGGGGTTCAATGCTTGATGTCGTTCCGCTGGAAAAGTAGCAAAATATTGGAGAAATCAACAGAACGGCACAAGTGCGGTTTAACGACCCTTGTGTCGTTATGTCTGTAAACATAAGTATAAGCAGGTACGACCCGTCCGAGACCTAATAATCGATAAGTTGAACTCATTTAAGTTGCAGGATGGACGTGTCGTTTACAACATTCGAGAGATATGTTCATTACTTGTACTTTCAAATGAATTTAGATCAAAACTTGTGATATCACCGTTCGATACCATATATTCTATATCAATTCTACCGTTAGTTGTCACATAATCAACATTTTCGACCTTTTTAAGTTAGGGGGTCCAATACTTAAGGTCGTTTAGCTGAAAAAGTAACAAAATATTGGATAAATCAACAAAATGACATAAGTGCCATTTAACGACAATCATGTCGTTATGTCTATAAACATAAGTATAAGCAGCTACGACCCGTTCGAGCCTCGATAATCGATAAGCTGAGCTCATTTAAATTGCAGGATGGACGTGCCATTTACAACATTCGAGAGATATGCTCATTACTTAATCAACAAGAAAAAATAGAACAGCACAAGTGCCGTTACTGTTTTGAAAACGGCACAAGTGTCGTTACAACACCATTGACGCTTTATTGTAACAAAAAAATAGTATAACTGCCGTTATGACTTCATCGACTCTAAGACAATGACAAAATCAATCTTTCCAAACATTATAAATAGTTTGTTTTTCAAAATAACAAAAGTAGTACATCAAAACATAACACCACCATCATTTTTCAATATTACAAAAGTAGTAAATCGTAACACTACAAAAGCCGCATATGTGCCGTGTTGTCTTCATTGTTCATGTCTCTCTTTGAGTAGTACACGATTTGTACAAGTGATATGGTTATATCAGTTTTGAAACAACCATTACACTTACGAGTAGGGGTGGGCATAAGTTAGGTTGGGTCAGTTTTTGCCTCAACCCAAACCCAACCCAATATGATCGGTTTGATCAAAATTTAACCCAACCCAACCCATGTAAATATTGAAACCCAACCCAACCCAATCAAATATCTGTCAGGTTGGGTTGGGTTGATCGGTTTGGGACGACTTATCAACAAAAATTAAAGTCTTCCAATTTTCTATTATACTAAGTTCGTATAGACAAGATTAAATAGTAAATAAATAAATAAAATTATCTATTATCTTATTCAATCCTCATTAGTCGAGCCTACAAAGAACAAAGTGCATTTAACATAACATGAAAAACTTATATTACATTTCTTGTGGGAAGAACAGTAAGCTCATCCTCTAAAATACACCAAGGTAATTACAGTTACACTATCTACTTATACTTTTTAGGTTTCTTTTACTTTTCTAAGCATTTTATTTCTTTTATTTTTTAAAGTTGCGGGTTGGGTTGGACGGGTTTATTCGGTTTTTATGAGTTAACCCATAACCCGACCCAATATAACCCGCCTACACAGCCAACCTATCCAACCCGTGTAAAAATAACAAAAAAATCAACCCAACTTGGTCGAGTTGGTTTGGTTTGGGCGGTTTCGGCAGATTCGGTCAGGTATTGCCCACCCCTACTTACGAGACTTGCGCACCCTCTCTGGATGATTGTTTCCTCTTTTTTGGTGGACGTCCACTTCTTTTTCGTGTCAACGGTCGTATCACATTTCTTGATCGAATATTATCGAAAATTTCCCAGTCTGCCTTGTTTGGCAGTGGATATATATATATATATATATATATATATATATATATATATATATATATATATATATATATATATATATATATATATATACAGACATCTATACCAACTGTGAAAAGAAATCAGCTAAAATATCATTGCATGCTATATTCAACAGTAAAAGGACCAATGTATACGAGATTTCAAAAATACCTTTCTTTTTTCTTCAAATATTATAGAGATTTCAATGTAAATAATATAGAAACCAAAATTCTTGTTCAAATGTTCAAATTGTTAGAGAAGATAGGTGAGGAATATAATGAATAACAAGATTTTTGGGGTAGCAAACACATGGAGACGGAGAGCACGTTGATACATTGGAGATGAATTGAGGAATATAATTGGATTGAAAGAGTATTTGAGTCTTTTCATGATAGGGATATTTTAGACCTTTTATTTATTGGTTTTTTAAATTGAGTCCATTTGACCTATAAACATTGAGAAAATGCTTTTTATTCAACTACATTGTTTGGCTATCCCTTTTAACAAAGAATCCCAAAAAAATAATAATAATCAAAAATCAAGTTGATCGTATTTTAATTAATTTTAAAAGGGTAAATTTGTAATTTTATACTTCTATAATAAAATAATTTAAAATAATTAAAAAAATAAATTGCTCATTTATTGATGTGGCAGGTGAGCTTTATTTACGGTTCTCTTCAAATGTGAGAATCATAAATACAGTTCTTCCATGTAGACAAGATAAAAAATTTCACTGTAGGTAGGAGAACATTTCTTTTTGACACTGTAAAATGTACAACGAAATGTAAACCCAAGATAGTCTAACCAAGAGGGGGGGGGGGTGAATTGGTTTTTAAAAATTTTTCGAAGAATTAATCTAAATTCAAGCAAGGAAAGACTAAGTAGATTAATTCAAATAATAAGTACAAATATAAAAGCGATAAGTAAAAGGAAGTTAGAGAGTGCAAACGATATGTTATGGAGGTTCGATTAAAACCAACGATCTACGTTCCCCGTTACCAAGCTCTCCGTCACGAGCAAGACCTTTTTCACTATATTGATTGACTTGCGGTGCAATCCAACCCTTTACAATACTTCTGGTGACTTACAACCAAGGAGCACCGATTATTTTACAATGTTGAGTTTTTCCGGGATCTCAACACGCCCACAATTCAAAATGAATTTACACATGAAATCTTCTCTTCTTATTGAATGATAGAATCAAGATTGATAACAAGAAGAGAAGAGACAAACACTTCAATAAATGATAATGAGTTCAGCTCAAAGTGTTGAGATGAAAAACTTCTTGAAGAAACTAAAGATTTTCACAAAGTTAAATCACTCAAATGTTTTCCAAGAGTTTGATGCTTTTTGATCTTATTAGATATGGATAATAAGATGGTTGTGAATAATAAAATGCCTCACTTAATGCTTAAGAAGTGTAAAAAAAAAGTGAAGGAATAGTGAGGTATTTATAACACTCAAACGGTCAAAAACTCCGCCGTACCAGACGCACTTTACCGGACGTCCGGTAAAATACCGGATGGTCTACTAGCCGTTTTTTTGTCGAAGATTGGACCATTGGAAAAATGACCGTTGGAGCACTTTTGATTATACCGGACGTCCGGTATGTGTACCGGACATCCGGTAAGTCAAAGGTGCTAGAAACGCGTCCTCTTTTAAATTTTGTCAAATATAAATGCCGGAGGGACGTTTAACATGTTTTTCAAAGTTTTTGTCATATTAAAAATATGTGTTACGATTTTTTAGTTTTGAACAACATAATTTTCAAGTAAAGCATTTTGTCGTGAATTTTGTAAAATCAAAACTTTGAGCTTGTTACGATGCATTACCAAGTATTAATGCGTTTTACCTTTACATATAATCATGAAACGTCTAAGTAATTAGTTTGAATATTTGATGCGCATTGCTTGACGGTACTTCGACTTGTGTCTCGATTTTCGTTGAGGCAACCTTTTGCGGGATATGTAAAATCATTCTTCATGGACTCGATTGTTTGATCATGTTTCCACGTTGGTCATTGTGTGCAAATATCTTGGTCTTGAACTTTGTGCCATGGAATGTACTTATGTGCAATAATCACTATGGACACTTAAATCAATTTGTTAGCAATAAACATAATTTGTTTGTGATAATTAAAACGAGAAGTCAACACGAAACATGGCTGCACCTTAAAAATAATCTTTACTTTTTTCTTCAAAAAAATAAAAATACAATGGAGTTGGTGGATGCTTTGGGATATGTGTACATATCAGGGCTGAACATGAGAATTTTGAGGTTCTAGGTGATTAATTATTATGAGGTCTTATTACTATTTTTTACAGATAATGTTAATGATATCATTGGTGCTACAACACAAATTTAGGTGGCTCTATATTGTAGTCTCAATGAAATATAGATTTATGTTATAGTCTAAACAGTATTATTCTTTTTTTTAAAGTGTAGCAATACTTAAATATTTAAAAATGACATTTTTATATTTTAAACAAATGCTTTGTACAATCCAAAAGATACAATAACGAAATAAAATTATGAAAAAAATGAAGTTAAAATTTTGTTTTAACTATCCCAAATTAGTTGGTCAATTAACAATACAAACAACATTGTCAACTCTTAGGAAAATGCATTTTGTTGGACCAAAGGAATGCACTGGAATTAATTTATTGGGCCTGGCTATTACGAATTGTATCAAGGGAAAATTACCTGAAAACAGGCATTTAAGTCTCCAAATTCACAAATGAGGTGTAAAGTTTATTTTATCAAAAATCAGGTCATAATTAAATTTTATAATTATAATTATTCAAAATTCAAAACCCTAATTTATCATTTTCTTCCCAACTCTCTAACTCTCTCTACCTCTTTTGTCTCATCGCTCATCTCTCTCTCTCCTTCTGTCATCCTACAGTCGCCAGCACAGGAGACAACAACGGATGAGTCAACTTCGCCGATGCGGTGAGAACCGTGATGGGTCGCCAATGCTGTAGTGTCGCGATGCCGCCGCGAAGTCGACACTGCCATTCGCAGCAACATCGCGTCGATTGATGCCGGAGACTCATCACGGCGCGGCGAAGGCTTTACGGATCTATTATTTTTCTACTTTTTAGCCTTTTTTTTAATGCGGTTGGGTGCAGTTGTGGTGTTTGTGGTGTTATTGTGGTGATTGATCCATTGCTGTGGCGGTGTTTTTGAGGTGATTTTTGTTATGGTTGGTTGGTGGTGGATTTCGAATGGTGGTGATGGTGTTTACTGTGACGATGACTGAGATTGGCGGTGGTGGTGCAACGGTAGTGGTGGTGCGCGGTGGTGTTGTGGTGGTGGCGGCAATGGCGGGGTGAGGATTGCCGTAGTAGCAAAGAGCGTTATTCATGTTAATGCCAAAGCTCAAATTCCACAAAATCTTCCCATTCAAACTTAATTTTGAATCAATTGATTTTAGGGAAAATGATGAAGATTGATTTTAGTGGTCTCGCGGCCTCAACCCCTCTTTCTGGCAATAGGGATGAATTGTGCAATGAAATTTCGACCAAATATGTGTATTGTGACTAGTTGTGACTGTTTGTGATCGATTGTGATTGGTTATTTTGATTCGTTGTGACCAATTGTGATCGATTGTGACTTGAAATTTTGAAAATTTTTTGGTAGTTGGGAGTGGGTGGATGGGGTGGGTAGGTTGATCGGAGCATGCGTTGGAGTGGTCGTTGGAGCAGTTTGCCGAAGGGATCTTCGAATAGACGTCGGAGCGGACGTCCGGGTGATCGTCGGAATAGTCGTCGGAGGTCGGAGTGATCGGCGGAGGAACTACAGTAAAACATTTTTCAAAGCTAGACACCCTATAGTGTCTTGTTAAGTTAATATCATAAATAAAAAGAAATAAATGAAAAAAGGAAAATATGAAGGAAGAGAAATGTTTAATCTGAGATTTTCTGGAAATTTTTAAGTTGTCGGAGCGGCCGCCGGAGAGATCGCCGGAACTGTTGCAAGAGCGATTGTCGGAGAGATCGCCGGAAGAGTTGCCGGAGTAGATGCCCGCTTTCGATGGAGAGAAAATGTAGGGAGATGATAGAGAGTAGAGAGAGAGAGAGAATGATTTGGTTTTGGATTTGGATTTGAAATTTAATAAATTGGGGTAATTATATTATATTATAATTAAAAATATTTAATAAATTGATTTAATACCTGATTTTTGAAAATATTTTTGGAGTTTATTATTTTTGAAATGTAATTCTTATATATAAGATTTATGTATTGTTCCCTTGTATCAAACATAACAAATTTTCAAGATGCATTCTAGGTATAATTAAATTAGACTCGTGGGCTTTATAAAGTGCCAAGTTTTAATATTACAATTTGAGCCATATTGTCACAAATTTCTAAACTAAAGCCTGCTATTAAGGCCCCGTTTGTCTCCCATTATTTCAAAACATTGTTTACTACAGTAAGATTTTCCACCACACTTTCACCTAATAAAATATTTTACACACAAACCCATAAAATTACTTTAAATTTCAACTACACATTCTCCAAAAATACTATTCATTACTCAATTTCAATAATGGGAGACAAACACACACTAAATATATATGTGAGCCTTTACACATTTTGAAGCCTCAAAATGTGAGGCCTAGGCCATTGCCTTGGTGGCTTTGATCTAGGATCGGGCTTGGTATATATATGATGAGGGGATCTTGGTGGGTAGAGTAGATCTGGGTCGGTCAAGTCTCGATAAGTCGATCGATCTTCAACGTGGTGGAGGCGATGGTGGTGGGTGGACGGTTTATTCCTTTCGCCTCCACCGACGTTTTGTCTAGTGTTTGAGGGGAGATGTGGGGTTGGGGTGGGGTGCTTTTTTTTTTTTTTTAATTCATATTTTATTATAGAAATATAAAATTACAATTTTATCTTTTAAGGTTAATTAAAATGTGGTCAAATTCATGTTTTTGGTTGATTATTGGAATAATGGAAGGATTTCGTCCATGTCTTTGAGCTGCAATTGACATAAATATTTTTTTAAGATTGTGAGTACAAAAATTAAAGGTTTGGTATAATCTGCAATAAATTGAAAGATTTCGGACCACAAATGCAATTCTCCCAAGAATTTTCCACAGTTCTTTGAAGTCCACTATTCAATTCTTGTTTCAATTTCACATTTGTCCTCCTTTTCTTACCTTATTATACAGAAAGGAAAGATTCCATCATTTACCCCAATTGCAATTCAGGCAGTTGTCTTGTCATAGTTTAAATTTTTATGTTAAATATAGTTAAAACGGATATATTTTTTTGTCTATAAATACGGGAAAATTTTTACAAATCCATATCAATCTTTCGAATTTCTTTATGCAATATTCAATTTCAATATTATTCTCTCAAATTCTTTACACAATATTCAGTATTTTACTCTCCAATTTTCGTTACTTTATTTTTCAATATTCTTTACTATAATACTTACACATGGATTTTACTAGTGATGAGATTAATCAGTTTAAAGGTAGTTCGAGTACTCTATTGGGATACGATGCATCTCAAAATGTTCCAATTGATTTGGAGGATATCGAAGAGGAGGAAGTAATCAAGGTTAAAAGGTCGAAAAAAGAGTCTGCGGATTGTTGGCAACATATGACTCGTAAAAAAGTTGGGGTTCAAAATGGAGTTGATATTTGGAAAGCATGTTGCAATTATTGTGGTAAAAAACTTAGTTGGAAGCCTAATTCTAGCACATCGCATTTAAATCAACACATTTTAAGAAGTTGCAAAGCGAAACTAGTCGGCCTTGACCCGAAACAGACCGAACTAACATTTACCGGTTCCGGTGTTAATAAAAAAAGGTTATATTGCTACTACAGCTCATTACATTAATCACCTATGGATTATGCATAAAAGAATTATTGCATTCGGATGTGTAGAATATCCTCATAATGCGACTAACATATACATGGTTTTAAAAGATATTATACAAGAATATGGTATGCAAGAAATGGTTCGAAGTTTTACTTTTGATAATGCTAGTGTAAACAAAGTTGTTGTCGAAAAATTTATTAATGATTTGAACCCTACATTTGGAGGTTTATTTTTTCATCAATGTTGTGTAGCGACATTATTAATTTGATTGTAAAAGATGGATTAGAACATATAAAATTACCGTTAGATAAAATTAGGCAAGTAATTAATTTTATTACTATATTACCAGTAAGAAAGCAAGCATTTAACAGTTTATGTGCAGAGTATGGTTTAGAAGAGAAATCATTTGTCACTGATGTATCACATAGATGGAACTCTACATATCTTATGTTACACTCGTGTGAAAATTATGATAAAGTTATTTCGATATATTATAATGGTAGGCATACATATGGACCCGAACATAATTTGGAAGATTGGGAGTGGAATCTTGCATTTGTCGTGAAAAAATTTTTAAAACCTTTTTTCGATGCCAAAGGGAATGTAGCGGTGTTTATTACCCAACATCTTCACTTGTTTTACAACATTTTTTCTATTTTGCACAAGTATTTCAAAAATATAGGAGTTTGTCAATTTTTGTTGATGTAGTTTATTCTATGGAGTCAAAATTTCGTAAATATTGGGAAGAGATACACTCTTTATTTTTATTAGCTTCGGTGATGGACCATCGACTTAATTTAAGTGGCAAAAAAGCTACTATAAAAGGGATTTCAAATTTCATGAAACTACAATTATCACATGTGCATATAGAATCAATGTTATGTGAAATGTATAGCCATTACGCTGAAAAAGAAGGTCAGTGTAGTTCTACTTCCCAAAGTTCTTTTTCAAGAAATGCTTCAACAAATGCAGATAATATATGGAGTTATTTAGAGACCAATTCTAGTGTTCCATCATTTAGTTCTAGTTCGTCAATATCTTGAGCAATAGATGTCAGTGGTACAAATCTTGAAATTCCCTCTGAGTTCGCTAGGTATATGTCCGTGGACGTTCGTAGTATGTTACAACCACAAGAATTATAGGAATTTAGTCTTTTATCATGGTGGAGGTGTAACGAAAGGCAGTGTCCAATTGTATCAAAAATTGCTCGCGATCTACTAACACCGCCGATGTCTACAAAGCAAAGATCGAGGCCGTATTGAGTTTAGGTGGTCGAGTTTTATGTGACGAACGATCAAGACTAAAAGAAGATATATTGGAGGCTTTAATATGTTTGAAGGACTGGGAATGTGCGGAATTACGTCTTCAAGAACAAGTTGATAGTATAATGGCCGAAGAGTTACAGCAGATTAAAGGTTAAAGCATAAGATATTGTAAGTTTTTAAATTGTTTAGTTTCAAAAAAATACGTGATTTTTAATTTTTTTTTTAAGAAAAATTGTACACGAAATATTTTATTCGTGTACAATTTTAACTCCGCCTACGATAATTGTAGCCGGTCCCAAGCCCGGATAAAGCAGGAGGGTTTTAACTTTTATAATTTCTTTAATTTATAACACACATAAAATGTACAATTTTTTTTTTGAAAAATGTAGATTAAACAAACAAACAAACAAACAAAAAAAAAAACGACGAGCCAGCTCGACCGGCTAAGGCTCGGGCCGAAAGCTTGGGCGCTTTCGGCCCGAGCCTAATTTTTTTTGGCCGGGCTCGGGCTAAAAAAAGCTCGGTCCAAAAAAGTTCGGGCTCGGCTCGTTGACACCCCTAATAATGTTGGAATAATTGATATTATTTACAGTGAATTAAAATAAATCTCCATAAGGTGCCTATTCAATTGTAAAAGATGCATACAAAGAGTCACATTGCTTAGAATGAGCATGACTATTTAAAAGGTGCATGGTAAAAAGTCACGATCATTTGATAGTGTGTGTACTACACTGTTTAATGTGAAAAGGTGTGATGTATATTAAAAGATGCAATAATTTAAAAAATCAGTTGAAAATCTATAAATAGAGACATTTAATTTGATTTTTTTATTACCTCAAATTAATTCCAACTAATCAATTTCTAATTCTTTCTTTCTTTCAAATTATGTCAAAATAAGTTTCAAATTATTTTTGAGTTTCCTGTTCAATATTAGTATTTGATATCTTCCATTTTAGAATAGTTCAGTCAAGTATTGATTCCACCAACAAAACTAATATTGTACTATATTACTTTTGGAAGAAGCGTTGTATCTTGTGAGAGGAATGTCTATTTGATCATATTAGCACCAGTACATGGGGCGAAATTCGTTTAAGGAGATTTGCATTCGTATAGCTCGTTTTATTTCATCTTCTTCTAATTTCTACATTTTTTACGTTTGAGTAAGTCGTGATTTGCTCATTATTATATACGTACCATGATTTCGATACGTCGTTACTCTATTCATATTTGCATGCACGTATTTTACTCATAAAATATAATCCTAGCACTAATTTATTCAACATATATAACATGTGGTCCCCATTATCTAATACCAAACGGCTATATTTCTTGTCTCTATTATGGTTTGAGGGTTCCAAATGCCAAAGTTGAAGAAGAAAATGGCTCTTAAATTAAAATATGTGGCCCTCACACCAAATATTGCAAGCTCACACACTTATTGTTGAAATATGCCTAAATTCCATTGAAAATTGATGTTTTGGTTGAAGAGGTCTGGAAGAATACCAAATATGGACCGAGGAGAAAAATTTAGTGCATTTACGCTCGTTGAATGCCCAACTTCCGCTTGAGTGCTTAGAATAAGGAGTTGGGCGCTAGCCCTAAGCTCGAGTGCCAGTGAGGTTGTTCGTTGCGCTCTAGGCACATCGTTTGAGCGACCGTCTTATCTGGTCCAGTTCTATTTCACATTTTAACGCATTTTATAATACATATTCCATTCCTAGGGATGACAATGGGGTGGGTATGAGACGGGTCAATCATTCCTACCCCCGTCCCATCGGGTATTTTTGTTATCATACCCCATCTCCATACCTGGTTAAAGCTGGACGGGGTGGGTTCGGGGCGACGGGGCAAGTCCCCTGCCCCATTTATTTTTAATTTAATTTTTGGTTTTTTTAAGTTTTTAGTTAGTAAATATTATTACTTTTTACTAATTTGTTAAAAACAACTTATGTTCTCTTTTAAAATGATGATAACTTATTATTTTTGTTCGATAAAAAACTTAAATTTGAAATTAACTTTAAACGGGGAGGGTAACGGTGCGGGGACTATGTTTCCCTTACTCGCCTCGTATCCGCTTCGGGGTAATGATTATCTCCCCGTCCCCACCCCATTACCCGGTTAGGCGGGTAATCCCCGTCCCATTCGGGGCGGGGCCTAACGGGTATCGGGTTGAACGAATTTTTTTTGTCATCCCTATCCATTCCAAATATATTCTTAAGGTTATATATATATATATATATCATCAAATCTTGTAGCAAAATTATTATTTTAATTTAGTGAATCCTCCTCTACCTGTGGTTTTTCCCGTTTTGGGGTTTCCACGTAAAATCTTGTGTTCTTGATCGTTTTATTCATTTCATCTTGTACATATATCTTCCGCAATTCATTAGAGACATATTTTCTTTATAATTCTTAAAGAGTCCCATATAAAAACTAGTAATGTTAGTTTCATTTCGTTATTATAATCCAAGTTTGAATCAAACAAAACAAAACAAAACAAAACTTGGAAAATGAACTAATGAACAAATATATAAAACTTGGTTTGATCTTTTAATTTGAATATAAAAATCAATTTGATATTTGTGATATGTTTTCAATCATGAAAACCATTTATATATATAGTACTCCAACAATCATACACGAAAATGTGCAAAAATAAGCCAAAAAGATGTAAAGCCTCACAAAACGACACTAGAATTCAAACCTTCAATGATCAGAATATTTGTATTGTGTGATCGCCTAGTGCAACAAAATGCCTAGTGCAATAAAATGTACACTATTTTTCTAAATAGTTGTCACATATCGTCGAGGCCATTTTTTGGCTGTCTTCATTTTTCCTTCTAATTCTGATTTCTCTTGCGTTTCTTATTGTTGATTAATTCAAAATTACTTTCAAGACCCCTCATTGTTTTTTGAACAATATCCCAACAGAACTTTCAAAGGAATCAATTCCCATCCATCTCAACTAGTTTAGATGGACAAAATAGATGGGAACTTTAATGTCAAATTGAAAAAGCTAAAAATTACTTCAATATTAGTGAAAGGATTTAGACCTTATGGGTCATAAGTTTTATTCTTGTCCATTGAAGTAAATTAACGTAAGGTAATATAGATTTTTTTTTCTAAAGTAAAAGGATGGTGGATTGTTGTCATTCAAAATTTGTGTACGTAGCGTGTTTTAAAATGAACAAAAAAAAAAACAAATATTTAATTGCACTATTTTCATTATTTTTGCTTATTTAAAAATACGAGGGATAAAGATGTCGTTTACTTTCCTTTTTACAAAATATTTGGACAAAATCATCATCATAGATAAGATTTTCTAATTAACTAAATTGTCATTATATTCCAAGCATAGGCAAAGAAAACGGAAGGAGAGGATCACGGCACCGAACCTGTAGGTGTTGAGAAAGTTGGGTATGGGACTGTAAAAAGAAGCGATGATGAAGACGTAAAATTAAGGAAAAAACAATGAATACAGAAGCCTATAAGGTTTGAAGATTATAATTTCATTTAAATGTTACTATAATTGCTAATATTCTTATACCAAGTACAGTGGACGAGATTTCAACTTTCGTTTTGTCCTTAATACTGTTCAATATTATTACATTACCCATTACCAAACAATACAACTAATCAGCAATGAATTGCATAACAATAAAGCAAGAAACTAAACAGAGAAAAGAAAGACATCATATTGCTGAACGGTCAAGTTTACTCAACTAGAAGCATTGCCTAGAAAGGCTATCGAGTCGGTCGAATCTGTTCCCCAGGTTTGGTCCTGAGGTGGCGCAACCTGCAGGGATGGCTGGCAAGGCCAAGGAGGAATTTGAAGAGTCTCAACTTCACTTTCGAGCATTTCCATTACTTTACTCATTGAAGGACGATCCACCGGATTCATCTGTATGCACCATAATGCAACTATTGTCATCTTCCTAGCAATCTTCCTTCCTTCACAGCCTGATTCCTCAGCATCTCCAATTTCAACATCCTTACCCTTGTTGAAACGATCATATATCCAATCGGGGAAGTATTGGCTAGAAAGTTCGGTATTTTCTATCAAGTCTCGTTTTAGACCTACCATTTGCATCAACAACATTCCAAAGCTATAAACATCTGCCTTGTACGAGACAGCCCCAATGCCTCTGTTAATCAATTCAGGAGCTACATAACCAATTGTACCTCGTGCAGCAGTAATAGTCACAATGCTATTTCCAGTTGGGTAAGATCTGGCTAGCCCAAAATCAGAAATTTTCGGTGTGAAGTTATCATCGAGAAGTATGTTGTGTGGCTTGATATCGAAATGCAGAATTCGCATGTCACAGCCTCGATGCAAATACTCAATCCCTCGAGCAACTCCAAGTATAATCGCACGCTTTTTCTCCCAAGTTAATAAATGAGTTCCTCCTTGCTGACAAGAGAGGTGTTTCTCAAGTGAACCATTAGGCATGAAGTCATATACAAGAGCACACTTGGACATATCTGCACAATAACCAACAAGTCGAACTACATTGACATGATGAATTCTTCCAGTAGTGGTAACTTCATTAATGAAATCTTGTCCATTTGCTTTGTTTTTACCCAGTATTTTAACAGCTACATCCCTTCCACTTCGAAGCTTTCCTTTGTAAACTGAACCATAACCTCCTTCACCCAATTTTTCCCTGAAACCTTTGGTCATTTTCTTTATGTCTGAATAGGAGTACCTGATGGGCATCAGGTTATTCTGACTTTGTAGAAAGTCTTCTATTGCATCAAACATTGATAAGTGCCTTCTTCTCAGTTTATAGATAAGTAATCCGAACAAGAGGGCAATTCCAATTAAGGTCCTCAATGCAAGCCACAACTCTGTTTATATAGATTACGAGAAGATCAATGAGAAATTAATTAGAAAAGATATAATCCCTCAGTAATTCTTTCTTTGCCTAGTACCGTGAAAAAGCTGAGCTATTTTACATTCATATATAAGTTGGAAAAACTGTGTCAGGGTTCTCCAAGAGGGCTGATTCGGCCCATAGCCTTTAAAACCAGTTTGGAAGGAATAATTTGATTTTGAATTCAAACCTTAACTTCTGTAGACCTTGCTCAACCTTCATTACTTCTCATATGCATGTAGAAAGAAAAAAAATGGGGCAGAAATTCATGCATGAAACTGTATTAATAATAGAAATGGTTAGAAAATAATATTTTAGTTTATAAAAGTTGGCTCTTGGATCGTGGAAATGAAACTCTTTCTATTCTGCTTTTGTACATTAAATTGCTGATTGAAGTATAGAAAAAGCAAGAAATTTAAGATACAAATTTCTATATTGTAATGTCATATGACATTACAGTTTAGAATTGAAAGAGCTTACCCATGCCAGAAACAAGAATTGCGATAAACCCTGAAAGTAAACCATTAATATAATAAGAAGAAAGGAAAGAAAAAGATAACTAGCTCTAAGGGCATGTTTGGCTAAACTTAAAAAAGTTTACTTATAACTAATAAATAAACTTCTTTTTATTGATCAAAATTGAAATGAAGTAGTTTACTTATTTCCAGAGGCGAAGCCAGGAGGGACACAAAAAAATAATAATAATAAATAAAAAATTCTACTGGACTGATACATAAAAAAACTGCAGTTTGAGCCTTGAGGATTTGGTCTTTTAATACTTTGATGCAATAAAAAAAGAAGATTTTATGAAGAAGTTGGATTGGGCTCGAAAGAATGACTCCTTACAGTCTATTTCGGCCTAATTCCATCTCCGAAAATGTATATTTCATTATTCTATATAATTTTCTTAATTTTAATTCTATCTAGGGTTTGAATTTGTCTTTAATTCTTATCGTTATCTAAAGTTAGTTATTATCCAGATTTTATTTCCTGCTTTAAATAATAGTTATAAAGCCTCGTTGCAATCGGTTGAATTTTAATTAAATAAAAAGTCTTGAGAAATTCTCAAAATTAATCTCTTTCTCTTGGTATTTGATATTTCAACCTAAATCGAGTTAAAGAAGAGTGGAAGAAACCTTACAAGCAATGTAGCTAGAGTGGAAGAGATTCCGCAGTATAAACGTAAGGTCACCTACATTGTCAACAACCCAATATCATCAAAACAAAAAGTTAAAGAAACTTCAAACTTAAGAAGTTGAATCAAATTATATATAACTTGGGGAAAGTAGGATTTGTATATTGTCTAATTGTCATAAGACCAATATGGTGAGATGTTACAACCTCTGCACATTAATAAATGATCAGATAAAGGAAATATGGAAAATTATTAGTAGTTACAGAATTTAGACATCTCTGTTTTAGGCAAACTGGACCAACACAACTATTATCTATATAGGATTTAGAAGAAAACAGGCAAACTCGCACCCTTCAAGTCTTACCGCAGTAGTAGCGACCATACGTAAAAAAATGACAAATAGAGCAAGATTTTTTCTTCTTGCAGTGGCTAATCGTCACAGTGTACCATGAAAGCTCAAATCCATATAACAGAGAGCTATGGATGTCTGAAAGCGAAAGATTATTGACATCTTTAAATGGCCACGATGTCATCACTTTGAGATCTAGACTGCACATGTCTCTTACATCTGATACATTCAAATTGCCAACCTTAATATACGTGTATCTTCTGGTTGAAGCATTTGAATCCTTGTTGCCACAATGAGCAGTTCCCAAAAAGAAAGAAGAATTTATGGGATATGGGCAGCTCATAAAAGTAATAGGCGAATTTAATTTATGCAAGAACTCAGAGTTTGTGACGTAGACGTAGATGAAGGAGTAGGCGTAGATGCTATAAGGATAATTATTAGAGAGGTTGTATTGAAACAGAGAAGACTGAGGAAAGGAGCAAGTGTCATTTTTTAAGGCAGTGTCAACCAGACGAATAATGTGATTATGGTAATCGATGGCTTGCACATGGTACTTGTGGGAGTTCAGATAAAGTGAGGCTGTATTGTTTTCACAAACTAGTTCATAGCTGGGATCACCACAGCTTTTTGGATCCCCTTTTAATCTGAAAGGATATCTGATATCAGGAATCTCGCCACAGGATGGGTTGCATTGGATATTATGGCTTTCACTGGATGTTTGAATTAATTGGATTAGGATCAGGACAGATAAACATTCAAGGAGGAAGGTTTCTCTAAGCATGGTTCTCGATTGCTGGGCAATGACTTGTGAGAACGTGGATATGAACTACCGAGTGAAAGACTAACCTCTGTTTCGCAAACTAAGCAAGGTACTAGTCTTTTCCATCGTGTGTGAATGCTCAAGTCTTCCTTCCATGGACTTGAGATATAGTCAAGCTTGGCAACAGGGATTTGTAACTATCAGAGAGTCAATCATGTTACATATTGAGTAGTCATCTAATGTAATTCCTCATTTAAAGAATTTTGGGAGAATGGTAGCTAGTGTCCCAAACCTTTCAATTTGTTGTAGATTATATTCAAACTTTTCATTTTTGGATCCACAGTACTAGAGCTTTCATCTCATTTGCAGGGGAAGGACATATGGAAGGAATCTTCCATTCCTCCATTAGTCAACACAAAAAAAAAAATTGACCATATTTTAATTAATTTTAAAATGGTAAAACTGTAATTTTATATTTCTATAATAAAATAATTTAAAAAATAAAATGAAAACACAAATTGTTCCAACCAACCCCCGCCACACCCCACCACACCCTACCCCAAACACCAAACCAAATCCCAGCGGTCCTCCACCCACCATCAATTCCTTTTTGAAAACTCAAATTTTGCAGACATCAAGTAACAGCAAAAAGACTTCGACTTTCAATTTAACAAAATGAGAGCAAAGTTAAAAAGGAACCAAACCACATTCAGGATTTATTAGTAATGAAAGTGGATGAGAAAATTCCACTTGGATACGTAAATGGGCAAATAAGCAATAAAGAAGGTTCCTATGCTGAAATATGAAGAAAGTCTATCCTGACCGCTATAATAGGCCGTAATCTTAAAATTCCAGAAAAAAATTCCTCAAGAAAAGTTCTTCCAATATTGTAGATGTGATTCTGACACTATGAAAAGTGCAACGAAACATGATTGCGACTTAAAAATAATCTGTATTTTTTGGTGGATGCTCTGGTATGTGTGCATATATCAGGGCTGGCCTCTGAAGTTTAAGACGCTGAGTGATTAATTATTATTTACGAATAATGTTAATAATATCACTGGTGTTCTATTGCATTAAACATTGATAAAGTGCCTTCTTCTTAGTTTATAGATAAGTAATCCGAACAAGAAAGTAATTCCAAAAATTACGAGAAAATTAATTAGCAAAGATATAATGTAACGTCCTAAAATTTCATACATTTTGAGGTGTTACCAAAAATTACTTTTATTTACTTAAAATGCGGAACAATAAAATTATTTAATAAACAAAATATTGGAACATCCATAAGTTTAAATTTGAATCATAAAATCGTGTCTTTAAAAAATATAATTTAAACATTCTCAACTAATAAATTCAATATTAATGTTATTGAACAAAACAAACTATTAAATTTAAAGGCGGTAAAACTTAATATTTTCGTATGTCGAAATCCAGGCAGTCCGCTGCACCATCTCTCCACAGCTCCAATCGAACCGATCTAGTATGTAAAAATTTGTAGGAGTGAGTATTTTAGAAACACTTAGTAAAATACGTGCAGTTTTCATACGCAATTATATAACAATAACACAGACAATTCATACCACATTTCTCTTGATGGAGTATATCGGTGACCAACCGAGATACCCATCATTTCTCATTTTTAATTCTCGAATGATTTCACATTTCATTATAAAGAACCTAAAAGAGTTCATATTCCGTTAAGTCGAACCGAAGGTTCACTAGCAATTCATGCATAAATTATTGAATATAAAAGTATACAAAAATATACTACTTGCACAAAACGTATTTTACCTTGATTGATGAAACGAATTTTTGATAAAAAAAAAATACTAAAAATTTACAGATGCTTCATATGAAAGCTGTCGTTTAAAATTTCTTTGGTAGTGAATTGTGGGACAATTGCATACTATTTACAGTTGAAAATAGTAGTGATTCATAGTACAATTGTGAGGGAATAAAAATGTGTATCAAACTTGGATAGAATTGAATCTTGATAAAATAAATCATATTATGACACATGTACTTGAATTTGAATAAAAAACATATTTAATACATATCACAATTAAAGTGATAGAGTTGTATTGTATTTAAATAGAAATATTCTTAGTCAAAAGTAGAGTTATCATGACAACGTACTTGTTGGGATAAAAATACAAGTCACATAAGAATTCGTTTGTATCCAAACTAAATTACAAGTGCAAGCCAATCTTAAAAGTTGGTGATATTTAATTTAAATTAAATACTAATAATAACAACTTCTATAAACTTCAATATATTGGGTTTAATTAATCCAAAACAACTTTTTCTCGGACCTAATTTATATGATTAAAAACGAGTTTTTCAACGAGACCCATATTGATATACTGTTCGTCGCTTTAACAATATCTAAAAATTTAGCCCAAAATTGGAGTTAATATATATATATATATATATATATATATATATATATATATATATATATATATAAAACAAATAAATTTTTATTCTAAAATTTTCGGGGTGTTACAATCTCCCCTTTTTTAAAAAATTTCGTCCTCGAAATTTCATCAACTACTTGAAAAGTTATAAATACTCGATTATTGACATAATTACAATATATCATAACATAAATCAAGAAAACTAATAATCATAAAATAACGACATTTCATTTCATACATTGGGATCGCTTGGAGAATGTTGAACATTGAGGGTCACGTGCCAAGGATTCTTTATAACATTGTATATTTAAAACTTTAAATTTTACATTGTCCATAAACTCATAATGTTTATGAAAAATACTGCATTTTTTTTTTTTTTTTGTAATATCCGAAAATAGGATTTTATCAAAATAGAAGTTTCTAAAAATAGATTTTTTAATTTTTATTTTTGAAAGGTTTGAAATATTGTATTTCATCTCAAATTTGAATAACGCACAATCAAAAATCTTCCAGATGAGGAGGTAGGTCACAACGGACCGCTTAAATCTCAAGCTCTTCTTAGTCAGTTTAGATTTTTTTGACAAATCTTTTCAATTTTGCAATTACGCAAATCAACAAAACTCTAACAATAAATCGAACATGAAATCTCTTAAAATGTGAATTTTAGACTGGTAATTTTTTTTTTTTTGTTCAAACATCACCAAGGTCTAAAGCTAACCATAAAAAAAAAAATTATCACATGTGAAACTTAAACTATGAGCATTAAACCATAGCAATTTATTCAAAATTTATTTAAACTACCATTATTCAAAATTTATTTAAACCAACATCTATCCTTCAAAATAAAAGAAACACGTATTGTTCACGTGTACAGCGTCACTATTCACGATTTTTTTTTTAAAGTCTGCAGGAAAGTTTAAAAAAAAAAAAATTATATTTTGTTCAATTTTTAGTTTACATTTTAAAAAAAATATTTTTACTATAAATATGAAAAATTCTATATTTTTATAATTTTATTTATACAATAACACGGGCCAAATCAGAACAAATTGCGACCAGCGCGATCCGTGACCCACATGGACTTGACTCGGATGGGTCAGCGGGCGGGCCCAGGTTATAGTCCAAAATTTGTGGGCCAACCCGGAACCGGCCCTGAACCCGGAGCGGACAGGTTTTTTTCACGCAAGTCGTTACCGTGCTCATATGTTGGCGGGCCGACCCAACCCAGACCACCTGGATTGACACCTCTAACAATGTACTTGTTGGGATAAAAATACAAGTCACATAAGAATCCGTTTGTATCCAAACTAAAGCACACTTGCAAGCTAATCTTAAAAGTTGGTAATATTTAATTTAAATTAAATACTAATAATAACAACTTCCATAAATTTCAATATCTTGGGTCTAATTAATCCAAAATAAATTTTTCTCAGGTCTAATTTACATGATTAAAAAAGAGATTTTCAACGAGACCAATATTAATATACTTTTCGTCGCTTTAACAATATCTAAAAATTTAGCCCAAAATTGAAGTTAATATATATATCACTTTAACCCCTCAACTATATAAAAATATAAAATATAATATATAGAAAAAATAAATTTTTATTTTAAAATTTTCGAGGTGTTACATGTAATCACTTTGCCTAGCACATGAAAAAGCTGAGCTATTTTGTGTGCTTAAATTTTCGGGGTGTTACATGTAATCACTTTGCCTAGTACATGAAAAAGCTGAGCTATTTTGTGTGCTTATGTGTATATATATATATATATATATATGTTTGAAAAATGTGTTAGGGTTCTCTAAGTGGGCTGACTGGACCCAAAGCCTTTAAATTCAAATAGGATGGAATAATTTGATTTTGAATTCAAACTTTAACTTCTATATACCTTCATTATTTCTCATATGCGTGTGGATAAAAGTTACTGAAGTTAATAGAAAAACCCCCCAAAAAAAGTTTCAAATTGCGTTATACCCCATACCTATTGAAAATCGCAGAAAACCTCATATTTGAAACATTTTGTGCTAAAAACTCCCCCACCGTCCAATTCCTTTAATTTTACCGTTAATAACAGTAAAAATTGCAAAAATTAAAAAGAAATAATTACAGTTGTGATCCTAAACTTTTTTATTTTTTTTACAAATTACACCAAAATCTTTTATTTGTACCACCCATATTCTCAAATCTTTAAAACTTATCATTACCCCCACTCCCACTCCCACCCCAAACCAAACAAAAAACATACAAAATTCTTCATTCATTTATATTCCTCTTTCAAACCCCCCTCATATCGCCCATGTCAAATCCAACCCAAAATCAACTCCCCTCATGAGCCTGTTTGGCTAAATACTCTAAATATAATTACACCGAAACAAAATTATATAAAAATTATGGTAACATAAATAGTTGTCAAACCATAATCTTCGTCGATCTCCGTAATCTTCGTTGATCTCATTGAGACTATGGCTCAGCGTATTGCAAGGGAAAGACTAGTTTTTTACATCGTGTGTGAATGCTTATAACGTCTTCCTTCCAAGGACTTGAGATATAGTCAAGGTTGTCAACTGGGACTTGTAACCATCAGAAAGAGAGACTGCAGCTATGTCCTAATCAAACTTCTGGTGGTATTTTGAAAAGCAATACATAGTTTCTGCGATGCTTCCTGCAAATCAATTATTAAAGCAGTCTGAATGACAACTTCACAAAGGAAAACCCTGATTTCCAAAAGTCATTTGAAATAAATATTGTTCGAGTGACTTGATCAAAGCAAAATTTCCTGTCCGAGTCACACTGATAAGAAAGGAAGGTGCAGAAAATAGATGACTTTGAAGATTAAAATGTTCATCTTCATCTGTTACAAGTTCTTCTGTTTCTTTCCACTGCTTGTAGTAGGATTAGATGATTGTACAACAACCTCGTGCGTTCAAGGTGGCCCGAGCATTCGGTTTCCTTTCAGGCATACATTTCTACAGGCGGAACATTGTGGCTATCCAGGTTTCAATCTGTATTGCGACAAGAGCAATGAAACGGTGCTTGAACTGCCTTTTTCAGTTAAGCTAGTAGTAATAAAAATTGATTATGCATCTCAAGAAATTCAGCTACATGATCCTGATCGATGTCTTCCTCGAAAGCTTATGAATCTTAGTTTATCAGACTCTCCATTCTACTTCCGTAGAGAGAAGTTGTATGATTACAGTCTGTTCAATTGTTCTGCAACTAATAGAGATATGTATCGCTTTAATATTCCTTGTCTCAGTGTCCCAGGCTACCAAGTCGACGCCATTACTTCTGATGAAGATTACACTAACTCATATCCTTTGATTTCATGCATCAAGATTCATGAAATTTCATCCGTTCCAAGGAATATACTTTATAAAAATGATCTCCATCTGAAATGGAAGGAACCATATTGTGGCCACTGCAAAAATCGAGGTAAAATTTGTAGCTTAGATGCTATTTTACAAGAGGGATTCAGTTTACCAACAAGCCCAAGGCAAATGGAAGTATATACTCAATCCATCTTTTACGTTGACTTCATATATCTATCAAACAAAAAATGGCTCATGTTGTTGATATTATGTTTTAAATACCACAAGATCATATTTTCACTTCATTTCCTTACAGGTGCACTAAGGAGAAAATTGGTTGCAGGTGAAGTTTTCCATTATATTGTTTAATTTACTGAGTCAACAATTTTCTATCTTGTGCTGTTAAGGTTATCATTAAAAGTATTTTGTAGGTGGCACCTTAGGTGTTTTCCTTTCAGTGGGAACACTTGTAGCACTATACTATGTCTATAGCTCAAGTAGAATAAAGAAGAAGAATCAGGCAAAGATTGAAAAGTTTTTGGAAGATTACAGAGCTGTCAAGCCAACCAGATTCTCTTATGCAGAGATCAGAAAGATTACTAATCAATTCAGGGAAAAATTGGGTGAAGGAGGTTACGGAACTGTATATAAAGGGAAGCTGTCTAATGAAATTTATGTTGCTGTAAAGGTCCTCAACAATTCCAAGGGAAATGGGGAGGAATTCATCAATGAAGTTGGAACAATTGGGAAAATCCACCACATCAACGTGGTTCGTTTAGTAGGTTTTTGTGCCGACGGATTTAGAAGAGCTCTCATGTATGAATTTCTACCAAATGATTCACTGGATAAGTTCATTTTCCAAGCTGGTCATACGAGCAATTCCCTTGGTTGGAAGAAGCTCCAAGATATTGCCCTAGGCATAGCGAAAGGAATTGAATATCTTCATCAGGGTTGTGACCAACAGATCCTTCATTTTGATATCAAGCCCCACAATATCTTGTTAGACCACAACTTCAACCCAAAGATCTGTGACTTTGGTCTGGCCAAGTTATGTTCCAAGGAAAAAAGTTCCGTGTCAATGACAGCTGCAAGAGGAACCATGGGCTATATTGCCCCTGAGGTTTTATCTAGGAATTTTGGTAAAGTATCTTATAAATCAGATGTTTATAGCTTCGGAATGTTATTGCTCGAAATGGTTGGAGGGAGGAAGAATAATGATATTACAGCCAACACTAGCCAAGTGTACTTTCCCGAATGGATTTCTAATCAATTAAGTCAAGGAGAAGATTTACACATACGAATTGAGGAAAGTGATGATGCTACTATACAGAAAAAACTAGCTATTGTGGGGCTCTGGTGCATTCAGTGGTATCCAACAGATCGACCATCCATGAAAATAGTAGTTCAAATGTTGGACGGAGAAGTGGACAATCTCACCATGCCCCCCCATCCCGTTCCAGATACAAATGGGACAAACTCCATTGCAGGAATACGAGGAAGACCTCATCAGAAAGAGTTGGCAGTCATATTAGAATCAGAGTGACAAGGCAAATTTTAGTAAGTTCAAAGTTCAAGGGATATAAATATTTTCTTACTGGCTACTTTTCCTTCTATTTACTGCAACAATGTTTCTGTTTGCTGAACCAATAAACTATATAGACCACAGCAGCTTTTATTTCCAACCCATGACTCATATTTTGTCTCTAAAACGTGTAATGTGCAAAATGTAAATGACATCCTTTTTGACTTGCAACCAAAGAAAAAAAAAATACGAAAAATTTAATGACAGCAAACAATTACACCTGTTTATTTGACATGCCAGCACTGACTCCATTGCATCCTTTCAGTACATGTAAGAGGTGCACTATGTAAAGACAACTAATATGGGAGGCTTTAAAAAGTAAGACAGACCTTGTAAGAACAAACAGTGAATTTCAAAAAATCATAAAGCTCTAGTGCTAAGCGTGAGTTCAAAATATGCCCTTTATTTTTTTACAAGGGAAATTCCATTGTCCCCGTCCACTTGCCAAATTCAGACTTGCGGGTTCTTTGCTTTTACACCCAAGTTCCACTTGCCAAATTCAAACTTGCGGGTTCTTTGCGCTATCCTTTTCTTCAGTTTTCGTCCCTTCTTATCAAACAAAGAGACAAGTGCTACCGTCTCTGTTAATAGTTTCTTGACAAAGAGACTTTTCTTATAACTACAAAGAAACCAGTTTGGGCCCCATAGCCAGAATTGACTCTGAGTCATTCCAAGAGGAAGACAATGAAGAGCAAAGACTTTGCAAGCAATAAATAACAAATTGTGACAAATAATGGATACCACAAACCAATAAAAAGAATAAGTCAAGTCAATTGCACATTACTTTCTTGTTAGCTTGTGAGGTCCTTCTCATTTGATAACAAAGATGGAGTAATGGACATAAAACAGTGCAGAATTAAAAAATAAATAAAATAAGTAGAAGATTATTCCATTGATAATTGGTTTACGAAATAATGGATTCATAGAATCAAATTTTCAAATAAGTGCTAATATGCAGCTAACGACGACGTAGTAATATGTTAATTATCAAAGTAGAATTGGTTAGATGAAGACTTAAATTGTCAAGGTACAAATAGAAGCTGTCAAATAATGTTTTTGAAGTGGATGTAATATCACAGACCCTCACGTTATTTTAAAGGAACGGAGAAAAACTCATTCATGGGGTGGGAATAACATCACAGATTGTTAAACGCGCTTGTAATATATCCACATAAAATTTGCCATAGTAACACATGAAACCAAATGCCCGATGGATCAGAAGTCAGATTGAATGCCTTCCTCACCATCCCTATACCTTCATATGTTTGATATTCATTCTGACAAGCCCTAACCAAGTCGAGAATTCTCAAATGAGGCCGAGTTTTGATCCAAGGAGAAAGTACACACATTTGAACTTTTCCAACCTCGACCCATGGTGAAGTCGAACTTCTATTTTTTGGAAAAAAATTCAACTAACTGTAAAGTAGATGTACTAGCCAAGTGTATTTTCCTGAATAGTTATCATCTAAATAAGTCTCCTGCCCAGGGCTTCTAACTGCTAAAAGACTGCTCATGCACTATGCAGCTTGTTGCTAATTTGTGAAGTAATCATAGAGCCCCCAACTACTTAAGACAGTTAATCACCAATTAGGAACGTTTAGTATATGATTGGGCAGTATTAAGGAAGAAACACAAGTTCGTGATATTGTATACATACTGTGTACAAAACATACAATTGGATTAATCCTGGTTGTCTTGAACTCCATATGAGTAAGAAATCTGAGTAAAAAAAATTAATTTCAGTTCTAAAATGTGCTACAATTCATCCTCTATTTATATATGAAGATTCTGTGCTTACAAATATATACAAAAGGAATATTCCTATCTCAACAGCTGTGTGCAATCCGTTAGCAAACAGCTCTCCTGATGATCAGCTGCAATATCCATTCCACTCAATTTATTGTTTAAACAATACCAGCAACACATTATCACAGCATCACGTTGGCTGCATTATTCTAACTTCCCCTCTCAAGCTGGAGTGTGTTTCAATCACTCCAAGCTTGTCTCTTAGAAACTGAAATCTAGAGTGAGCGAGAGGAATTGTTAGCAAATCTGCCGTGTGATCAGATGATGGTATATAATTAATTTGTAATTCTCCTTTCAGAACTTTATCACGAACAAAGTGAATATCAAGTTCAATATGTTTGGTGCGTCCGTGATACACCGGGTTAGAGGCTAGAGCACTAGCACTTAGGTTGTCACACCAGATTATAGGGACTGCCTTCTGTGAAACTTTCAATTCCAGCATTAACGATTGGATCCAGGTAATTTCAGATGCACTGTGGGCGAGTGCAAGATATTCAGCTTCCGTGCTTGATCTCGCAACAACTTGCTGTTTCTTCGAGCACCAGGACACCAAACTATCTCCCAAATATACATCATACCCTGCTGTGGACCTTCTATCGTCTAGACAAGATGCCCAGTCTGAATCTGCGAATGTGTTTATGTCATTTTTGTAGATAGCAAGGCCATGATTTAATGTTCCTTTAAGATATCTGAATATCTTCTTTAATGTTTTCCAGAGTGCATCTGTAGGAGACTGAATGTATTGGCTCATTCTATTGACAGAGTAGGTGATATTAGGCCTAGTATGGGTTAGGTATTGGAGCCCACCGATTGCACTTCTGTACAGGGTTGGATTCTCCATGATTGGTCCATCATTCTTTGACATTAGCTTACCAACTGCCATTGGAGTTGAGCGGTTTAAGGTGTTCATAGCTAAATTTCCTGAGCTGATCTTTGGGTGTATTTTGTTTGTGTTAAATAGAGTCCAGCTGCATCTCTGTTAACCTCCATTCCCAAGAATTTACTGAGCTTTCCTAGATCCTTCAGAGCAAAGCATGCATTTAACTTATCGATGATATCTTGTAGCTTTTGATTGTTGTTTCCTATCAAGATTATATCATCCACATATATCAGCATATAAACTATATCTTCACTATCAACTAGGTAGAAGAGTGAGTTATCAGCTTTAGACTGATTGAAGTCCCACGTTAACAAGGTGCTTTTCAATTTCTCATGCCACGCCCTTAGAGCTTGCTTCAGACCATATAGTGCCTTTTCTAACTTGCACACAAAATTTGGAGTTTTCTTATCCACAAAACCTTGTGGTTGATGCATATAAACTGTCTCATTCAGTTTTCCATTCAGAAAGGCGTTGTTAACATCTATCTGTCTAATATCCCAGTCTCTAGAGACAGCAAGAGTTAGAATGATTTTTAAGGTAGATGCTTTAAGGACTGGACTGAAAGTTTCACCATAATCCATTCCAGTAGTTTGAAGAAACCCTTTGGCTACCAGTCTGGCTTTGTGTCTCTGTACTTTCCCTTCAGTGTCATACGAAAACTGAATTTATGCTTTTGGTAAGGTCTAAGACAAGGGTAGCAGGCACAACCAAAGGTTTTAAGGGATTTGTAATCAAAATTTCTTGCATATAGTACTTGAAATGGTGACTTGTGGTTGAAACCTGGAGCTGGTAGTCTGTTGATTAGATAGGTGGCTGATTTGAATGATTCCCACCAATAATTTAAAGGCATTTGTGCTTGAGCCAACAGAGTTAGCCTTGTTTCTGTAATGTGTCTATATTTTCTCTCGGCTCTACCATTTTGTACTGAGGTGTAAGGGCAGGTGTGTCTAAGTTCAATTCCAGAATCTGATGCAATCCTATTGAAGTTTTTAAACTCTCATCCCCAGTCAGACTGCAAGGCCTTGATCCTTTTTCCAAACTTGTTTTCTACCAAGGTTTTGAATTGGGTGAAGATGTTTAGTGCCTCTGATTTATGTTTCATAGGGTATATCCAAGTGAACCTACTATGATCATCAAGAAAGATTATATAATACCTGAATCCAGAGGTAGAAACCAAAGGTGCTAGTCCCCAGACATCTGTGTGAACTAAGTCTAGGAGGTTTGATGCGTGTGAAGTGGATGAATTGAAAGGTAATGCACGAGATTTGCCAAACTGGCAAGATTCACAGAAAACTGGAATTTCATTAACTTGGGTAGACTCATTACAGGACTTTAGCACTTGACTTAATACATGATTTGAAGGGTGGCCTAGTTCCTATGCCACAGATCAATCTCAGAATCTAATACTCTTTTGGTTGATTCAGCACACTTGGACATCACTGTGAAACAGTTGTGGTTATTTATGCGGTGTGATTTTTTGGTTGTGAGTTCAGACTTGGGGCTTGGTAATCTCAGTTGATATAGTCCATCCTTAAGCACTCCCTCCAGCAGCATCTTCTTGGTTTCCAAGTCCTTAACAACACAGCAATCAGAGTAAAATTCCATGTAAACATTGTTATCATTTGTAAGCTGTGAAACACTCATTAAGTTTTTCTTTATTGGAGGTACAAGTAGTAATTTATTGAGTGCAAGAGGTTTATCATTTAATGAAGGAATATTTTCCCTATCAATATGTGAAATCTGTAATAAGTTTCTATTACCAACCAATAGTTTCTCCTTACCATCATATTTCTTAGCCACAGTTAGCTTACCTTGGTCTGTTGTCACATGGTTACTTGCCCCAGAATCTGCAAACCATGTTTGGTCATCAAGAACTCTGGGTGAAGCCACAAATGCAGTAGGATTCGAACCACTATTCTGATGACTTTGGTTGATTGGCCTGCTACCCATGTATCTGTCGTCGTATCTGTTGAAGCACCAACTTGCTATATGATTACTCAGTCCACAGATCTGGCAAGGTCCCTTGCTTTCGGGTTGCCTGCCTATCCTTCCTCTTCCTCTTGTTCTTCCTCTGAAATTCATTGATCTGCTATTGTTATTTCCTCTAACAAATATGCCATTTCTTTGTCCTGATCTTTGAGCGAGCTGCACACTTGATTGACTTACATTGAATGATGCAAAATTATTTCTGACTTGATTCAGATAATCAAACCTGCTTTCGAAGGTCATTAACACTGATGATAGTTAATACCATGATATGCTTTCTCTCCCGTTTATCTGCACCACAATAGGTATGTACTCTTCATCCAAACCTGATAGGACTTGAGTTACAAGATCACTGTGATCTATTGTCTTTCCAGCCATTTGAAGATTATCAGCTAGCTGTTTGATAGAAGTGAGATATTGATCCATGGTCATGGAGCCTTTTCTTATTCTCTGCAGCTCTCCAGTGAGAAATACTACTCTGGATCTGTTTAGAATGCCATAGCATTCTTCGACTGCAGTCCATAACGCATTTGAGCTGGTGCATCCCATCACTCTCATTGCCACTTCTGGGGTCATAGAAGAGTATAACCAGCCTAGTAACAGTTGATCGGCTGAGTTCCACTTGTTGTACTCAGTGTTTTGAACCATCTCAACTACTTCTCCTCCATTGACTGTGGTTTGTGTTGTTAGAAACTCTGGTGGACAGGCTTTCGTACCAAGTAGATATCCCTCGAGATTATGTCCTTTAATTATAGGCATAATCATGTTTTTCCAGAGTAAATAGTTGTTCCTGTCCAGTTTGATGGGTGGAGTTTGAGTAAGATTAATCTCAAACTGTGAGAGTTGATTTGTGCCAACTTGGTTAGAGGTAGTGAAGCTAGGAGCAGATTGATTGCTTATATCGGCGTTTGCCATTTTAGCTCTGATACCAAGTAAGAAATCTGAGTAAAAAAATTAATTTCAGTTCTAAAATGTGCTACAATTCGTCCTCTATTTATATATGAAGATTCTATGCTTACAAATATATACAAAAGGAATATTCCTATCTCAACAGCTGTGTGCAATCCGTTGGCAAACAGCTCTCCTGATGATCAGTTGTAATATCCATTCCACTCAATTTATTGTTTAAACAATACCAGCAACACATCATCATAGCATCATGTTGGCTGCATTATTCCAACTATATATACAAAAACCTCTATGAACAAGATTTAATTTTTCCTGACTGCAGAGAGGAAATAGATAATAGCAACTCTTTGAAGGATTCAACGAGAATATAAAAAAAGAAAAAGAAATTACCTTCCTGAAGGCAGCCTTGCAGGTCTTATGTCAGGTGGTCAAAGAAACCCAGAATCGCTTGATGAGTTAAATAGACAAGTTAAAGAAACAATTAGTTAAGGCATTTCGTCGAACAGTTTTTTCTCAGACTCCAAATCACAGGTTGTCACCACTCACAAGCAGATTAGGTACCTTCCTTGTATAAAGGATTGTGTTTACCATTCCCTCACATATTACTACTCATCATTCATTTATATAAAATAAAAATCTGCCAAATGATCATCACAGTGGCACTTTTCGGATATTTTTTTCCCATTCCCTCATCCAATTTTCTCTGCCACTCTCTCCTTCAGTTCTAACCGGGAAATGACAATTCAAGACTAGAGAACTAACAAAATTCTATGATGACGAGTTTGTACGTGGATAGAGAAATGTGTCGTGTTCATAGGTGGTGGTGTTGGGTTTGTGAGTGATCGTTGTGATTATAAGCTTTGTGAGGTTATTGACAGTAGGGTGGAAGTGTAAAGACTAAATATGTTATATGGGTTTCAAAAACCGGCTTGTTAGGGTGCTCAATCCGTTTATAAATCTACGAGACAAGTCTTCATAGATTATCGAGAGTGAAAATTGTTGAGAATTAGAAACTCTAATTCTATACGACCTAGAACAATAAAATCGTTGAAAGAAAATAAACAAATAAGAATACATAAGATTTATAAAAGTTCGTCTAAACGTGAGTGTACGTCATCATCCATAATGTATTACGATGAAAAGACGTTTACAAGAGAAAAATCGCATCATCTATTTTCTGTAACCCCTCTTTCTCTTTTTGATGACGATTACAAGTTCGATTCGCGTAAGGACTCTGCATATCAATAATAACTAGGCTCCATAACTTAATAACACATTCATATGTTGGAAGTATCAATAAGATAAATTAGATCATCAAAAGGACAATTTACATAAATCCTAGTGGACATAATATATAGCATCTCTACATTATATAGACGCCTACACACAAGCGGTGTTTTCATCATCCTTGGCTTTCTCACTGGCAGATGGGAAAAATTTTGGAGGCATCTTTAGGATTTCAATGTCGGCTTCAAGCATGTCGACAACTTTACTCATAGAAGGACGATCTTCAGGCATTGTTTGAATGCACTATAAAGCTACTATCGTCATTTTTCTCATCATCTTTCTCTCTTCATCTGTGGTGTCTTTCATTTCGAATTCTTTTCTTTCATTAAGCTGATCATATACCCAAGAAGGAAAGTGCATTTGGCTCAAGTTTTCAGCAAATGGGTTCGTGTTTCTCCTCCTTTTTGCCATTTCCATCAGCATCGTTCCAAAATTGTACAGATCTGCCTTGTATAGGGCTCCTTCAATGTCATCCAACAGACGCAATTTCGCAAGACCGAAATAAGAAATTTTAGGGTTGAAATATTAGTCCAGAAGAATGTCGTGAGGCTTAATATCAACATGTTTGACGCCATGATGTAGATAGTTTATCCCATGAGCCATTCCAAGAGATATTTCGAACATCTTTTGTAGCTCAAGGAGATGGTCCCTTCTTGAGAATATATGTATTTGTCAAGAGAACCGTTAGGCATAAACTCATAGACCAAAGCTCGTTTTGAACCTTCAATGCAGAAGCCAATAAGTTTCACCACATTTGCATGGTGAATCCTTCCAATTTTTGCAACTTTACTGATAAATTCTTTGCCACTTGCAACAGAATTGGACATATTCTTTATTGCAACAAAAGGGCCACTTCGAAGCTTTCCTTTATAAACCGTTCCATATCTTCCTTCACCTAATTTATCCTTGAAATTTTTCGTCATCTTCTTGATCTCAGAGTAAGAGTATTTTATCGGCATAAGATTATCTTGATGTTTCGAGAATTCTTCAATGATGTCATCATCAATCCATAAGTTTCGTCTTCTCCATTTATACACTATCAATCCTACTACGAATGGTAAGCCACGTAACAATTTTGGTGCTATTATTGCTCCTGCATAATTGCGAAAAGAACAATGAGACAAGATTACCATTACAATGTTAATAAGGTCATTCCTACATGAAAAACATCACTATTTATCATGTGTGAAAGGGACACTTAATCTTACCAATCACAGGGAGAACAATGAGAAATATAAAAGTTGTGAAAATGGAAAGAAAATAAAATCAAAGAACAAAAATATGGGAAATTACAAGAGAAGGCTAAGAAAACATCAAACCAGCAGAGGCCACAATTACGAACACTTACGTGCATAGTATTCCAATTTGCCTGCATATCCAAAGACCAAAGATTGTTAACAAACCGAACGAGCTGTACAATATGAAAATTAAAATTTTCGTCAAGATAAAGAAAATGCATAATCTTACAGCGAATAGTACGTTCTGAAAGAGGGGTGTCTTCATAACAGTAATGGCGGCAGCGAATTTGATTGTCCTCAGCAATGCAAGTGCCTTTACTTGCATAACATTCTCCACACAAGGTACGATACTAAGTGAGCTCAAACCCGAATGCCAGAAAGTCATGAATGGCTGAATAGGAAGTGTTTTCTTGCAAAGGAATGTCCGATGAGGCCCAAGCCACCATGTCAACGGTGCACGATTCTTCCAAATGAAATACCAACATGTTCCCAACTACAAAGTAAATATGTATTTTTGAAGAGTTGGAAAAAGTACATTTGTTTCCACAGAATGGATTCTCGATATACATTGAATTATTCACTGGGCTAAGGCAGTTTAAAAGATTAATGCTCTGAGTAGAAGAAAGAAACATGTAGCTAGAAGAAATATCATAATCCAGAGTTGGGCCTGTAGAGTAATTTTCTCTGTCTAGACCGGGATCTGCAACACGTATGGTGAAAGTGTTATAATTGATCACTTGCACAGTGTATCTTTGTGATTTTGAGGACAATATTGTGAGGTTTTTCTGGCATTCAAGGGCATAAATTGGATCGGGGTGGCCACAATTCTCTGGATCAAGTTTTAATCTAAAAGGGTACCTTATACTGATATCTCCACATGATGAAGGGACACAGAATGAGTTGTTTTGGGCTTGGCAATTCGTCATACAATGTATAAACAAAATCAAGAACGATAAACCTGCAAACAGAGCCTTCTTTTCGACATACTCGTGAATTATCAGAAGATGGAATTTTTGACAGAGAAGAAAAAAGTGATTTTTTCTGAAATGCTTAGAAAATTGCTATTGCTACTTATCTTGAAGATAAGTACTTTCGACTAGCGTAATTAAAAAAAAATAATGATTCACTATACAACTAAATAATTATATCGCGCTCTTAGAATAATGGGATCACTCTATTTATATAACATTACTCCACTGTCATGTTCTGCCAATCTGGCTTTCCATAAATGAACAACAAGTTGATTGACTAGAATTATTCAAGTCAAAGTCAGAAAAGGGGGAAAAATTGGTTTTCCTAGATGTGAGAATACACGTAATTGTCCTTTTGACCCAATTGAAAGTTTTTTTTGGCCTTTGAGCAGTTTTATTCATTTAAAAAAAAAAAAAGAAAAACTTTTCATTTTCTTTTTTCCCTTCTTACCCTTCAACCCTAAAGAAAAGAAAACGATTGTTTATACTTTGGAGAATCCAAAGAAAACCGCAAAGCAGTAGCAGCAATTAAACTGAAGAAGAAATTGAACGGTATTGAAATTTTGGATAACAGTGCAGGTTAGCACCCTTTTCTTGCTAATCACTTTTTATTTCTTTTATTTGTCTAGATATGTTCAGTTTTACTTCTATGACTTTTTCTGAGGATTATTGACGATTTGAGGTTTCATTGAGATCCTTTCTTCACTTATGGCTCTATTATTTAATAAACGAAAATCATAGAAAATCTATAGAACTCAGTCTTCTTTAGTATGTCAAATTCCACTCTACATGTTGTCAAGATTGAGGTAAAAGACTGAAAATGTTGAATCGAACAGCTTTCGTTCTCAAAATATTACCAATTTTAATATTTCAATTGTAGTTTCTGTTTGATGTTCTCATTGTTGGGGAAATACTGGTTTTGAAAATTTTTTTAGTTCCTGCCAAACTATATATATATAGATGGGGTCAAAAACACTAGAGGCATTGACTTTTTGTGAAATTTCATGTTCGTCACTATTAGCATGCAATGACATGCTTATTGTTGATTTTTAATAGCTTGCAATGACATGCTTATTTTTTATTTTGTCCCTCTGTTCAGGAGAGAAATGAAAGGTTGTTCTACAAGCTTATAATTGAAAATGTTGAGGAGTTGCTCCCACTTGTCTACACTTTGGTGAGGCCTGCCAAAAATATTGGAGTATCTTGAGGCAATCTCAGGACTTTTTATAAGTTTGAATGAAATGTAAGTTTGATTTCAGTAAATTTTCTAATTTTCCACAATAGTTGTTGGAATGATTAGTATTAGTGTTTCTGCAAGGGAAGAATTCTTGAAGTATTGAAAAATTGGCCTGAAAAGAATATTTAAGTTATTGTCGTGATTGACAGTAAGTGGATTTTGGAGCTTGAAGACCTTGGCTGCCAGGTATTTGGACATATTCCGCATGTTCTTTTGTATTTCTTCGATGGAATGAGTTTGACTATAGTATAAAGCATTTCATTTAAATGTTTATATGTTTGTGGGGTCCCAATGTTTGCACCTTGCTATTGCTTTCGTGCACCCAGTAATGTTAACACAAAAAAATTTCAAAGTACATTTAGAGTGAAGTTACTTCATTACAAATTTCAAAGTACATTTAGAGTGAAAGAAATTAACATTGGATCTTCCTTGCATTACAAGCATGGATCTGTGCATTATAATGGCAATTGAATTACGGTAGTTGACACTAACACGAACTCATTCTCAATTTTCCTCAGGATAAAAATGCAAAAAAGCACAGAAAAGTTAAAAAGAATAGTTTCATTGACAAGTAAACCAACCAAGTATTAAGGGAAGAAAAATAATTGAAAGCTGGGTGTTGGCAGGGGCAAACCTTTCGCTGTGGTTTTTCAAACAATTTTCATAAACTTCATGAAAGCAAAGTAGTCAAGGGCATATCATCATGCGTATAAATCTATTCCTACATCTGCTGTGCAATCACATCCTTAGAAGTATATCACGTGACAAGCAATTTATTTTTTGTCAGGATGGAGTACATATACAACATTGGTGATCACTGTGATACGAAGGTTACAACACCTTCTAACGTGTTGAATGTGGAAAAAGTATATGAAGCATTAGATGATGTCCATAAGGAGATGTTCTTGAAGTCGTGCTTTGGTAAACTGTATGACATCAGGAACATGAAAATATCTGCTCAATTAATTCACAACCTATTATTACGAAGCTCTGTCAATGAGGATGAATTGTGGTTTTGTTTAGGCTTGGAAAAAGCTATTCGTTTCTCCCTATACGAGTTTATGCTCGTCACTGGATTAAGCCATGCGAATGAGGAGGAGTATAAAAGTCAGATAAATGAAAATGGTAGATTGAGAAATAAATATTTTCCAACATCTAACAAGGTTACGCCTAAAGAATTAAATGAGGCATTTGAAAAAGAGGTACAAGACATGGATGATAAATACAAATTGGGTTTAGTGCTTATATATGAGACTGTGTTGAGGTCCAAAGAAAAAAATACATCTATAGATCTTCGCACTTTAGATATAGTTGATGATTTAGAGCTATTCAATGCATATCTATGGGGAACTAAAAGTTTCAAATTTACGGTACATGCATTCTTTAGAGTGTAGAAGGATCCGAAACCCAAATACTCATTGTGGGGATTTCCACTAGCGATACAGGTAAATGGTCAAAACTTGTGATTTAGACATTGTTTTTATTTGATTTTAAATATTTGTAAATAACTTATACATCTTCTTTTAGGTATGGGCATTCGAGTTTATTCCTCTAATAGCAAACATGTATCATGCTAGGTTACCTATCAACGGGCTGTCGAGAATGTGTCGTTGGAAATCAACACTTATTCCTAATTCTCATAATATTGTTGAAGTCTTGGGTGACCTACAAGTGAGTATATCTTCTATATTGTAATTACTTTTGAACGTTACCTCAAGTACTGCTAAAAAGATTTTGTTTGTCAATTATTCAGCTCCAAGTTAGTTGCTCATTGACAGCTTCTCCCGATGAGACTGAACGACAATATGTGAAATTATTCGTTCACGGAACTAGAAGAGAAGATCCAATCTTAGATGTTTATCTCTACGAGGATGGAGACTACCCAGATGTTGGTGATGCAGAACTAGATGATGATCTAGATCCACCACAAAGACAAAGGGATAGAGTCTCTCCGAATATACGTGAAGAAGATGTATGCATATTTTTAACCTTAATTTATAATCTTTCGATACGACGAATTGGTGCTAACTATATGTTCTCTTATTTCTTTAGGTGTAAAGTTCAGGGACTGCTCGTGTACATCAATGTTCTCTTTCTACAAATCGAAGACCTCCACGAGTAGCAACAATCAGCGTACCTTTATATTTCTCAGTCAAAAATTTCCATCAATGACAACTACCTTCCACATTGAAGAGTGAAATCCACGAATGCAAGGTCCGAGTGCCATAAAAAAGTACTTGAAGCGATTCTCATCGTCAATCTCTAAAGACAATACTGTTCCATGATTAGTTCGAGCCAAGTTATGAGAATACAAGCCCAATTTAGCATAACTATCCTCCGGGGAACCTCTCAAACCTTCCAAAGCACATTCTCGTGACTTTCGCGCCCTCTGATAACTCATGTCTACCCCGAATTCCCGACGCATGCCATTAATAATGTCTGCAGCTCTATATACCGTGTTAGGATTTTGAAACTTAGGCATTATATGTTTTCCAACAACCCACGATCTTGCCTGTCTATGATCATTTCGACGAATACTCACAGAGCAAGTATGATCACGTGCATACTTACGAATTTGAAAGTAATCACAATTTTTGAATTTAGTTGCTCGCAAACGCCATTTGCAATTTTCATCCATGCAAACAATTGTATAGACTTCTTTATTTGATTTCTTCACTTTAAATTCAAAGTTATACTTCATCGCAAGCATATGCACTTTCATCATAAGATCTTTTTTGTGTTGAAAATTTGGCGATCTTCTAAATCCACATTTTCGGGAATCACATGTGATGTAATAGTTGAAACTACAAGGTGCTCGTCTGTAAAACGATCTTCTTCTCTATTGTTTTGAAGCATCTCGGTTCCATCTGTAGAGAAAACAAGTGTGGGGAGTTCGAATCACGGATAGAGCAGCCAAGTGTTGTAATACCCAAACCATGTGGTGGAGCAACTTGGTGATGTAAAAGCCGGCGCAGGAGGGCTCCCTTGGGGCCAAAAGTATAAAGTTTGCATGAACACTGGCTTGATTGGGTATAACCCGCGATTTACCTCCGCCCAGAGTTGAGGCACCGGTTTTGGGTGGTCCAGGATATAGTTTGGTATAAACTGGAATACCTGGGTATCAAAAAAATAAAATAATAATAAGATTGCAAATAATGAATAATAAAAAATTCAAATATGTGATCAATATTAGGGAATAACAATTTTACCTATTGATCACACTTATTCTTAATTCAAGATTCATAATCTAATATAGTGTTCGATCAAATTCTTCTATTGTATTCAATTTATCCCTCTCGGATTCTCATTGTGCATATTTAACTAATTAAATTACATATCTCTATGTGAATCAATTTTAGTTAAATGAAATTCTAGTTCTTAGAATTCATATTATGACCGCAATAATTAGTATATGTATCTCTACACGTTATACTAATTTACCGAATTTTATTATATGGTCTAAACTTCAAACTCACCTCTCGATTCGTAAGAGACTCACATAATTATCAAATTATTGATCATGTAATTTAATGTATTAAACTTATAACAAAACCAATACGGAAATAAATAAATCTCATAAATTTTGAATAAAAAAATAAAGGATCACAAGTTGACTAAATTGTTTTCCCTAATATAAAATCAGTTATTCATATTGTAAAAATAAAAATACACAAAAGTGGAAAGATATCACCAAAAATTGTCGAAACTTGAAAATTTCTGGTGTTTGCAGTTTCCTTTCTTTTTCTTTTTTTCCTTTTCTTTCGTCTTCTTCCTTCGCGTTTCTTCACTATTAGTGTTTTTGACTTTTCTTCCTCTCTCATCTCTTTCTTTTTTCTTTTTTTCTATGTTGCAATTTTCTTCTCTTCTTCCACGTTTTTCTTTTCTTTGTACTTTTCTCTTTTGCCCGCCGTTCAGTTTTCTTCCCATGTCCCCTTCTGTAATGCTTATATATATATATATTAAATTTTTCAATACAAGTCTATTGGGATTCATTTAATTCGAACTCAATTAATGTAATATTTTTCTCTAAGATTTCATCTTTGAATTTTTCTATTTTTTGTCACTTTTGCATTCTTTTCTCCAATTATCCATTAAATATAAAATTTTACCTACAAAACACAATATAACATAAATTAAGTAGAATTTAATCCAAACAAATAAAATATCATGATTTAGGACAACGAATAAGTGTATAAACTGCACTTATCACACCCTAAACTTGAATTTTTGTTTGTCCTCAAACAAAATTAAAACATAACAAACACATAAATAAGCAATGCTAATTACCTAATTGATGGACAGTCAATCAAGTAAAGTAACAAGATTTAACTAGTTAACCTAACTTTTTATATCGGGATTAAAATCATAATAACAAATCTATGTACAATTTCAAAATCATAATACAAAAATTAAAATCCAATTTTCCATTGTAAAATCGACGCGCGTGTGTGTGTCTGTGAAGAATTAAGCATAACATTATGCATTCATAAGTTGTTTCAATTCCCGACCTTCAATGGTCAAATATATTCTTTTATCACTCGTAAGATTCACACACCCCTAAACTTGTTATTTTCACTCTTTTCCAGTATGTGAACTAAAGTTGTATTTTTTTTTTTACTATCCTCACCTCTCTAGTTTGTCAAAATTTCATCAATTGCAGTTCAACATTTCAATAAACAATTCTCCTTTAAATTTGATTGTTTCAATATCTAGGACTTAACAAGGCGAATAATATCTTATCAAAAATCGAATTTTCTTAAACAAGTGTTTAGGACTTAACTAAAGCATTTGGTGCGTCTCATGTTTCATGTACCTGCTTTTTTCGATTTGTTTTTAAAATGACACATGTAACAAATTTTCAGCCGATGACTCTCAAGTCAGATGATCATAGAGCACCAGATTTTAAAGACAATTGCAAGCTTAATTGCTCGGGTCATAAAGGTTTCGAAGAGAAATTTTCTAATAAAATATTTTTTTTATAACTTGATTAGTGCAATGTCCCTTATTTAACACTAATTCAAGTAAAACGACATATAACTTGATATTTTCACCCAATTGCATCATATTGACCTTAGATAATCCACACAAGATTTTTAATTTCCCACATGAAATCCATATTTATCTCAACATCTTCCTACAACAGTGAAATCTCCTAAACTATTCTAAATTTGGTCCACGAATGTAAAATTTAGTGGTTTTGGATTTAACATCCATGGTCCACTATTTCAGCATATTCAATTATGAAATCAACTCATTCATACACAATCCTTTTCTTTTTTCTTACTTCTCTCTGCGCGTTTCTTCTCTGTTTGTGTTTTGACTTTTCTTCTTCTCTCTTTTTCTTTCTCTCTCCTTTCTTTCTTTTTTCTTCCTTTCTTTTCTTTTCTTTTCTTTTCTTTGTGCTTTTCTCTTCCGCCTGCCGCTCCGTTTTCTTCCCCTGTCCCATTCTGTAATGCTTTAATTTGGGTTTTCAATTAAAATTTTCAGTACAAGTCTATTGAACCTCATTTAACTTGAACTCATTTAATGTAATATTTTTCTCCAATGTTTCATATTTGAATTTTGTCATTTTTTGCCACTTTTGCATTCTTTTCTCCAATTCTTCATTAAACATAAAATTTTACCTACAAAACACAATATAACATAAATTAGATAAAATTTAATCCAAAAAACAATAAAATATCATGATTTAAAGTAACGAATAAGTGTATAAAAACTATACTTATCAAATTTGTTATGGACAGGAACACCACTGAACAAGTCATAGATATCAGGCAAAGGATCTAGAAAAGACTAGAACATGAACATAATCCTTGTTTCTTTCATTTTCCTCGTAGCACATCTTGCAGAAGGCCAAAACGAGTGTCTGCCAACAAGATGTGGGAATTCCGGCCCGGTTATTAGATTTCTATATCGGCTAAAAGATCGTCAACTGGCACATAGTGGATACCCGGGATTTGAACTATCGTGCACGAAAGGTAGCGAAGTCGAGTTCGAGCTCCAATTTTCAGTAACAGCTTCAACCAATAATGTCATACTTCCATTAAAAGTAAAAGTATCCATCGTGGATATTGATTATAAAGCACAGACTATACTTGCAAGTGATTTTATTTTGCAATCTTGCTTTCCGAATAAGCTTCCGTTTGATACAGAAAAATCTGGATATAGTTACGGATTCACTTTGTTCAACGGTTCTAAGCCAATAGATTATGGGTACTCAGTTACTTGCCTTAGTAGTCAAAATCATCTTGTAATCGCCTTTGGATCATTTTATGAGATCAACACCATGCCCCAGTATTCATCTTGTTTTAAGATGTATAACATTTTAATATATTCCAGAAAGCCCGTTTATAAGGGACAGTCCCTATTATCTTCATTGGAATAAACCATCTTGTGGACATTGTGAAGCAGAATGTAAGTATTGCGGCCGTAAGATTAATAGCACAGGAGATGAGACTGAATGCTTCATCCATGAACACTTTTCTAGTCTCTTCTTCCCTGATGGCTTGTTTTGTGGGTGGACTACAGAGTACTTGATAGAATAAAAGTAAGAAGTCATATCTTGTCTACTGTCCAGTCGAGTCCAGTCCCAAACATGCGCTAAAAGCTTAACATACCTATTGATGGCATAATCTATTACAATTCTGTTATCTGTGTAGATGCATCAAGAAAACTACCCATCGCAGATAAAGTAATAGTCTCCCCTTCTTTCAGTTATACTTTGAGATAAAAATTAGTTTTGACATGGAGTTTTTGGGTTACAGGTATAATATCAGGTGTTTTTCTCCTGCTATTCATTATCGTTGGATTGTACTGCATCACCAGACTGATGAAAAGAAAGAGGAGCAGTAAAGTATAGAACAGTGTTAGTGGATTACAAGGTTCATAGTTCAAGATGTTCTTGTATAGGTATTAAGAAGATAACAAATGACTTTTAAGGAAGTGCTTGTCCAAAGAGGTTACGCAGTGGTAAACGAGATTCTTTCTGTAGAGTTGAGATTCAAATGGTTCAATAGAAAACATGCCTATCATGTTCTCCCTTGACGAAATCAACAGGCCTTTTCCTCTGTGAACTTGAAAGTATTTCTTAAATATTGGATTTCACTATGTATTTGATTTCTTGTCAATGGTTATATGTAACATTGTGTTTCTCCCAGTTTACCTGTTTAGAATTATCTTTTCTTCTATTCGATGAGAAGACAAAACTTTATTGCGATCACTCATTTTTCGAAGTAAGATCTTTTTGTATATTAACATTGTAGCAACCAGTAATATGCACCATATATTTACTTAGAAAAGCTCAATGTCCTCAAAGACATGTTCCAAGACTAAATAAGCTTTAACAAATCAGTTTCTCTGGTAAATTTCTAAGTTGTAATTCACATTCTAACTGATACAATTATTAGTACCATGCGAAAAGACTAGAGAGAAACACTTATTCCATGATCTTCCACTATCTCACGTGGAGCCACAAAAGACTTTGGAGGCATCTGCAATTCGGAATCGCCTTCAAGCATCTCAACAATTTTGTTCATCGCAGGACGATCAGAAGGCTTCATTTGTATACACCATAAAGCTACTAAAATCATCTTCTTTAACATCTTCTTTTCCTTCTCCATGGCGTCTTTTAATTCTATGTCCTTTCCGGCATTAAATTGCTCATAAACCCACGAAGGGAAGTAAATTTGGCTTACGCTATCAGCAAAGGGGTTCATATTTTTCCATCTACCTGCCATTTCCATTAACAACATTCCATAACTATAAACATCTGCTTTGTAGGAGACTCCTCCAATATTTTTGTAGAACATCTCTGGCGCCATGTAACCCATTGTCCCTCTTGCTGCAGTCAGAGGTACAATACTGTCGTCAGTTGGGTACAATTTTGCAAGCCCAAAGTCCGAAATTTTTGGGTTGAAATTCTCATCTAAAAGAATGTTGTGAGGCTTGATATCAAAATGCAGAATTTGCATGTCACAACCCCGATGTAGATAGTCGATTCCACTAGCCACTCCAAGAGAAATCTCAAACATCTTTTCATAACTCAAAGAGAGAGATTTACCATCTTGAGGACAAATGTATTTATCTAGAGAACCTTTAGGCATGAATTCATATACTAAAGCATATTTTGATCCTTCCACGCAGAAACCAATGAGTTGCACCACATGTACATGGTGAATCCGGCCAATTGTGCCAACTTCACTGATAAATTCTTGGTCATTAGCCATAGATTTTCCCATTAATGTCTTTACTGCAACATAAGGACCACTTCGAAGCTTTCCCTTGAACACAGTTCCATAGGCCCCTTCACCCAATTTGTCCTTGAAGTTGTTTGTCATTTTCTTGATCTCAGAGTAACTGTATTTTATTGGCACGAGGTTATTCTGACTTTGTAAAAAATCTTCAATGGACTCATCGATTGATAAATGCCGTCTTCTCCATTTATGCACCACTAGTCCAACCAGGAATGTAAATCCACATAAAAATCTCAGGCCTACGAAAGCAGCTGCAAGAAAAAGAAAAGGAATTACATTTAAATATCCACTATCCAGAATTCATTTTTTACAGTGAGCATGCGAATTTATAAACACTCCATTTGTATACACAAATTGTCCATCTGCCTATTGTGCAAAAATAAGATGATGGAGTCTTCCTTGGGCATTGCCAGAGGTTGACGAAACAAGTGAAATGTATGCTCAACTATAGAATGAAGAAAATATGGAAACATTTTTTTTCCAGGATTGACCAAACAAATACCTATCATTCCTATTTGTTATCTGAAAACATAGGTAAGCGATTTGAATCTTACCAATTGTAATTGCACCAAAAACTCCAATAATAGCTGTCAAAATAGCAAAACAGAAGAAAAAATGATTTGAGGATAGATATATGTAAAAATGTTACGGGAAGGCTTACTAATATAAAAAAGCCAGAGTCCAGTATAAACACTCACTTCCATAGTACTGAAACCGACCTGCATTGTGCAAAGTAGAAGAAGGGTAAGAAAACTAGAACTTTTCACAGAAGAATAATTCCTCAGTTAGAATTTGAAAAGCCTAAAAGATGAACAAGTAACCAAGTGATATGTTGAACACTTGACAGGTTCGAGGAAATTGGGTTATATGCAAGTCTTAAAGAATTTTGAGTTTCAACAATTTTACAATAAATAATATCTGTTAGTTCCATATAATTTTCATGATTTGATCATTATACATTGACCTTTTACTTAATTCTATATTCAAGAAAATGCTTTTAATTGAGCAGAATATGAAAGTACATACAGTTTCATATAATAATTGACCTCATATCAGAAAAAATTTGCAATAAGAACATATGTTTCTTAATTATGAGATTATGAACCATTGGACCAAATGATAAGCCAAGCTTACAACTTGAATTAGTAAAGAAACATAATCATTGTAAGATTGTTAATAGAATTGCTCCACATTCAATTTAATAAATTAATGAAACATATAATAATAGGTCAGATGGAGGATAATTCTTGACAGAGAATATGATCAATACATGAAAAAAAATAGTAATAAAATGTTCAAGATCAAGAAGAAAATTTACTCACATGCAAACCCAAGTTCTAATAGTGGAATATCCTCACGGCAGTAGTGTTTGCAACTGATTTGATTGCCTTCTAAACTGCAAAAGCCATTGCTCTTTACACATTCATCACAAAGAACACGGAACCACGAAAGCTCAAACCATAAGCCAAGCCATCATAAATGCCCAACAAAGAAGAATTATCTCCCATAATCCTACGCGATGAGACCTGAAACACCCTGTCTACAGTGCAGGATTCCTCCAAATCCGATAGATGAATATAACCTCCCACTGTAACATAACTATAACTTTCTGAAGAGTTGGAGAAAGTGTTACTCCTATTACCACAGAAGGCAGCTTTTACGTAGATTGAAGAATTTGTAGGAGCTAGACAGTGAATAAAGACGATCGGGATGTTCCAGGAAAAGAACTTATCAAAAATGGTGCTAGGCCAATCATCATAGTCCGTAGAATAAATTGGACATGAAGAAAGATTGCCCTTTTCTACGCCAGGATCAACTAAGCGCATCGAGAAGTCACTGTAATCAATTGCTTCGACATAATATTTTGCAGATTTCAGGTTCAATATGGTTTTATTGATCTGGCAATCAAGCTCAAAATTGGAGTTGGGATAGCCACAATTCTTGGGGTCACCTTTCAACCGGAAAGGGTATCTTATGTTTTTTATATGCCCACAAGATGAGGAGGAGCAAAGTGAAATGGGATTGTTCTGGGCTTTGCAGGTGGTTGTACACAAAAGGAGAATCGAGATTGTGGAAATAAGGAACCAAATTCTTGTTGTTGACATGCTTAGAGTAATCCTTTAGGATTATGGTTCTAGATTAAGACCTTCAGTCCTCTCGAATTCTTGCTAGTTCTCAATTGTTGCTTTCTTGCAGCATTTTCTTCTTATTTGCCTACACAGCATAATTGTTGGGAATTTACTTAATCATGCACAGCGGAAATAAAACAATTTCAATTCCCAAACGAGGATCTACAATGTGTTTAGATAGAAACTGTGATTAGGATTAATACCTTTGATGAATTTCACAAACTCTTTTGCTTTTTCTTGAACTCCAATGATCACGATCTGCAATCCAAGCTGTCCAATTGTCCAGCCTCCAATGGTGATCCACACAGAGAACAAGAATGACGGCCGGGGTTTCTTTTCTTGTGCTAGCAAGAATAATAAAATTCTCTACAGTTTTCAAACCCTAGTAGTCTATTAATATAAGTCCAGATGGGATCGGTCCATCTATTAAACTTAACCCGGTCCAATATTTAATTAATCAAATTAATTAAATCTAGTCCATGAATTAATTAATCCAATTAATTAATTCGGGCCTATTAATAAACAACTCAATTAATTAATTATCCAACACTTGTCAATTAATTAATTGGTAAATCTCATTCTTCTGATTCTCTTTTGTGTGTGACCCATTAGGTTCCCGATCACGATGCCGAACGACGTGAATTATTATTTTGATCTAATCAAAATCAATAAATTAAAACGCCCCTTTTAATTTATCACTAATTCATTTTCGTTGTCCCAGATTGACATCTAGCAATGTATCAGGGCAATACATGTGACGGGAAATATCACGTAGCATGACAAAACCAAACTTGTTCGTTTACCGTGAAACTATAATCCTTTCGTCAATATGATCCGATCAATTATGAGATATGGATATGTGTCAATCTCAATTATCGATCATATCTTTTATCCCACTGTTAAGTCAATGTACGTCGAAAACTCTTTTCCGACTTATGAGTTCACCTTGGCCAAGGATTTCATTATCAACTTAACTGGATAAAATGTAGATCATAATCTCTTACTATCTAAGAGTGACGAATCCTCTATTGATCATTCACAACCTTCATATGATTCTTGACATACCCGAACGATACTGTATTAGCGACCCTTGATAGAGCAACATCCAACATCACCAAAGTATGACTGCCCTCATATAAGGTATTATGATGACCTCAAGTCAAAGGACCAATTCCACTACCGAACGTTAGATATTAACCACTAACACTCAGATAGTTATCCATGTGGAATCTCTCAGCGGGTCTCCAATGTTTTGTTCTATAACAAAACATCCACGTGTTCATTCAAGTGTCATCACACTTTAGCTTGTGAGATCAGCTACTTACTTCATAAGTAAGAATGACACACGCGATAGTCTATCCGTAATAACGATATCCGTATCTCGTTATTACTTCGACCAAGGACGATTTAAGATTCAATCATATGTAATTTGTATCTCACAATCACAACTCCTTGTGATTAGCAAATCACCAAGACTTGAATCTACGGATTCTATTATTTAATTTATTAGAATATTAATTCAATTAAATAATAGATATTGCCATATATATGCATTGATTATATATATTCAAAGTGTTTATGTCCAAAGTTGATTGGACCTAGGGCATAACACTTACAAACTCCCACTTGCACTAGATCCAATCACTTATGTATCTTATACCATAAGAGTCTACATGACGATCATGTTTATGCTGCGACAACTCTTTGTCAGTGGATCTGCAATTTAATAACTTGTGGGAATTCGTTCTTTATTTACGTCATTTCATTGTATTATCTTTCCAATGAGATAACACTGCCTTAACATATGTTTGGATCATTGATGAGACCTTAGTTCCTTCGCTTGCACGATGGCTCCATTGTATCATAATGCATAAGCGTGTGATCAATAATGTTAGGAACTACTCTAAGTTCAGTAATGAACTTCCTGATCCAGACCACAACTTTTGTTGCTTTGTAAAGTAATGATGTATTAGGCTTCCATTATTGAATCAACAGTTATCTGGAACATTTCCAACACACCGATTAAGAGTAAACCAATATCCTATTTGAGATGTGCTATTATTCCAGTCTGACTAGAAGTTAGCATCATTCTATCCATGAACTCTCAGTTCATTTTCTCCATATAAAATCTTCTCGAGATTTTATCTGTATAGATTGGGATGAGTTAAGCAATCTTCTAGATCTATCTCTATAGATCAACTTGCTTCTCCCACATCCATCACGGAGAAATTATTTGACAACCACAATTTCAACAATTGAAATATAGAGACGTCGTTTCCTATAATATGTCTCATACATATAATATCAGGAATGCGACAATGCTCCCACTATCTTCTTGTAAACGCACATTTCGTCTTCATTTTTTTGATAAAATCAAACATTTTGACCTTTTGCATCAAATCGAATATTCCAGCTCCAAGAGGCTTGTTTCAATCCATATTGACATTTTCTTGTAAACTCTTTTACAACCTATGGGTTCTAATCCATCAGGCAAGTCGACCAAGGTCAAACCTCGGTTACATACAACAAGTCCATCTCTTTAAGTCAACACTTGACTTTATTTCTATGTAATTAGTAGGTTCATTATCCTTGATTAGTAATCATGGATTCGTACCTTCTAGGAGGTCAAATGATCCTACAAGATTTACACTGAGCTAACGTGTCCTCAGAAGTCTCAACTTCCTGATCAAGAGTATGTCCCTCAGCTGGTGTGGGATAAGACTCAGGTTTATCTATTCGGTTAATTATATCCGTGGACTCTTGAACTCTTTCAAGATTTATTCTACTCCCACTGCCTCTCTTAGAGTAAACACTTTCTCTAAGAGTATGACATGTCTTGAGATGAACATCTTCTTCTCAACGAGATTATAGAATTGATATCCAATTATCTCTTGGATATCCACAAATATATGATTATCGGATTTAGTCTCAAACTTATCCGATTCAGTGCGCTTCACATAAGTGTCACAACCCAAACGTTCATATGAGATATGTTGGGCCATTCCATAACTCGTATGGAGTTTTTGTCAACCGATTTAGATGGGGCACGATTTAGTGTGCAGCACGTGGCAATCAGTGCATGATCTCAAAACGATTTTTGAATGCTTGCATGGCTTGTTCTCAATTACACTATATCTAGTAGTGTACTTATTCCTCATTTCAGATGCACCATTATGTTGTAGTGTATGTGGAGGAATCCACTGCATGGGAATCTAATTCTCTTTTAGATAATCTAAAATTCTCCATTTTAGATATTCTTTACCTCGAACAAGTCTTAGTGTAAGAATATATTTACCTATTTGTTTATCAACTTTTAGTTTGAATCCCTTGAACATTTCAAGAGATTCATGCTTGAATTTCATCAAATATACATGATCATTTCTGAAATGATCATTAGTAAATGTGATGAGATAAGATAAACTTCACCTGACATTAATTGATATGGATCTACATACATCACTATGTATTAGACCTAATAATTGTGCAGATCATTTTCCTTTTCAAGTAAAAGGAGATTTGGTCACTGTGTCTTACAGACATGATTCGCATTTGTCAAATGATTCAAAATTATTTGACCCAAATATACATCTCCATGTAAGTTTGGAATTGCATTCTCATTTATGTGACCAAATCTGCAATGTCAGATATAGGTGTTATTCAGATTATCATTTTTATGCCTTTCAATTTCTATACTCATTATAGAACACTCAACATTTAGAATATAAATGTCATTTTGTAATTTACCATAACCATTAAAATCTTATCAAGATAAAAAGGAACAACAATTGTCCTTAACATTAGAATAATTCATGTCAAAACATGAAATTTATTTAATGCTCTTGGTAATGGTGGGAACAAAATTAACATTTCTCTAATTCTAGTATCGAGCCTAAAGGCAATTGCGAGAAATATGCTTCTACAGGTAATGCAGCAACTTTTGCTCATTTTCAACGTGTAGGTCAACTTCTCCTTTCTGCAGCGATCTACTTTTATTTAGTTTCTGCATATTTATACAAATATGAGATCTATATCTAGTATCTAATACCCATGAAACTAATGAATTAGATTTAAGCCTTGCAATTTCATTTCTAATGACCCATCATTCCAAAATGATAATAAGGATCATCAGATTTGGTATTGTCCTTGTTCGCTTTAACTGTCTTAGTCATCTTTGTTGCTTTCCGAAAGCATCCTCTAGACTTCCATATAGGAATTTATGACTAAGATTTGTCCACTACAAACACAGATGTTGGACTTAACAGTTTCAAGCATGTTCAGCATCTCAATGAGCGTGCTTCGAGTTTATTCATGTTAAATTCATAATTAGTTATGAATAACCCTCTGACAGAGATTGCAGAACCAAGTCTATACTTAGTTCATTGTTCATGACTGAACGCAATCAAGACAACTCCTCAAAGTAGTCTGCATCTTCAGTACACAAGCACCGACTGAAGATTCTTCTGTCATTAAGCACTGGTATAGTTGTTGGGAAATATCATATATTTCCTCGTATGATTGTTCATCATTCAACATATTGAGATGAAAAATCATGTGTTAGCATCTATACTCTTATGTTGCTTTATAACTCAAGTGACATAGTTACAAACATCACATATGTTGTAGTACTATCGTCATCACTGTGTTTATTATAGCAGCCACCTCTTCTTTGATCGAGTCATCAACAGGTGTCTCTAGAAAGGACTACTCAAGGACACAACCAATTTTTCATGCCTGAGAACAATTCTCAGATTGCGGCGTCAATCAAGAAAATTTGCTTTGGTTGTTGGCATACAATATGCCTCTTACATATGGTTACTCATGATTCAATAAATGTAAACAACGAAAAGTAAAAGAAATAATATATATAATGCATGAATTAATTTAACATGGCCTTTTATTAAATTAATTTCGCTCCCACTGTTTAACTCAAATTTATGACCCTCTCACATAAATTTATGGAATCCGTACTTGATTCCCAAGCTGGTCAGATCCCATTTGTTATATTAAAACCTTGAGTGTACTCAACAAGCCCTAATAAAACATTTGGGTAGATACTATTATCAATTGTATCTCCATACAACTCCCAGATCATTAAGCCGACAACTCTTTGTCTTCACACATCTTATGTGTTAGCTTAACATGCCTCTAAGATTTATCTTCTTGAGTGTACTCAACAAGAGATAAATATTAGTTAAGTCAAACCCATCATTCAGAAAAATCTAATATTTCATAGTGTCAAACATATCCCTAATAGACCAGCCTTAAGTGTACTCAACAAGCTAAGATCGATTTAGGACTCTCGTTTTTCACTATAATGAAGGAAGGCGAAAATAAATATGACTTAATATTTTAACATGCCTCTAAAATTTATCTTTTTGAGTGTACTCAACAAAAGATAAATATTAGTTAAGTCAAACCCATCATTCAGAAATATCTAACATTTCACAGTGTCAAACATATCCCTAATGGACCAGCCTTGAGTGTACTCAACAAGCTAAGATCGATTTAGGACTCTTGTTTTTCACTATAATGATGGAAGGCAAATAACAAATTGACTTAATATTTTTAACGAGGGGTTTTGCATGCAAAAGGTCTCATCGTAATAATTATATATATTTTATTATACATCTAACATGCAAATAAACATACATATAATAGTGTGGACGATTATGGACTTATACTATCTAGTCTTCCCGAGCCATAAGGAAGACTAGTCGGTCAGTTCCTATGGGGTATAGCATTGATTCATACAATGCTCCATCTCTATGGTCTCCTCCTCTTCTTGTATCTTCAATTAGTCCAGCTGCAACTTGTATCCTATACTAGTTGGCACGCAGGCCTAAATAATATTGGACACGCAGGCCCATAATAATAATAACGGACTCGCAGGTCCAAAATAAATAAGAGCTCGCAGGCCCATAAAACAACAAGAATAAAACTAACCATTCAACACATCCACATGGTCGAGTCCATAATCATCCACTAATAAAACATTCATCATATAAATGCATTCCTATAATATCTAATATTATATGCAAACATGTTTCAAGTTTCTAGCAATTAAAGTCGTCTAAACTAATTTAAACAAATGGATCGGAACAATTAAATAATTAATTAATCAAATTAATTTAATTAGCGGACTTATTTAATTAAAATCAAATTTCAATTAAATATCAAATTAGAGTCCAACTCTAATTCTACAAATATAAGACGGGACTATTTAATTAAAATCAAATTTTAATTAAATACCAAATTAGAGTCCAACTCTAATTCCAATAAAATTTTAGGGCAAAACAATTTAATTAAAATCAAATTTTAATTAAACGTTAAATTAAAGTTCAACTCTAATTATAATCAAATTAATACGGTTGAATTTAATTAAAATCAAATTTTAATTAAATACAAAATAAGAGTCAAACTCTAATTCCAAAATATTAGGGCGAACATATTTAATTAAAATCAAATCTTAATTAAATACTAAATTAGAGTCCAACTCTAATTTTAAGAAACATTTAGGGCGAGACAATTTAATTAAAATCAAATTTCAATTAAATGTCAAATTAGAGTCCAACTCTAATTTCAACAATATACTAGGGTTGATAATTTAATTAAAATCAAATTTTAATTAAATATTAAATTAAAGTCTAACTCTAATTTAAAATGAATTAACATTTTAATTTAGGATAAAACTCCTAAATAAAATAAAATTCAATTTAGGGTCAAAGTTTAATATTTAAGTTAAAATCTAATTTTAACGAAAATATAAAAGTCGTCAATTTTTAAATAAAATTTTAAGCGGGTCAAAATTGAATTTTAGGTCAAACCATTTGAAAATCAACTTAAAAACCATTTCAATATTTAAATTCAAAACTATTTTGAAAATTGCAAATTGACCCCTAATCATAATTGGAGACAGGGGCTCGAAATATCACAAATTGCATGACAAGCCCCCGTCCCCAAATCTTCAACCCCGTAGCAGAAAACCCTAGAACTCCCCCCCTTCCTCCCGCCGGCGTTTCTTCACCGGCGAGACCCGGACTCGTCGCTCAGGCGGCATACAGCTGCTTGCGCCACAATGAAAGCTGCCGCCACAGCCGCTTTGTCATTCACGCCGGCTGCCGCTATGACAGAAGACACCGTGCATCGCAGCGTCGCACGGAGCGATGCTACAACCCAGGGCTGCCGTGTGGGTGTCTTTGCTTCGCCCTGCCAGCCTTGGCGTTTTATTCTTGGCGTAAACTTCCAACCAATTTTTTTTTTTTTTTTTAATTTTTAAAACAGATTTTACAATTAGAAAATCAAATTCTCTTAATTGCTAGAAACATGAAAAATATTAACAATCAACTTTTTGATTGTTCTGTAATTCGAAACAATTTCTAACAAACACAAAGTAGGCTCTGATACCACTGTTAGGAATTTACTTAATCATGCACAGCGGAAATAAAACAATTTCAATTCCCAAACGAGGATCTGCAATGTGTTTAGATAGAAACTGTGATTAGGATTAATACATTTGATGAATTTCACAAACTCTTTTGCTTTTTCTTGAACTCCAATGATCACGATCTGCAATCCAAGCTGTCCAATTGTACAGCCTCCAATGGTGATCCACACAGAGAACAAGAATGACGGCCGGGGTTTCTTTTCTTGTGCTAGCAAGAATAATAAAATTCTCTACAGTTTTCAAACCCTAGTAGTCTATTAATATAAGTCCAGATGGGCTCGGCCCATCTATTAAACTTAACCCGGTCCAATATTTAATTAATCAAATTAATTAAATATAGTCCATGAATTAATTAATCCAATTAATTAATTCGGGCCTATTAATAAACAACCCAATTAATTAATTATCCAACACTTGTCAATTAATTAATTGGTAAATCTCATTCTTCTGATTCTCTTTTGTGTGTGACCCATTAGGTTCCCGATCACGATGCTGAACGACGTGAATTATTATTTTGATCTAATCAAAATCAATAAATTAAAACGCCCCTTTTAATTTATCATTAATTCATTTTCGTTGTCCCAGATTGACATCTAGCAATGTATCAGGGCAATACATGTGACGGGAAATATCACGTAGCATGACAAAACTAAACTTGTTCGTTTACCGTGAAACTATAATCCTTTCGTCAATATGATCCGATCAATTATGAGATATGGATATGTGTCAATCTCAATTATCGATCATATCTTTTATCCCACTGTTAAGTCAATGTACGTCGAAAACTCTTTTCCGACTTATGAGTTCACATTGGCCAAGGATTTCATTATCAACTTAACTGGATAAAATGTAGATCATAATCTCTTACTATCTAAGAGTGACGAATCCTCTATTGATCATTCACAACCTTCATATGATTCTTGACATACCCGAACGATGCTGTATTAGCGACCCTTGACAGAGCAACATCCAACATCACCAAAGTATGACTGCCCTCATATAAGGTACTATGATGACCTCAAGTCAAAGGACCAATTCCACTACCGAACGTTAGATATTAACCACTAACACTCAGATAGTTATCCATGTGGAATCTCTCAGCGGGTCTCCAATGTTTTGTTCTATAACAAAACATTCACGTGTTCATTCAAGTGTCATCACACTTTAGCTTGTGAGATCAGCTACTTACTTCATAAGTAAGAATGACACACGCGATAGTCTATCCGTAATAACGATATCCGTATCTCGTTATTACTTCGACCAAGGACGATTTAAGATTCAGTCATATGTAATTTGTATCTCACAATCACAACTCCTTGTGATTAACAAATCACCAAGACTTGAATCTACGGATTCTATTATTTAATTTATTAGAATATTAATTCAATTAAATAATAGATATTGCCATATATATATGCATTGATTATATATTTTCAAAGTGTTTATGTCAAAAGTTGATTGGACCTAGGGCATAACACTTACAATAATGATCTTTGCAATGTTAAAAATGAAAAATACATCATGTTTCAAACAAGAAGACATTACAAACAACTTAAATTCACATAAATTGAAAAAGAATTATAGAATTATTAGTTTGATATGCCAAAATTTCCAAGTTAGAGACAGTTTTTCCCTATGAGACAGTAATTGTAATTTGTTAATTCTTTGGAAACTTGAAAAGTAAATGAGGTTACCTGAAATTTACTGTTCGAGAATAATGGGATACCGGCGGGAAGTTTCTTGAATTTCCGGTGATCAAGTCTCCAGCAAAAAAATAAGGGAAAATTTTATTTTGATAAACTGAATTTGGCTTGATTTCTCAAGTTCTAAACTAAAACAGGAAATTTAACCAACCCAATATCGTATTCGAGCTGACTTTGGCAAGAAAGAGATAAGATTTGACCATTTCTTGTTTCTAAGATGCTTCCCATTGATTTGATTTTTCTTGGTTGAATAGCTGTTCAGTCTCAAGTGGGATGAGACAAGGTCGACTATCTTAATAGTTCTAAGGGCATGTTTGGCTAAGCTTAACTAAAATGAAAGTCATTTAAGTAATTATTTTGTTTCCAAATATGTCTGGATTTGAAATGTTCATAGTTTCAACTTTTAAGTAGATAAGTTACTTTCTTACCTTCCTCTTGAAAAAAGTAACTTACTTTGTTTAAATTTTTTGATTGATAAAAGAATTACTTATTTTGCAACTTGTACAATCATAAACAAACTACTTTATAAGCTTAGCCAAACATGTTCTTAGTCTAACATGTGACGTGGGGACAGTACTGACTGTAGAGTAGAGTGGTAGTGTGAAAATGCAGACTTGTATGACCAACTACCTAGAGCATAATTTTTCAAAGTCAAATTTGGCTGATAAGAACGTAGACTGGAATATGTATAATATCATGAATAATATTAGTCCAACTTGTAAAGACTAGATCAAATACCAGTGGATGAAATAAAGGAAAACAGCTAGTTCTTTGCTCTTAGAAACTCGCAAGGAAAAAAGAAGATTTATTGATTACAGATTTCAGATAGCGTGCTCTCTCAGAAGATGATGATTTTCTTGTTCTATTTAGTATATTTCTTACAAGCAATACTTGTTGCAGCTCAAGATGATTGCCAGCCAACAAGGTGCCTCGATTCCGGCCCTGTTATCCAGTTCCCGTTTCGCATAAAAGGCCAACAACCTGAACACTGTGGCTACCCGGGCTTCGATCTTTCGTGCAATCCCATCAACAACATCACGGAGTTTGAGTTCCAATTTCCGGTTAAGGCCTCGACCAACAAAATTGTGATTCCATTTTCAGCCAAAGCTTCTGTTCAAGTAATCGATTACAAACTTCAAGTTATACATGTTTCCGTCCTCAATGGCTCGTGTCTACCAAAACAGGTTCCTGTTTTCAACTCCACAGCATCTCCTTTCGAGATGTTTTATCAGTATAATGTGGATGCTAGTGGCTATACTCTTTTCAATTGTTCTGCAAAGCCGGAGGCTAACTCCTATTCCGGCCCGATCACTTGCCTGGGCAGCTCAAAGTATCAAGTCTATGCCTTCAGATCATATTATTCGGTTACAGATTTTTCTCTGTCGAGTTGTGTGAAGATGTACAACATTTCAGATGTCTCGGAAGTAATTTTTCGGGGGCTGTCTGAATATTTAACTGATGATACTCAACTGCATTGGTCGACACCATTTTGCGGAAATTGTGAAGCAACGGGAAAACAATGCAGGTTCAAGAACAATGGAATGAATAACGAAACTGAATGTTTTGAGATCCCCAAACAGCCTGAAAATGACAAAGGTACGAGGTTTTCTATCTCTTATATATTTCTGCACTGCAGATTAGGCCTTTCTGCTTTCCTATTTATTCCGCTATATTTCACTTTCTTGATTTTTGTGGGAATTTAAGTGATCCGATAGGCTAAAAAAGTCCATTGTTTTCTCTTGCAGGTGCCTCAAAAAAGAGGGTTATTTTGGGTGTATCGATTGGTTTGTTTTCATTCGTACTAGTTGTCGTTGCATTGTATGGCTTCTATAGGTTAAAGAAAAGAAATGAGAATAGAAGGATTGAACAATTTTTAGAGGAATATAAAGCTCTTAGGCCTGCAAGATACTCTTATGCAGATATCAAGAAAATTACAAACGGATTTAGGTCCAAACTAGGAAAAGGAGGTTACGGTACAGTGTTCAAAGGGAAGCTCTCGAATGACATTCTTGTAGCTGTGAAGGTTTTGAATAACATCAAAGGAAATGGTGATGAATTTATCAATGAAGTGAGTACAATAGGAAAAATCCACCATGTGAATGTGGTTCGTCTGGTGGGATATTGTGCAGATGGATATAGACGCGCTCTTGTATACGAATTCTTACCTAATGATTCTCTCGATAAGTTCATATCATCAGGAAATCAAAGTCGAACCCTTGGATGGGAGAAGTTGCACAAAATTGCTCTCGGAATAGCCAAAGGAATCAACTATCTTCATCAAGGCTGCAACCAAAGGATCCTCCATTTCGATATCAAACCACATAACATCTTGCTAGACCATAACCTCAGTCCCAAAGTGGCTGATTTTGGTTTAGCGAAAATGTGTTCGAAGGATCAAAGCATAGTAACCATGACTGCAGCCCGCGGGACAATAGGCTACATTGCACCAGAGGTCTTCTCTAGGAACTTTGGGAACGTGTCGTATAAATCAGACATTTACAGTTTTGGAATGTTGTTACTCGACCTCGTCGGAGGAAGGAAGAACTTCCATGCCAGAGCAGCTGACAGTAGCCAAGTTTATTTTCCAGAATGGATGTACAATCAACTAGATAAAGGAGAAGATATAGAAATCCAAATTGAGAGAGAGAAGGATACTAAAATAGCAAAAAGACTAATAATTGTTGGGCTCTGGTGTATCCAGTGGTATCCAGCCGATCGACCTTCAATGAAGGTCGTGATTCAAATGCTCGAAGGCGAAAACATGCCGGTCATGCCACCAAATCCTTTTGCTGCTTCAGAATCTGCAAATATAAATACATCAGCTACCAGTGGAAGCCTATTTAATAGTGAGTTTGATAGCATTTCTGAAAGAAGTGGGAGCAATAATTTAGTGTCTTCTTGAATTGTAAATTGTATGACAGTATTTGATACTATGTTGTCTCTTAACTATGGATGTTTTGTTCATGTATTTACTACATTGGAGTTGTGTATTGCATGTCACAATTTATGGTCTTGTTATAGTTACTGACTATTGACAACTTGGCTTTTCTCTACAACAAGATGTAGAATTTTTTTGGAGAAAATATGCTTCTCTTGAAACTATTAATACTATAAGAGATAATTTTTTAATGTGAGAAGATTATATGAACAAACAACAAACAAAGTCTTGTTTATAAATTGGAGTTGCATATTTGACTATAGGTGGATTTTTTATGTCAACATGTTTTATAACATTTTGGAAAATGGTCCTCAATCTATGGCCTATTTAGTAAGTTGATCCCCACCTTTAAATTGATATTTTTTATCCTCAACTTCACAACTTGTTGCACAAATACTCTTGAAAGAAGAAAAGTGTCGAAATTTTTACTAAAATATCATGTGCAAAGTATGTCGTACATTGTTTTAATGAAATTAAATATAAAGGAAATAGGGCAAAAATTAATATCTCCCTACGCCACACTAGCACCAAACTAGGGGCTCGTCTCTGCCCTTAGACACCCGAACTCAGCTTGGCCCTATAGACGACCAAAGCTGTCTACAAGCTGTCTCTTTTTTAAAAATTCTAAAAATTGAAACCCTCTTTCTCTTTTCGAGCTTGGAAACAGCTACTTTAAATATAGGCGGTTTACATTATATACGAACAAGATATCACGTGTACAAGATATCACTTCGGAGAGTCTCATCATCTCAATTATCTCTATCAATGCCATGGAGCATCTAGAAGTAGAATTGGTTGACTCACATTTGAAAAAATATATGGAAGAAAGATGTAGAATAATATATTTTATACTAATATTGGATAGAAATAACTCAAATAAGTAAATTTGGAGACAATAAAACTTTGGATTATATAATAAAAGAGCTAAGATGGAGTATATCATAAAATATTTCAAGACCAAAATACTTAAAGGTGCTTGTAATGACGCCAACGATTTTGTAACGCCTTGAGTCATAAATTTTTTAATCTTGACAACATAAATATTCTAATATTTGACGAGTGTCATAATGTAGAAGGCAATTACAATAATGCTTGCATCATTGGTTGCTGACGTGTAAATATTATCACCAACAAAATCACATATAGTACTTGATGAGAAAATATTAGTTAGGACCTGTTTGATTGGATAGTTTTTTCATGGAAAATGAAAAATATTTTCCATTTCCCCACCAACGTGTTGTTTGATGACAAAAAATTTAGAAGGAAAAAATTTTCCCTCCCGCCCGCCCGCCCGCCCACGCACCCACGCACGCACCCATTTGCCTTATATTTGGGGAATTCATTTTCGCACCATTTTGGTGGGAAAATGAATTTCATGTTCTGGCCGTCTTTTTATTATTTTTTTTTTTATTTTATTTTTTTTGCAATGGAAATAATTTTCATAATCAATTGTAAAAAAAATCACTTTAATGGACAATTTTCATGTAAAACGAAACTAAACGAACACTAAATTTTGATGAAAAATGGTGAAAAAATAGTTTCGAGCAATTTTTTTTTTCTTTTTTTTACTTTTTGGTAATGATAACAAATTTCATAACCAATTGTAAAAAAAAAATTCAATTTAATGAACAATTTCTATGTAAAATAAAGCCAAACGTGAACAAAAAATCAAAAATTTTAAAATTTTTCGGGTGGAAAATTATACCAATCAAACACACTTAATTAACAATTCCTTAAAAAACAAGTTCTAGGCAATTATTTTCCCTAAAATTAATTTTATTTCCACTCATTTTCCACCCTTAGTGATGACTTCATAACCGATCTCAATCTCGAGGTCAGGTTATTACATTCTTCCCAAATAGGTTATACACTGAGGTCGAGGTCGAGCGTTACCTCTGAGATAATAACCCGAACTCAACCTAAACTTTTTCATTTATGCTCCACGACAGAATGCATAAGGTCGAGATCGAGGTTCCAGTCAAGTACATCAGCCTCGCTGTCCCTGCCTCACGTGCCTCCCTCCAACCTCACGTGACCAAAGAATATTAGTTCAACTTAACCACTAAACCCCTAACTTACCATAAAACTCACCTTATCTCAAAGCAATACAATCCCAGGACAACTTCCAGCAAGTTGATCCGCTCCTAACCAACCCCCACCGGAGACCATCCTAGTCCCCAGGAGATATCATCAGGAGAACAACCTCACCCATCGGCAACAGTGGCTCTCGGTGCATTGGAGGAACTCCGCCAGCAGGTAGCCACGCTTACTCAACTGCTACATCAGAGAAACACACCCCCAATACCCTCCCCGCAAAGCAGTCTCATGGCTGAGGATCGGGCCGCGAGCACGAGCCACGGTGACTCGGAGTCTCGAATGCACAACATATCCCCGTTGGTTCAAGACCAGTTACTATAGACTCGGCTAATCTTGCACGGATCATCCAAGAGGGAATCACGATCGGAATGCTCCAGAAGTCCCAGGCCGCAACAGGATTCACCCCAAACACACCTTTTACCCCTGAAGTGTTATCATACCCCCTACCGGATCGGTTTAAGTACCCTCGGGTGACGGAGTATGACGGGACAACTGACCCTATCAACCATCTCAACATATACACAGATATCATGAACTTGCAAGTTGCACCCGATACTGTAATGTGCAAGGCCTTTCCTCAGACACTTACCAACGCAGCCAGAGATTGGTCTCCACATTGGAACCCAACTCCATATCTTCATTTTTAGACCTAGCAGACAAGTTTTCCGCGTTCTTTGCAAGTAGTAAGCGCATTAGGAAAACGGCCGCATCACTCATGTAAATGCGTCAGGGACCTGGCGAGACACTTCGAAATTTCATGGTAAAGTTTAATAAGGAGAGACTTATGATCCCCGATCTGCACATTACATTTGCGGTCTCTGCCCTAACGTACGCCGTAAGATGTGAAGCGTTCAAGATGTCACTGTCAAAGACCCCTCAAAGTCGATAACCGACTTACTTACCCTAGCAGAGAAATACATTAATATGGAGGAGACTATGTTTCCAAAAAGGAATGCCCTACCATCAAAAAAGCCCGACCTTAAGAGGCCACATGAGTTCAATCCACACCCGGAACCCTTCCAGAACAAGCCAAGGCAAGACCAACCTCCAACACTATTCACTTACTTGAACACCACGAGATCTAATATTTTAATGGAAGACCCGTGACAAAAGCAAGTACTGTGACTTTCATAAAGATCATGGACACACGACAGAAGGTTGCTTCGCTCTAAAGCGGGAGATCGAGGTTCTCACCAAGAGGGGTTTCCTGGGCACATACGTCAGCTAAGACAAGCGCCAGCGAAACAACCAAAATAGGGGTAAGGCCCCTGACGATGGGGGCGATAAACAACCAACCGCATGGAATATCAATATCATTATCGGATGAACGACCTCGGGGGGAGACTCCAACAGCAGGCGTAAGCAGTACACTCGGCAATACCACTCGATCTCAAGCCTGGATCTCGGTGATGTGGGAGATATTACCTTCGGATCAGAAGACCTGGAGGGCGTGTCTTTTCCTCATGATGATACCTTGGTCATATCGGCGATCATTGCCAATTTTGAAGTAAGAAGGATTCTAGTGGACAATGGGAGCGCTGCTAACGTACTTTCACATGAGGCTTTCATTCAGATGGGTATATCAGGTGAGCAGCTCAAGCTGGTAAAAACCCCCCTTCAGAGGTTCGGAGGTGGTGTCGTCATTCCGGAGGGCATTATTGGGTTACCTCTCACATTGGGGTCAGAGGGAAGTCAAGTCAAGCATATCATAACATTCCAAGTGGTTCGCACTCCTATGGCGTACAACGCCATACTTGAAAGGTCGTTGCTAAACAAAATCAAGGCGATTGTCTCAACTTTTCATCTGGCAGTGAAGTTTCCTACTAGTAATGGGGTCGGAGTAGTCCGAGGAAGTCAAACAGTAGCCAGACAGTGCTATGTTACCAGCGTTCGTGAGATCAAGGCTGACGTCATGCAACTCTATGAGGTCGAGCCTGACCTCGAGCATCATGGGAGACTTGCTCCGGTGGAAGAGATGGACGAGGTCGAGCTCGAGCCTGGAAGAAAAGTCACCATTGGCTAAGACCTTGATGCTACAACCAAGGCCCAACTTGTTAGCTACCTAGCCCGCAACATTGATGTATTTGCTTGAAACGTTGAAGATATGCCGGGAATAGACCCTGAGGTTGTAGAACACAGGCTTAACCTAACCCCGGGTGCGAGACCAATAAAGTAGAGAAGGAGGCAGTTTGCACCCGAATGGCGGAAAGTCATACGAGAAGAAGTTTCCAAGCTCATCAAGGCAAAGTTCATTCCGGAAGTCCAATATCCCAATTGGCTTGCCAATTTCGTTCTTGTTAAGAAAGCCAATGGAAAGTGGAGAGTGTGCATTGACTTTACAGATCTGAACAAAGAATGCCCTAAGGATAGCTATCCCCTTCCTCGAATTGATAGTCTTGTGGACAGTACCTCAAGCCATAAATTATACAGTTTTCTTGATGCATTCTCTGGGTACCATCAAATTCTTATGTCAGCAGAGGATTAGGATAAGACCTCATTTATGGCAGATTCAGCCATTTACTGCTACAGGGTCATGCCCTTCGGATTGAAAAATGCGGGAGCCACGTATCAAAGGTTTGTCAACAAGGTCATCGCTCACCTAATAGGGAAGAACATCGAGGCATACGTAGACGACATGGTAGTCAAGAGAAAACTAGCGGATGGCCATATTTCAGACCTTGAAGAGGTCTTTGCCACGCTGCAGAAGTACAGGATGAAGCTGTACCCCGCGAAATGTATGTTCGGAGTGGCATCCAGCAAGTTTTTGGGTTTCATGATCACGCACAGAGGAATAGAGGCCAACCCAGACAAGATCCAATCCTTGATATCCATGGAAGCACCGGCATGCAAGAAAGATATTCAAAAGTTGGCAGGCCAAATGGCAGCGTTGAATAGATTCGTTTCTCGAACAGCTGACAGAAACCTCCCTTTCTTCAAAACTCTAAGGGGTAACCAGAACTTTAAGTGGAATGAAGAATGCAATGTTGCCTTTTGAGAGCTGAAGCAAACATTATTAACACCCCCGGTCCTCACGAAGCAAGAACCGGGTGATACGTTACTGTTGTACTTAGCCATTTCGGAGAACGCGGTAAGTGGAGTGTTGGTGAAGGAGGTTGGAAAGGTTTAGCGACCTATTTACTATGTTAGTAAAGTGCTTCTCGATGAAAAGACTCGGTACACATTAGCTGAACAACTTGCACTCACGTTGGTCATAGCAACCAGGAAGCTGAATCAATACTTCCAGTCTCATCCAATTGTTGTGCTCACCAATCAACCACGCAGGCACATACTTCAGAAGTCGAATGTCTCGAGAAGACTACTGAAGTGGGCAGTTGAGCTGGGCGAGTTTGATATAGAGTTTAAGCCACGTCCCGCCATCAAGGCACAAGCCTTAGCAGACTTCATCACAAAACTTACCCCTAGGTCTCGGGGCCAGCTGAGTACTGACCCGATCAAGACCTTGGAAACTTGAGAAATCTTCGTAGATGGGGCGTCGAACAGTTCGAGATCGAGTGCCGAGGTCATCGTCACTAACCCCAGCAAGGACATTGAGATGCAATGCGCGTTTAGGTTCGAATTTGAAGCCACCAACAACGAAGCAGAGTATGAGGCTATCATCCTAGCTCTAGAACTGGCGTACAAACTTGAACTCAAGTACATCAAATTTTCTAGCGACTCACAGCTTGTGGTCGGCCAAATTGAGGGAACTTTCGAGAGAAAAGATGAGCCTGTATTGTCCAAAGGTACATGACATTCAGAGAAGGTTCAAGATCTGTAAGATCATCAAGATCGCTAGAACTGATAATACGAAAGCCGATACACTATCTAGACTAATGTTCATGGGGATAGACGGACTGCACTGAACAGTACACATCAAGATGGTGACAGAGCCTAGCATAAAGCAGAAGCCAGGCGTCATGGACATAGATTATGAGCCGTCTTGGATGGACCCAATTTCGGAATACTTGACAGTCCGGAGCCTACCATCTGACCCTCGGGAAGAGAGAAACATCAAGACCAGGGCTTCAAGGTATTGCGTTATTGGAGGTATCTTATTCCGCAGGAGTTTCACTCTACCCTACCTCAGATGTCCCAAGCCTTAGCAGAAGTTCACGAAAGTATTTGTGGAAATCATCAGGGAGCTCGTGCGCTTGCTTACAAACTCATCAGGTATGGATATTATTGGCCAAACATGAAGAAAGATGCGTCGGACTACGTAAAGAAGTGTGATAAGTGCCACAGGTTCGATGATAAGCACGTTTTACATACTTATTTTACTGTCAAAATATAGGCAATTGTCGATTAATATGTTGGAATATAGCTTAATTCTATGCAATTCATGTTTTGCAGGACAAGTGATGAATGTAGTGGAAATAAGGAGAAACAATTGAAAAATGACCAGAATGGAAGAAAGTGAAAGTTCAGGGACTAAAATGTAAATACTCAAAAATTATGTCAGGGCTCACGATGAAGGTTCTAGAGTGCTAAGGGTCAATTGGAAGCAATTAGAAGTCAAAAAGGAATGGAATATTATCAAAATCAATTTCCAATTCGCACAAGATATATTCCATATTTTTAGCCAAAAATTGAGACCCATTTTTGGCATAGTAAAAGTCCTAATTGGAAAAGATCTATTTAACAAAGTTGCATCTCTTCGAGTTATCTTTCTAATACATTTTGAATCGTTTAAATCGGATATCGAAAGAGAAAACTATAACCAAATTACTGACTGCTGTGCGGAGACAAAAAATCCGCGCGCGAAAGGAACTTTCCTTATTCGATTAGAACTCTTTTGGGAACCAATTTGGACGTGATTTTCATCCAATTTTCGACTCTTACACATATTTAACAGCAGAATACATATGAAGGAGGCCCCCATACACCATTCTTCTCCTCTTTGGCTCAAGAAACTCATGGAGAACTAAAGATCTTGGTGAAACTACGAAGGAACTCTATTGGAATTGGTAATTTCATATCTTTTATTCATTTAATTTGATCTTTTCATTGTCAAACAATGCTTGAATTTAGATTTTCATTCTCTTGAATTTATATTGAAATCGGTTTAACATTTACAAGATTTTTCATGGATTCAGTCATGCTTTTCTCATTGTTCAATCAACTATTTATTGAGTTTTAATTTCAATTATTTATTGTTGAGATTGGTTTAACAATTAATATATCCTTCATAGATCCAGTAATGCTACTTCTATCGTTAGATTAAACTAGTTGTTGAATTTTAATCTCAATTTCACCTTATTAGCGGATTGATTCTGCCTTATGCTTGATGTATATGGTTGATCTTTGATCTTATTCCAATAAAATTGTGCGAATATGTCTTAAGTCTAAATTCTAGGATTACATTTGTAAATTAAATTGATTTTCACGATATATCTTCCAATTAGAGTGTCGGAATGAAAGCCTCTAATTGTGTTATAAAAATGAATAATTAATATGATTGATCCAATCCAATTGAGAGAATTCCGACACTTCACTGCTTCAAATTATTGATTTTAATTTCACCTTTCAATATTAAATTTTATTACACATTTGAGAGAACAATTCAACATTTTTGATTCTTAAAATATTCTTCCATCTCCCTGTGTATATGACACCCCAAAGATGTGCTACAACTACCGTGTTATTCTTTGGGCGTAATCAAATTTTGGCGCCGTTGTCGGGAAGACGGTACAGAATACGTAAGGAACGACTACAAAAGGGTGACATCGTTCCTTTTATTTTGTTTTTAGTTCGTTTAATTTTCTTTATTGTATTTTTCCTATTTTCACTTTATTTTCTTTTACTTTTTCTATGAGCAGGTATCAAGGAGAACGAGGAAGACGCAGAGTTTGAACATTTTTTTAATCCTGCTTTTGATTCTGCATCTGTTAAAACTAACACCACATCACATAACACAATGTCTGACAGTGAGCATGATGTACCGTATAGAACTTTGCATGATTATCTGCACCCCACGCGTACATCTATACATTCATGTATTATGTTTCCACCCAACATGCCACGTGTAGATTTTAAACCTGGAATGATTCAACTTCTTCCTAATTTCCATGGACTTGAAAATGAGAACCCGTATGTGCATGTTAGGGAATTCGAGGAGGTTGTAGCAACCTTCCACAATCAACATGGTACAATGGATGCAATTAGGCTCAAATTCTTCCCATTTTCTAGGAAATGGCTAAGAGCTGGTTGTATTCATTGAGACCACATTCGATTGGAACTTGGTCTGAAATGACCCAAGCATTCTTTGACAAATACTTTCCCCACCACAAAACTACTGCTTTGAAAAAGCAGATATCTTCTTTTATCCAAAAGGAGAGTGAAACTTTATATCAAGCGTAGAAAAGGTATAAAGAACTCCAAGCTCTTTGTCCGCACCATGGTTATGACAGTTGGCACATCGTGAGTTATTTCTATGAAGGGTTAACATCTAGAGAGCGTCAGTTTGTTGAAATGATGTGTAATGGTGATTTCCTACAAAAAGATCCAGATGAGGCTATAGGATATTTAGATGACTTAGCTGAAAAAGCCCGCACTTGGACTGGCCCTAGTGCTACTGATAGCACCAATAGGTCACGAGCCGTATGAAATCCTTCTAGTGTAGGCAACTACCGTCTTAGGGAAGAAAACAATCTTAGAGCTAATAGCCAACATGATTTGATCTTAGAATACCTTAGGCAGGTAAAAATCAATCTACCTCTCTTGCATGTGATTTCTCGAATTCCTACGTATGCAAAAGTCCTCAAAGACTTGTGCACTGTGAAAAGGAAGCATCATGTCAAGAAAATTACTTTCTTGACTGAGTAAATGAGTGCAGTGATTGAGCAGAAAGTCCCACCAAAATATAAGGATCCTAGTTGTCATACAATTTCTTGCATCATTGGGATGCACAAGCCCTTCTTGACTTAGGAGCTAGTGTTAACCTCATGCCTTATGCCATTTATCTACTGCTAGGCCTAGGTGAGATTACACCTACAACCCTAGTTTTACAATTGGCTGATCGTTCAACTATATGACCTAGATGAGTAGTTGAGGATGTTTTGGTGCAAATAGACAAATTTTCTTATCCTGTTGACTTCCTAGTTCTAGATTTGAAAGTTGATGTGAATGTGACCTCCAAAATACCTATTATTCTTGGTAGACCATTTCTTGCTACTGCTAATGCTCTTATCAATTACAGGAATGGTCTAATGAAGCCATCTTTTGGAAATATGACTCTTGAAGTCAATATTTTTCACATCACTAAGTAGCTTATGGAAGATGATAAGTGTCATCAAACGTACATGGTTGATGCACTCACTCAGGAGGATGCACTTGCGACCATTGATTTCAATCCTTTAAACTCATTTCTTACAAATTCTGAAATACCTACACATTGCAATAATGAAGAATATGCTAATATTTGTGCTGTTTTTGCTAAATTTCAGGGTTATGGAACATCACCATGGCAACCAAAGTTTGAAGAACTACCAGCTAGAACTGGAGGGCAGCAACCATCAAGTATTGAGAGTCCAACACCGGAGCTGAAACTACTACCCCCAGGACTGAAACATGTGTTCCTTGGACCAGGTGACACTTTCCCTGTAATTATTTCTTTAGAATTAAATGCTTCTCAAGGTAAACAGCTTCTGAACATTCTGAATGAACATAAATCTACACTAGGATGGACTATAGCTGATATCAAGGGTATAAGCCCTCTAATTTGCTCACATAAAATTTACGTAAAGGAGGGGACTAATCCTAAAAGAGACCCCCAGCGTAGGTTAAACCCCACCATGAAAGAAGTTGTTAAAAATGAGGTGCTTAAACTGTTAGATGCTGGTATTATTTACCCCATTGCAGATAGTAAATAGGTTAGTTCAACGCAAGTGGTTCCTAAAAAGTCGGGTGTCACGGTGGTTAAAAACGACTTGGTGAAATGGTCCCTACAAAGACTGTGACTGGATGGCGCATGTGTATTGATTATAGGAAGTTGAATGCTGCCACTCACAAGGACCATTTTCCCCTCCTATTTCTGGACCAAATTCTTGAGCGTGTAGCTGGCCATCCTTTTTACTGTTTCTTGGACGGTTATTCTGGTTACTATCAAATTGAGATAGCTTTGGAGGACCAAGAAAAGACCACATTTACTTGTCCTTTTGGTACCTATGCATTTCGTAAGATGTCATTTAGATTATGTAACGCTCCTGCTACTTTTCAACGATGCATGATGAGTATGTTTAGTGATATGGTAGAAACCTGTATGGAAGTTTTTATGGATGACTTAACTGTTTTTGGTACTTCTTTTGATACATGCTTGTTAAACTTGGAGAGAGTTCTAACCCGATATGAGGAAAATGGGTTAGTTTTAAATTGGGAAAAATGTCATTTTATGGTATCTTCAGGTATTGTCCTAGGTCATGTTGTTTCATCTAAGGATATAGAGGTTGACAAATCTAAGATTGAATTGATCTCCAAACTACCCACACCTAAGACAACCAAAGATATTAGATCTTTCCTTGGCCACGCAGGTTTCTATAGAAGGTTTATACAAAAAATTTCATCAATATCTAGACCTTTATGTAATCTCTTAGCCAAAGATGCTATCTTTGATTGGACCCCAGCTTGCCAAGAGGCGCTTAAAACTTTGACCGACAAGCTAACTTCAGTATCCATAATGCAATCACCTAATTGGTCATTACCATTTGAAATTATGTGTGATGCTAGCAATTATGCGGTAGGTGCTGTCCTTGGACAACGAAGGGAGGGTAAACCTTTTGTTATTTACTATGCTAGTAGGACCTTAAATAGTGCTCAAATGAACTACTCTACAACTGAGAAGGAATTACTAGCTGTAGTCTTTGCTTTAGATAAGTTTCGATCCTATTTAATTGGTTCTCCTATCACAATCTTAACAGACCATTCTGCTCTTAAGTACCTTCTTTCCAAGAAGGATGCTAAGGCACGACTGATTAGGTGCATTTTACTCCTACAGGAATTTGACATTGCTATTAAAGATAAAAAGAGGGTAGAAAATATGGTAGCAGACTGTTCGCTTGAAAATATACCGCAAGTGCACGGATCGCGTACAAGTAATAAAGTGGACTTTTTGAGTCCGGGTTGTCCATCCCTCGAGGAATGTTACTTTAGATTACATGACTTTAATAAATTTAGTTCTAACAATCAAATGAAACACACACAATTAAAAATTAGATTTAAAAAGCGGTAAATAAACTAAAAAATCTACAAAATAAGAAAAACACAAATATTTGGAGATTTCGGATGAAGAACGTGGTTGGGATTCATGGTTTCATTTAACCATCGCCTAATTAATTTATCTACAAGCCAATTAATGAATTACTCATTTACTATATTAGACCCGATCTTCCAATTTTAGTTAATTACCTCTCTCGAGTGAAATTAACCCTAATTGATTGGTTTAACCTACTATATTCCTATGTCGATTACAATCAAACAATCGCATTCAATCATTGTGAAAATAGCTCATTGGGTCACCTATGGCTAATGGTATATCTCTATCCATTACACAAACCTAGGGTTCCTACTATTTGGTCTAAAATACACAATCTTCTCTCGAACGATGTACAAATCACTAAACACAATCATCTATTGGCCACATAAATGAAAATGCATGGAAAGCAATAGTAGAAACGTATGAAAATAAGCAACTTAAAATCAAATGGCAAATATAGAAATTAATCAAGGCTAAGTCAACTAATTCCACAAATCCCAACACAATCAATTAGCCCATTTTATACATTTGATAATAAAGGAGAATATGCATAACATTCATTACAAAAATGGCAAAATAAATGAGAAAATACAAAGTATAGATAAAACCCCTTTTTTGAAACTTGGCTTTGATTTTCCCAAATACTTCTCTAAATCTTTGATTGAATCTCCTTGTACTCTTTGATTTAATCTCCAAAATTCCAAGCAAAAATGAAAAGAAAAAGAAAAGAAGAGAAAATGAAGGAAGAAAGAAAGGAGAGAAAGAAAAGAAAAGAAAATGGAAGAAGAAGAAAAGAGAGAAATCAAAGAAGAGGAGATAGAGAGGAAAATGCAAAACTCTACCAACGAGAACTAGGGTTTGAGTCATGGGATTTGGTCCTTAAATACTACCAAAACCGAGCACAACCAAAAGCCCAAAATACCCTCAAAATTTCTGGTTTTCTGCAATTTTTAACGCACATGTGCGCGTGTGTGCACTTAAAGTGCGCAGGTACGCACCATTCCAGAAGTGAAGTGCACACTAAACGTGCGCGGGTGCACTTTTGGTGAAATCTTTGCCATTTTGCAGTTAAGTCCTCCAATATTTGCGTGTTCGGTCCCACAACTATGATGTTGTACAATTTGGTACTCGAATTTGGATTTTCATTTCAATATTACCCTCCATAAATTACATCACAATGTCCTCCAACTTTCGGCACTTGTGTAACTTGATCCCAAACTTCACATCTTTGTACGTTTTGGTCCTTTTTTTATTCTTTTGCCTTGTTCTCTTACATTTGGATATTTTTGCCTACAAAAACAATAATTACATAATTGTGAATAGAAATTCGCTCATTTTAATCAATAATAAGTATATTTAAGTATTAAATAAGTGCGCAAAAACACACTTATCAAATACCCCCAAACTTAAACTCTTGTTCGTCCCGAGCAAGATTATCTATAACACAATCAAGTAACATGTGATAACGGCTAACACATTAGATAGCTTGCTATAAATATCCATGTGTGTAAAATTGTATAATCAATCAAATACGCTCCAAATAATGCTAACAAAATTCATTTTAGCTTATCCAATGTTCGATCGGTGTGTGGGTGCATAATTACTTTCAATCATCATCTAAATTAGGAAAAAGTTATCAAGACGGAAAAAATTTAGATTGGATCCAACCCGACCCTCAGTGGTCAAATATATCCTTTCCCGCTCTTGAGATTCACACTCCCAAATAGATATTTCATTTATTTCCCGAGGTGTAAATCTAAAGGTTGCTCTCAATCACTCTTTTCTTTTATCCGCTCTAGTTCGGTTGGATCTAACCGGCATTTTCAACATCTAGAAATGTGATGATTCTCCACTAATGAGTGCTTTCACAATCAAGCTTATACTAAGTAAGTCAAACCCACTAGTTATCTAAGCCCAAAATCAATTACAATTGCACCAAATCAAATTTTTCAATGAAAACTCAAGATTGACCTCACTCCCTTAAACTTTCTTATTGACCCTTGTAGCGAGCTTTAGGTCGATAACTCCCCGGTTGTTTAGACCAAAGGGTATCGGGTTTTGAGATACCCCAACGGACTTAATAACTCGAGTAAAAAAGGCTACGAAATGAGGCCCAAGATTCAACAAGTGCACTATCAATTTTTTTTTTTTTTTATCACAACATAACACCATGGCTTAGATTCCTAGCATATGGTCATTACCTAGCTTATACTTGGCAAAAGACACTCCACACAAATTTTTTTTTTCAACACGCATGGAATCAACACACTTCTAGATAATATCCTTTACCGACTCGGTCACCCCCAAACTTATCTCACAATATGATTAAGTGAAAGAGAAGAAAAGATAAGATTGATAAATTTAAACACAACTCACAACCTAGTTCTTACCAATTCAAAAATATCTCCATCAATCAAAAATCTCCACATCTAAATAACAATTAATCATGACTATTGTGCTCAAAGTGACTTAGGATCTCACATGGACAAGCAAATTTTGAAAAATTTAGGCACAAATAGCATATTTGGTCATAGCTCATGAATCAACAATAATTTTAAACATCAAACCATGCTAAGCCGGTAAGACTATCTAATATGTCAACACAAAATCATAACAATTAAAGTACAATCACCCCCAAACTTAAATCACACATTGTCCTCAATGTGTAAAAGAACAAGATAAAATAAAAGAGAGTGGGGGTAACGAAACTTCCCCGGTTTGGTGAAGAGGTACCAATGCTCTACTTGGACTTGTAATGCTTTTACACTTGGGCAAGTGACCTTCTTGTACACCAATCTACCCCCAAACTTGTGAGGAACAAAAGATATGTGGGACTACAAAAATTACCTACAAAAGATGATAGCTAATCAAATAAAAATAAGAAAAATGCATAAAATTAAATAAAAGACTAAAAGTTAGAAAATTGGGTTGCCTCCCAATGAGCGTTTTTTTATAGTCTTTAACTCGACTTTGACAATTAACTCATGGGCATCTAAAGAAGGCCTTGGATGCCTTGCCCATTTTTCTTCGTTTGGCTTTATTCCACTCTTCATTAGATCTCCAAAACTCAACATTGCCCATTTTCATATAATATGACTCACATATTACATCCAATTCAAATTCAACTATGAAGATTTCTACTTCCTTATCGGGTTTAACCACAAAATCAATATCTTGGCAATCAACTAAGTTGGAAGAGTGTAAGTTGATTTTCTCCTCATTGATTGCCACTTCCTCATTTAGCTCCGTTGTGATTAAATTTTCACTCATTTTAGGCTCTTCTTCAATGGTTGAACCCTCATCGGGTTGAATGATTAGTTCCCGGCAACATCGCCTAAAACTTGTTCGCTTGAAAATATACCGCAAGTGCACGGGTCGCGTACAAGTAATGAAGTGGACTTTTTGAGTCCGAGTTGTCGATCCCTCAAGGAGTGTTAATTTAGATTACATGACTTTAATAAATTTAATTCTAACAATCAAATGAAACACACACAATTAAACATTAGATTTGAAAAGCGGTAAATAAACTAAAAAATCTACAAAATAAGAAAAACACAAATACTTGGAGATTTCGGATGAAGAGCGTGGTTGGGATTCATGGTTTCGTTTAACCATCACCTAATTAATTTCTCTACAAGCCAATTAATGAATTACTCATTTACCATGTTAGACCCGATCTTCCAATTTTAGTTAATTACCTCTCTCGAGTGAAATTAACCCTAATTGATTGGTTTAACCTACTATATCTATATGTCGATTACAACTAAACAATCGCATTCAATCATTGTGAAAATAGCTCATTGGATCACTTAGGGCTAATGGTATATCTCTATCCATTACACAAACCTAGGGTTCCTACTATTTGGTCTAAAATACACAATCTTCTCTCGAACGATGTACAAATCACTAAACACAATCATCTATTGGCCACATAAATGAAAATGGATGGAAAACAATAGTAGAAACGCATGAAAATAAGCAACTTAAAATCAAATGGCAAATATATAAATTAATCAAGGCTAGGTCAACTAATTCCACAAATCTCAACACAATCAATTAGCTCATTTTATACATTTGATAACAAAGGAGAATATGCATAACATTCATTACAAAAATGGCAAAATAAATGAGAAAATACAAAGTATAGATAAAACCCCTTTTTTGAAGCTTGGCTTTGATTTTCCCAAATACTTCTCTAAATCTTTGATTGAATCTCCTTGTGCTCTTTGATTTAATCTCCAAAATCTCAAGCAAAAATGAAAAGAAAAAGAAAAGAAGAGAAAATGAAGGAAGAAAGAAAGGAGAGAAAGAAAAGAAAAGAAAATGGAAGAAGAAGAAAAGAGAGAAACCGAAGAAGAGGAGATAGAGAGGAAAATGCAAAACTCTACCAACTAGAACTATGGTTTGAGTCATGGGATTTGGTCCTTAAATCGAGCACAACCAAAAGCCCAAAATGCCCTCAAAATTTCTGGTTTTCGGCAATTTCCTGTGGAACTCGAGCACCGAGCCTTTTGAGCTATCAAACACTTTAACTTTGATCTAGATGAAGGTAGTAAACTTAGGAAGTTTAAGTTAACTGAGTTGGAGGAGTTGAGAAATGATGCTTACGAGAATGCTAAACTTTACAAAGCAAAAATGAAAACGTTTCATGATAGACACATTCTTCGAAAAACGTTTGAACCAAATTAGAAAGTTTACTTGTATGATTCCCGACTCCATAAACATCCAGGAAAACTTCGTTCTAGGTGGTCTGGTCCTTTTGTCGTGAAATAGGTCTTTAACCATGGGGCAATTGAAATCGAGGACCCTAAAGATGGTAGGATATTTAAAGTGAATGGACAGCGTTTAAAGATAGCGTATGGGCAACAGGTGCCTCTGGAGGAAGAAATTCCTCTTGCAGACCCGGTTTACCATCCTTGACACCTTCCAGGTCCGTCCTCACTTTAAATATTTTCATTTTTAGAATTTTTTTTTTTTTTTTTTTTTTTGCATTATTTTAGTTTCTTTCATTTCTTGCATTACCATCCAATTGAGTACTTTCAGGCTTCTTATACCTCAAGTTTTTGTTGATTCACTGCTATGCTCAGGTGACAAGTTTCCCTTATTTTCTTTGGTATTCATGCTTAAACATTGAGGGCAATGTTTCAATTACGTTTGGGGTGGAGCATGAGCTTTCATTCATCTCTTTACTGTAATTTTCGCATGTTTGTGTGTTTAAAAAAAATTCATGAGCTTTCATTCATCTATTCATTCATCTCTTTACTGCAATTTTCACATGTTTGTGTGTTTAAAAAAAATTAAAAAAATTCTATTTTTTTATCTTTTAGCATTGATTTTAATTATTGTTTTGTGTACTTGTGTGGGTTTAACAAATGTGCCAGCTCTGATGTGATTATTGGAATAGATGTCAGCTGTAAATGAAGAAAATAGTGCAGTATGAGATTAGTCTAAACCTGTTTATGTAGAACTTGATATTTCCTACGCACGTACTTATGTTTGGCATATTGAGTAATGATTCGATTCATTTTGTAGAGGATAGTGGAACTTAGTGATACAATCTAATAACATCTAGTGTCATGTTCCATAAATCCAAATATATGCTGGTTTGAAGATGATTGAACTGTTACAGGGAAACACTGAGATAAGTAGGGATTCCACGCATGAAAACCTTGTGTGGATTGTCTAAAACTCATTGAGATAAAAACGAGGTGAAAGCTTTAAGTTAGAGGTTAGTTTTAAAAATTGGATGTCTAAAAGAAAAGGGTCATTGCACTAATATTTGAGTACATAAAAAGCATCTTTTCGAGCCTATATAACTCGGGTGATTAAGCCTATGAGGGTGATTTAAAACCTGGTGCCCTATGGTCATCTGACTTAGGAGTTATCGGCCTAAAGCTCGTTACATGGGTTATATAGAAAGCAAATGAGAAGATACTCAAAGAAAAAGAGAAAAAAAATGGAGAAAAAAATGAAAAAAAAGAAAAAAAATATATTCAAATACATTGATTACGCCCCAGACATTCAGTTGACAAAACTACACATTTGACGAGAAGTAAGTAACTTAGTCTAGTCTTAAGGGTTAAAGTAATCAAAAATATAGGAGAATCCCGACTTGTTGAAGTGTGGACTTGTATGAGTAATATCTATCCAAACTAAGAGAGGATAAGGAACAGAATTGAATGGATTCAACTTAGGATACACCCCGGGAAAATTGAATGAAAAGCATAAGTTTGGGGGTGTGTGTATCTCTCGAGCGAGGAAAGTACATATTTGACTACTATGGGTCAGGGATTGAACCAATCATAATCTTAATATGTTGACATGAGTTTTCACACACACACACACACGTCAGGTTATGCATATAACAGGTGGAGACTGATTTAATTTTTGCACTGTTGTAATTGTTCATTTGTCTGACTACCAAATTTCAAACCTGAGACACGACATATTGTTAAACCATGTTGTTTGTAGAGTTAAGTTATATTGTTGTTGTTTGAGGACAAACAATAGTTCAAGTTTGGGGGAGTTTGATAAGTACGTTTTACATACTTATTTTACTGTCAAAACATGAGCAATTGTTGATTAATATGTTGGAATATAGGTTAATTCTATGCAATTCATGTTTTGCAGGACAAGTGATGAATGTAGCGGAAATAAGAAGAAACAATTGAAAAATGATTAGAATGGAAGAAAGCGAAAGTTCAGGGACTAAAGTGGAAATACTCAAAAATTATGTCGGGGCTCACGATGAAGGTTCAAGAGTGCTAAGGGTCGATTGGAAGCAATTAGAAGTCAAAAATGAATGGAATATTATCAAAATCAATTTCAAACTCGCACAAGATATATTCCAAATTTTTAGCAGAAGATTTTTCCAATTGGTATAGTAAAAGTCCGAATTGGAAAAGATCTATTTCTAACATAGTTGCATATCTTCGAGTTATCTTTCTAACGCATTTTGAATCGTCTAAATCGGATATCGAAAGAGAAAACTATAACCAAATTACTGACTGCTGTGCAGAGACAAAAAATCCTCGCGCGAAAGGAACTTTCCTTATTCGATTAGAACTCTTTTGGGAACCAATTTGGACGTGATTTTCATCTAATTTCCAACTCTTACAAATACTTAACAGTAGAATACATATGGAGGAGGCCCCCATACACCATTTTTCTCCTCTTTGGCTCAAGAAACTGATGGGGAACTAAAGATCTTGGTGAAACTACGAATGAACTCGATTGGAATTTGTGATTTCATATCTTTTATTCATTTACTTTGATCTTTTCATTGTCAAATAATGCTAGAATTTAGATTTTTATTCTCTTGAATTTATATTGAAATCGGTTTAATATTTACAAGATTTTTCATGGATTCAGTCATGTTTTTTCCATTGTTCAATCAACTATTTATTGAGTTTCAATTTCAATTATTTATTATTGAGATTTGTTTAACAATTATTATATCCTTCAAAGATCCAGTCATGCTTCTTCTATCATTAGATTAAACTAGTTGTTGAATTTTAATCTCAATTTCACTTTATTGACGGATTGATTACTGCCTTATGCTTGATGTATATGGTCGATCTTTGATCTTATTCCAATATAATTGTGTCAACTATGTCTTAAGTCTAAATTCTAGGATTACATTTGTAAATTAAATTGATTTTTACGATATATCTTCCGATTAGAGTATCGAGATGAAAGCCTCTAATTGTGTTATAAAAATGAATAATTGATATGATTGATCCAATCCAATTGAGGGAATTCCGACACTTCACTGCTTCGAATTATTGATTTTAATTTCACCTTTCAACATTAAATTTTATTACACATTTGAGAGAATAATTCAACCTTTTTGATTCTTTAAATATTCTTCCATCTCATGTGGATACGACACCCCAAAGTTGTACTACAACTACCACGTTATTCTTTGGGTGTAATCATTCGGCAATACCATACACACTCCTCCTGAAGAGCTAACTTCCATCCCTTATGCTACCCCTTTTGAGCAATGGGGAGTTGACATCCTTGGACCCTTTCCTTTGGCAAAGGTTCAAGTGAAATTCATTGCAGTGGCAATAGAGTACTTCACCAAGTGGGTAGAAGCTGAGCCCTTGGCGACAATCTCAGAACCAAAACTCTAATCATTCGTATGGAAGTCCATTGTGTGTAGGTTCGGGATACCGAAGGTTCTGATATCGGACAACGGGAGGCAGTTTGATAATTCACAGTTCAGGAATTTTTGTTCGAACCTCGGGATTGACCATCACCTAACATCGGTCTCACGCCCTCAGAGTAACGGTCTCGTAGAAGTAACTAACTGGATTATACTACAAGACCTTCGAACAAGGATTGGTGACGTTAAGGGGAGCTGGCCCGAAGAGTTGCCCGGCATACTTTGGACATACCGAACCTCTCATAAAACAGCAACTGGCGAGACTCCTTTCATGTTAGGTTTTAGCACGAAAGCCGTGTTACCGGTCGAGGTCAGTCTCCCAACGTACAGGATGATTGAGCCAAACGTTGAAGGGCGAACTACCGAGCATCTCGATCTATTGGAAGAAGTACGAGAACAAGCCTCACTTAGGGCCGCGAGTTATCAAAGCAAAACAGCAAGGTATTTCAACACCAAGGTCAAGACAAGAAGGTTCAGAGTTGGTGACTTGGTCCTAAGGAGGGCGGTGGCTGGCGGACATCCTCTAGGGAAGCTAGGACCGGTGTGGGAATGGCCTTTTGAGGTTATTCGAAAATTGAAAGACGGTGCATACAGCTTGAAGGATACCTCGGGAAGACCACTTCCGAGGCCATGGAATGCTGAAAACTTGAAAATTTATTACAAGTAACTGATTGGGCAACCAGAATCCTACGACACGATAGTTTCCTCAGTTAGAGCTTAGTTCTTGCCACGAGGCGCTAACAATCAAAAAATTTATTTTTAGTAGCTGGCTATGCAACCAAGTACGTAGGATCTGGGATGTTTTCAGTTCGTGCTTAGTTTTTCCCTCTACCATTACGTTCTAGCTTGGGCTTATGTCCCCTTAAATAGTTTACTCTTTCAAACTATAGCGTATATGCCGTGTAACGTTCGTTAATTTAATACACTGAAGTGCATCATGGCAACAAGTTGTCCTAAGAATACCACAGATATCACAACACATGACCCGACCTCAACCCCTAAAAATTCAGAAATCATCCATGATGCCAACATACAATGGTCGAGCTCGAGCTCATTACAAAATGTCACTCGAGCTACTAGGCCAACAAGCCTAGTTGCACGACTCGAGGTGATTAAAGACTCGAGCCACTTGGCCAAAATCAGCCAAGTAACACGCTCGAGCCCATCATAAAACGTTACTCGAGTTACTTGGCCAACAGGCCCAGTTGTACGACTCGAGGTGATTAAAGACTCGAGCCACTTACCAAAATCAGCCAAGTAACACACTCGAGCTCATCACAAAACGTCACTCGAGCTACTTTGCACGACTCGAGGTGATTAAAGACTCGAGCCACTTGGCCAAAATCAGCCAAGTAACATGCTCGAGCTCATCACAAAACGTCACTAGAGTTACTAGGCCAACAGGCCCAGTTGCACGACTCGAGGTGATTAAAGACTCGAGCCACTTGGCCGAAATCAGCCAAGTAACACGCTCGAGTTGATCACAAAATGTCACTCAAACTACTAGGCCAACAGGCCCAGTTGCACGACTCAAGCCACATGGCTGAAATCAGCCAAGTAACACGCTCGAGCTCATCACAAAATGCCACTCGAGCTACTAGGCCAACAGGCCGAGTTACACGACTCGAGGTGATTAAAGACTCGAGCCACTTGGCCAAATTCAGCCAAGTAACACGCTCGAGCTGGCTATGATCAGAGGATCGAGCTTATCTAGTCGTTAGTCGGTCATGCAAAGAGATCGAGGCTATTGAGCATCGAAGTTTGTTTCACCATGTCTCACAACATCAATTATAGCGAACAACGCAAAATACCGAGCTTCTATTTTCAAACAAAAAGTCGCGACCCCATCTCGGGGAAAGAACTTACAACTTGTTCAAATTCAAAAAACAAAAACAAAAAAAACATTACATATCGAGCTCAATAAAAGCTAATCAAGGTCGGTGGCATCAGTAGTAGTATCAGGGTCAGGGGTGCCAGCTTCCTTCCCTTCTTCATCATCAGCCTCGACCTCGGAGGAAGACAGTTCGAGCTCATTGGCCCTTTCATTCACAGACGTCAACTCTTTGACGAGAGGTTTTTGGTCTTCGGGGAGCCTGGTCCTGAGGAAAGAGCAAGCCAGCCTGAGGGCATAATAGTAAGACCCCGACCCATATTGCCCGAGCAGAGTTTTCTGCTCCTCAGACTTTTTGAAGTCCTCAATCGGTTGAGTTCGGGCTTGGACTACCTGGCTCTCGAACTCTTTTTTCGCTTGCAGAAGCTCGAGTTTGGCCTCCTCAGCTTGGTTTTTAGCCTCACCAACCTAATCCCGAGCATTCCCTATCTCGATCCGAACGAGATTGTGCTCGACCTCAAGCTCTCGAATTCTCCTGTCCTTTTCTTCGTTCAATGCCTCGAGCTCGGCCACTTTGCTCGAAGCCCCGAGGCTCTTCAAAAATAAACCTCGAGCCATGCTCAGGGCCTACGCACGAAATGAGAGTTTAGTATCGAGGCAATAACTAACATGAAAAATTATGCAAATAAATGATACCTTGAGGGTTGCGAGTTCGAGTGCCCTGACTCCCTCACCAAGCTCGACCTCATCTCGGTACTTGTTCACAAGACTTGGAATCAAAGGAGATCGAGCGTGCTCGTCGAGAGCCGAGCTCGGTAGAGGAACCTATTTCCTCTAAGTCGACGATCTCGAGCATAGCCCGAGGAGTGGATGATTGTGTTCAGGGGGATGGCTGAGGCACCTGTGAAGGACTCTTCAAGGACTGTCCAGTCCCACTTGGCATTCTGCTCGTGTTAGACTCCCGAGCCCTTTTCTTCCCCTTCGACGGGGCGGGCTCCTTCTGCCTCGGGCCATTGGCCTTCTACTGAACGTTCGAAAGTAAGGCGAAAGGATCAAGCGACATCTCCAAATCTGCATAAAAAGAATACAAGACATTAGCTCGAGCTAAGCTCGAGGAAACAGGTCACAACAGTAAGGATATGACTCGTACCCTCGATGCCCCTCACATTGGCGAGGTCGAGAGTGTCTTCCTCGAACAAGAAGTCGATCTTAGCTGCCGTGGCTCGTGGTTAACTAACCTAAGCCTATCCCTTTCCAAAACCTTGAAGTAGGCTTGTCCCTCATTAAACCTATTCTTATCAGGGACTTACCACATTGGCCTAAAGGGGTGATCGAGGTTTTGTGGCTTCACAAAAAAGTACCTTTCTTTCCAACCACGAAGAGAGCTCAGGGTTTCGAGCATCCTAAATCCACCTTTCGCCGATAAATACACAAAACAATTAAACCCCTGTGAGTATTTTCAAAAGATCGGTCCTAGGCTTAACCCCGAGACACCTACATAAAATAAAAAAGTACACCAGCAACCTCCAGCCATTCGGGGCTAGCTGACCCAGACAAATAAGGTACGAGGTTAGGAAGTCGAGGAAGAAGGGGTGTAGTAGCCACCTAAACTCGGCCTTGAGGGCATCTCTGAAAAAGGTTCCAACATGGTTTCGTCGGGCCCGGGAGTCCTGACATCACAAATAGGCATAACCCTAAACTCCCTAGCTATTTTTATAACCACGCATTCCTTATACATGGTCGCTATCCTAGGGTACGTCATTACAGACTCGACCTCGGGGTGCGAAGTTACAGGGACTGCCATGGGAACGAGAGATGTACTCTCGAGATCGGGCCTACTACGATTTGAACTCCTAGAGGTCGCACTACCACTACTACTACCACTCGACCCATCACTACTACTACTTAACATTATTAATAAAGCACTTAAGAGCTTGAGCACTTACCTCTCAAGCTCGACGTTAATCAAACCCTCTATGCCCCGAACTCGACCTGTAGAGCGTTGAGAGTAAAAAAGTGAAAATGAAACGTAAAATGTGGGGTATTTATAGGCTCCTGAGGAATGTGAAAAGTCTTTGAATCCTGGACGTTAGTTTCTGCCATGTGTCATCAATCTGAGTTATTGTCCATTCGCCTTTTCGAGGCCTACACGTGGCGGCCCACAAAAGGCCCACCAAGTAAAAAACAGTCCACTAACAGCTCTATGCATCCGAGCCCTTACTCGAGGATGCTCTCTTAGCTCGAGACTCGACACACGGGGGCCTGTGATGACTTCATTCCCGATCTCGAGGTTGGGTTATTACATTCTTCCCAAATAGGTTATACACTAGGGTCGGGGTCCAGATCAAGCCTTACCTCTGAGATAATAACCCAAACTCGACCTAAACTTTTTCATTTATGCTCCACGACAGAATGCATAAGGTCGAGATCGAGGGTGCTCCAGTCAAGTACATTGATCTCGCTGTCCCTGCCTCACGTGCCTCCCTCCAACCGCATGTGACCAAAGAATATTAGTTCAACTTAACCACTAAACCCCCAACTTACCATAAAACTCACCTTATCTCAAAGCAATACAATCCCAGCACAACACCAACACCTTCCGTAAGGGAATACTAGTCCATTGAGGACTCAGCCACCAGCCTCTTTAAATAGGTGTCCCCTCCTCATTCTCCAGGTACGCATTTTCATAAGAAATACTCAATCAAGCAATATTCTGTCATTCCTCTTTCTGACTTAAGTATCAGAGGGGCGACGATGACACACATCGCCCCCTTTGTTTTAGGTATTTGAAGATCGTCGTATGCGGAGTTTCAACCATCATCTTCGGGTCAAATCCAGGTACGAATTTTGGTAGCATCACTTAGTAACTCTATTTGACACCCATTAATTTCTCATTTTCATTTTCATTTTCATTCTCATTCTTCATTTTAACCACACATTCTCCAAATAAAATAATATTACACACAAATCAAAAAAATTTCATCACTTTTCCATCAAACATTCTCACATCAATCACTATTCCAAAATTTATATTCTCCTCAAAATTAGATTCAAACACACACAATACCATCAATGATTTCGTCATTGATTACCGATGTCAATTACGTCTGTGATGTCGTCAATAATAACCGACGATGTCTTGATAGCTGAATAATGTTTATTTTTATTAAAAAAATTTAATATTTCATCAATAATTTCTTTTTATTTTTTCATAATATTAAGACGGTTATTTTATTCCCTCCAAATTTTAAATATATATATTTTCAATATTACTAACAGAAAATTCTTATGTGATTGTAAATTATTATTTTATATGTATCATAGGGAGAGACGGTACATGTGTATTTTGAGAGTTAAAAAATATCTTTACCGTTTTCAGTAGCCAATTCAAGCCTTCTATGCGACCACAACACCTATAACTATGCGGTCGCATAGAGTATTTATGAGGCACGATTTTCAGTTTTTTCATCATAACTTTCTTTTTCGATGTCCGATTGAGGTGATTCAAGATGCTTTAGAAATCTAGCTCAAAGGGCTACAACTTTGCTTCCAATACTATTTTCGAATTCGATCGTTTTCCATATCAAACATTGGTCTCAATATGAGGCTGAAAACCGATGCAAAACTTTTCAGCTTGAAAGTTGATATGTGATAATGTTTTGGCTATATTTTATCCATTTGACTCCTTTCTTCATTCAATTGACCTCTAATACTCTCGAATTTTCATCACAAAGTTAGAAACAAGTTTATAGTATGCTCTTTAATCCCTGAACTTTCACTTTCTTCCATTTTGGTCCTTTCTCGCCCTTTTCTTCTAATTCCCATCGTTTTCATCTATTTGCAGCCTAAATCAAAATGTAAGTGTACTTAGAACATTTAGGCATCAATTAATCATAAAAATGCAAGTATTAATGAATGAAAAACGTAACAAATGTGCTATTATCAGTACCTATTGTGTATTTTGAGAGTTAAAAAATATCTTTACCATTTCAAGTAAAAAGCCATTGACACGGTGATAATTAATTTTCCTATGTCTAGTACAATAAGTTAAACATAAAAAAAAAAATTACATTTGTTATTCTCCGCAGTTTATTCCCTCAATGCATCATTATCAAGGGTATAGAAAATTAGAAAAGGTCTTCCTATCATCGATTGTGATCCAAGTCCAAATTAGAATCTCTTTCAACAAATTGAGAAAGAAGAAGATACTAATATAAATGCTAAAATTCATAAATTTTTTGCTTTGCTTATTGGATTTGTAGGTAGCGTAGGGGTAGCTTCAGTTAAAAGTTCAAATAAATAATGCTATCTAGTATTAGTCTAAGTGTACTGGACTCCACCTAGATTTAGAGGAAAGTGGGGAACGTGCTCCAAGCCTCATCCTCACGATACGAGAGAAACGCGTTGTACTCCACCACCTACTATAAGGAAAGGTAAGGCATCTCAACTTAAAAGGTTAGAATCTCGGCTTTTACACAAAGACACTTTGTCACTTTCTCATGCCGGAGCAGTCATGGGGGAGAAAGCCCACCATTTCTTTTCTGTTGGAATTGCAATCACCATTAGCAGAGGAGGAGAAGCGGAACAATATCACCTGTATCTGATAATATGCCAGTAAATTAGGAGAAGATCGTAAAAATTTTGGATGACTTGCGTCTGATAATATCACCAAACATTTTCTTGGTGACATTTACCTAAATGAGGCGAAACGAATATCAGTTACCTCCCTAAAGTATTTCTCAATGCCAAAGAGAGCATGTTTGGATAATCTGTTTCAAAAGCAGTACAGTTTAGAAACACTTATTGGGGAGGGATTATTATTGTCACCGTCAGGCAAAATACAGAAAGAGAGAAATACATCAAAAGATCTGAGGCGAGTTTTCGTATTAACTATTACAAAGACAGATAATTCACTGTATTCAGGCTATAATTTAATTTTACTTGCAAGAAATTAGGAAGATTCGGCTTTGTGTTCAGTACAACGAAAGGAGACATCAGAACAAGGGTGAAAACTAATAATCGCATGTCAAGTTTGAAACTTGTCAAGAAATATTCCAAACACATCAAATAGATTACAATGCAAAAAGGAAATTAAGAGAATCTGTCGAGCTTTAACTTACTTGTGTGTAGACACATGCAGAAACTGATTCGCTGTTATGAGTCAGATCCAGAGATGATGATCTTAAGCTCTTCGTTACCATATTCCAGTTGCTCTTCCTTAATTTGTATAGCAGAATTTTGGATAGTTATGCCACAAGAATGTGCCTCAATCAGCTGCAGTGTTGGAATATATCTAAATTCGGAAGGGATCTTCCTTAGTTTGTTGCATTTGTTCAACACCAATCGGTTAAGTCTAGGGAAATGATCGCTTGAGGCATTCCATTGTTCAAGTTTTAGGCCATCCAGTTTCAAGAATTTCAGTTTATGGAACTCATTATCTTTTGTGTTCCATATTTCTTTCTCAAAGGCAGCAAATCCTAATTTGAGTATCTCAAGGTTTGGCAACGTCCCAATTAGTGACATTCTTCTCGAAGTCAAACGAAAGTTAGATAGAGTAAGCTTTTTGATATTAACTTGAAATTTAATCACTGTGCATTCATCTATGTCGGTCCAATAGAATAACATTTTGAGTGATACAAGTTGGGTAAGAAAGTTGAGATCGGGATAGTGATAGGCCCCATGAATCCATAATGGTTGACATATGCATTGGAGTCTACGAAGATTGGGCGAACATCTCAAGATTTCTTCATCCTTCAAACTAAAAATACAAACTAAAGAAAGGGTTTCTAGGTTATTTATTTGAAAGATGTTGCAGTGCTCACTGAGCATTACGGGGTTTCTGACATGTAGATGCCTCAATTTAGGAATATTCAGAAGAAATGGTGGTATACCATCTGCACAATCTGCAAGTAGAAATTCTAGGTTCTCGGGTGCGATTGTTAATGATGACAAATACGGAATTGCCAAGTACCTCAAATGAACAAGGAATTTGATTTCTGCCGGATTAAATCCTCTTTCTAAATCCAACACCCTAGTAAATTTTAAATTTCGAAGAGGGATCCGAATCCGAGGTTGGAAACAGCTATAGCATAAGAAAGAGCGAATGTGTAGGCCACAGGTTCTTGTCCAATTAGTATTACTGACACAGAGGTGATGATGTTGCTCATAGATTGAGAATTGAATAATCAAGTAGAATGTATAATGAGCACCATACTGAATTATCATCAATGGAAACACCATAACCGCATCAATTGTCATGAGCAGCAGCAACATAGAAGACATGAACACAATTATTATCATCATCATCAGTAGGCTAAATTGGGAAAGGAAAACTAAACCAGAAATAAATAAAGAGAATGTGTTAACTTACTTTTCGATCACCTTCAAAAAGTTTTCTTTCTTTGCTATTCTCATGCTCATATCACGTATTAGATCATGAGTTTAAAAAAAAAAAAAAAGATCATGAGTTTTACATGCTTTCACTCCACCATCAGATCTCCTTTTGGTAACTTGTACAAGGCTCCTGTTAATTAGGTCCATTAGACATTCCTCTGCTATGTCCTCTGATCTCTTCTGCTCCTTTTTCTGTATAAATCCTTCAGAGATCCACAATGATAACAACTTCCTAAAAGGAACTTCCTTGTCTTTCTCAAATGCACCAAAGTAGAGGAAGCATGGTTTCAAATGAATCGGTAAATGCTTGTAACTAAGTTCAAGTATGTCTTTGCTGGGGTCTTCGGAAATATATAAACTTAAACTTCTTGCTACTTCTTGCCATGAACTTTCTGTCTTCTCCATATGTGCAAGAACAGAAGCTATCACAACAACTGAAAGGGGTAGTCCATGACAAATTGTTGCAATTTCCTTTCCAACCTCTTGCAGTTTTGGAGGGCAAAAATCTTTCTGGAATACCTTCTTCTTTAATAAAACCCAACATTCTTCTTCTGATAGGAAAGGGAGTTCATTAATAGTACCATTAGATGATGCTTGCAAAGCCACATCTTTCATCTGACTCGTGAATAGTAGTCTGCTTCCATTTTTGTCATCTGGAAAGTACCTTTTGAGATCATCCCATACATTTATATTCCATATATCGTCCATCACAATCAGATATCTCCTGCCCTTTAAATTTTTGTAAAGATTTTCAGCCAATGTGTCATCGTCCATGTTCACCATTGTCTTCCGGTTAAGGTCACTTATTGAACTCAAAATTTCAACTAAAAGATTTCTCATTTGATATGTTAGAGAAACATCACACCAAGAACGCTTGTGAAAATGATATAGAACAGTAGAATCGTTGTACAATTTCTTTGCCAATGTTGTCTTACCAAGTCCCGGCATCCCAGTGATGAAAATAATTTGTAGGTAGTCTGGTCCTCCAACAAGCTGGCTTGTAATTTGTATTATTTCCTCTCTGAAGCTCACGATAATGGGAATGATTTTCGATTGGATTGGTACTACACCGGGACTTCCTCCAATTTTTAGGCTTTCAATACCATAATTAAGCTCGATGTCTGAGCGCGCAGTATTTATGAGTTTATTCTTCCGGATGACATCAGAGAGCCGGAGACTGAGATAGCAAATAGGAACATCTCCAACGACAAAATAAGTTAATATATATTCAGCTTCATAAGCCAGGTCACTAAGTTGCATTACATATTCTTCCATCCCTTTTGTCACATGATTCTGCTGCAACTCTATATCCTTGATGAAGGATCTGGAGAACATTAATTCCTCATGAAGCACTGTAAGTTGATCCTTCGCGTCAACAATGAGATCAGCCTTGTTATTTAGTACATGACTGAGACCATCAAGGAGAGAATCAACAATGAATAATGAAACCAGAGAAGTGTTAGGAGATGTAAACTTTGGTAGCTTCGAGACTGTGGCACAGAACTCTTTGATCTTTGCTTTCAGGATCTCAAACTTCGGTAACAAAAACGAAATCCCCAGATCCACTCGATAATTGGTGAAAATGAATGAGTACAAAAGAAATCCTGCTTTGTTAGCTGTATCTTCAATTTCTGTTAATATATTATTGCTTTCTTCTAGCTCAGTGCACTGCAATGGCGTATCCCCCAGAAAGATGAGAAGAAATTTCAGCTCCGGCAAAAGAAACTTGAGTTGATCTTCTTCCCGAACCCTGGAATCATTTTCAGAATCCAGCAAATCTTCTAAAGTTCCAACCAGAAAGTCGATAAAGCTTGCTACAATTTCCTTTTTCTTGAGAGTAGTGTCAAACAAATGCTGCAGCTTTGGAAGTGTGAAGACTGTTGACCCCAAAAAATGTTGCCAACAGATGCCGGGCCCACTCGTGCACACGCGAGCTTGGTCCAACACGCTAATGCCGATCAACGGTCAACGGTCAAGATGGCTCCAGAGAAAGAGCGTGGGAGTGGCTCAAAGGCAAGAGACGTTTCCGTTCAGGCTACCGGCAAAGATGATGTAATACGATTGTATGAGAAACCAATCGATAAATGACGATTTGTAGTAGAAAATATGCTGTAAGAATCACTATTAAAGAGAGAGATGTTGCTCCAAATGTTCAGTTTGTTCTTCAAAATTGCATTAGTCCCTTTTGTGTTACATGGTGGGGTATTTATAGTGTTACAACTCAAATGGTGACCTTTGGATCGATTTACACGTGGCCTCATCTCCTCGATCAAGACATCAAATCCTAACCATCAAGTTGACTCTCCTAACTTTACAAAGCATTAAATGCTCTTACATTGACAAGACAAGACACAAATAAGCTTCACATAAGAGTCATGTCAATCATTCATAAAAGATCTTCATCATAAGTGGATCTTCACATGTGGGTCTTCAATAGCTGCTAAGGAGCCTCGGATGATGTATGCTCACTGAAACCGTGGCTTATTGTTAACAGCAGTGGCCTCGGAATAACAGTGATGGCCTCGGAATTCCTCTCTGAGGCTAGGAAAATATGTCTTGATTTGATTAAGCTGGTCCCACCGCTAAAATATAGTGCCACGTGTCGCTTTCATATATTGGCCCATAACAAAGACCTCTAGAAGCAGTGGTTTGCAGGAGAAAAGGAGTTGTACAAATTCTCGGCAATATTCTCTCTTGTTGTCAGTTCTGATCCGGCAATTGAAAACTGAATTTTCAAGACGGACTAATAGATCTCTAAGACTGCCATGCTCTAAGTTGACACAGTTGCATTGCATAGCGAAGAACTCTAAAAATTGTGGTCCCTTCCATCGAAACCTTAGAATTCTTCCGCTTCTTCGAAGAATCAAAACTTCCAGATCCCGAATGGCAGTTCCACTAGATATCGCAGATTAGCGAACGGGAAAGGCATTTCTATCACTTTTTCCGTAAAGAAAAACCAATTTGCTGTGAGAAATTCAATTATTTCAAAGTTAGATTATTTGAAATATATTATACAAAATTATAAACAGATTGGAAATCTGCTCAAGTCAAATGTAATCATTCATTTATTTTAAGGATAAATTGTATGTTAATAAACATTTACTGATCAAATTTAACACGTGTTTATAATTAAAAAAAAATGATGTAATATGGAGGTTAGTTATTACATATTTAATTGATTTGTTATAGTTTGGCGTATATTAACTGAAGCCTTCATTTATAGAACAAATCAGAACATGAACTGGATAGTGTTTTTTAATGTAAGATTCTTGTTGTCGATTCCTTGTTCACACTAGAAATTTTTTTTCAAGTAAACTGGGGAAAGAATTTTGATAGCAACTCCATAAATTAGCACGATTTTACAATTTCAGGATTTTCAAACAAGGTTTTAACGACCCCAAATTAAAATCGGAATTGTAAATAAAAATCTCAAAGATACCCAAATCGCAAAATAACAAATCGAAGGTAGAGGGGTTTAGGTAGTAAGGATTTAGATAGTTTGTAAGTCGTCTCAACTCGATTTAGCGTTTTTTGAATTTGGTTGTAGGGATTTAATTAAGGAATTTTATAAACGTTGTTTGGGTTTGTGAAATTGTAATAAAATCATGCTCAGCTAAGCAAAGGATACTCAAGCAACTTGGAGGCCCTGAGTGAAAAATTTTGAGGAACCTTTTCAAAAATAAATTTTTTTTTTTTTTTGTATAAAACTAATATTTTGTCGTTCATAAAAAAGAAAAGAATTACAAGTACAAAATGATCAACTCTGAGCAAGAATGCAAATATCTTATTAAAATAAAATATTTTAGAAACAAAACATACCACTAAAAATAAACAACATATAATTACAATCAACAAGGAAAAATAACTGACAATGACAACAATATTTATTGACCTCCAAATCCTATAGGGTCCAACGTCAACAAATTCTGACTCATCTCCCATCCACGTGTATGTTACCTTCACTTTTGAACATCGACATTAGACTGTATGTGATTGTAGCTCCGATGGGGTGCAACAATCGCGGAAACTCCAACGCATTAGACATTGATAAAAATATTTAGGTGTGGGAGATATACAATGAACGAAATTAATGTTCGTGCCAAGTTGAAGAGAGAACTATTAATCTTTAATATTCAAGACTCAAAGTGAGATTGCAATTCTAAATTTTGATTATCTTTGGATGTCACCGTGTATAAGTATTTATACAAAGAGAGATGAGTTGATTTGTGATCTCATTCTAACGACTTACTGATTGAACTCAATTATATCAATCCACGGCCATCATAGGCATGTGGCCATCCTAGCCTATACATTGGCTGAAAAAGTCCAACATCGTTGTTGTAGAACTATCACATCAATCAATCAAGTGCATTGTGTGACGTGGTCGAGGCGAAGCCTGTGGAAGATGCTCCTCATTGAATATGTCATTTGCCTCGAAAATACAGCATCAAGAAGGTGGTGCTTTGGACATCCCTCTAGACGAGGCGTCCAATGGCATGGCCTAGTTTCCTCGAAAGGTACATGAGGAAGAGGTGATGCTGAAGAGAAGTGCTGACCTTGTGGGACCTCTTGTTTAGCTGGCTGTCACATGACATACCTCGTAGGTCGAGGCATAGCAATAGTAGTTCTTCCTTCAAACACGAGAAATGTTTTTGCAAATGTGGCACAAAGGGATGAATGCTCTACTTTAGTGATTCAACAAAACTTGTACTGATTTTATAGTATTGAAAAGATCAAGAATACTTCTCCGCCAATAGCAATCATGTTTCACTTGTACTTGACTATTTCGAGTTTTATGTAAAATTTATTTTTCTTGTCTTTCGAGGGATCAGCTTGTTTCCTATGAACATGAGCCCAAATTTTGATTGACTTGCAAAATGTTTGGTCACACCATTCTTGGTTGCAACTTTAAAAAATAGGTTACAGGTGATATCCAGAAAACGGGCACACGTGGAGCAGGCAACTATTCCAATTATTATTAGCTTCGATAAAGATGGAAGGGTATGCACCAGAAAGATGAGCTAGAAGTTCCCATCGCTAAGGTTTTTAATAGAAAGAAACGTAACAATAAACCGAAGGGACAGATTGCTGGAAATTGAACTACAACAGAATGGGACGTCTGATTGCAGAGAACGGCCAGATTATCATCAAACTGGAGCTGTAGATTGTGAATGCCCTAGTTTGAAGGCAGACTCTAATGAAAAGCTCAAAGGGAAACTCGATGAGCAAACTACCAAAGTAACAAAATATGATAGAAAGAAGGGGAACTCCCTTTTTATATCCTCTAGTAGTTTGCAACGGAATTCAACACTTCATGTTTTAGAAACGAAACTTGATCAGCCATAGTCACCATGTGTTGGATTCATTTTGAATATCTTGCTTTGGATCATTCGATCTCTATAATGTTTGTTTTGTAAGACCGAGTGTTCTCGGAGTAGTTATATTCTATTTTTGATCTATACATATTTATTTACCGATAAAAAAAATAATGCCAAGTGTACATTCTTTAATATACACTTAGCCCCTGTTTGACACTCATTTTTTATCTCATTCTCATTCTCATTTTTCTACAGTACTCATTTCTAACAACACATTCTTCAAATAAAATAATATTACACATAAACCCAAAAATTTTTCTTACTTTTTAACCACACATTATTTACATCAATCACTATTCAAAAACTCATTCTTCAAAATAATGGGTGTCAAACGGGGCCTAGTTTGACATCACTCATGTTTTCAAAAAATTATAGGCGAGAAAAGGTTTTTATTGGAAAAAAAATGTCCAATGATGTGCTGTCACGTGGTACAATGTAAATAATGATGTAAAAGATGATATACATGTAGCATGATTGCCTCAACTATATGGCTACATTACGTCGTACATTCCTAAATGGCTGCAAATTAGAGTGGCCTATACAGAGATCGAGGTAACAAGATACAAGGTTTACGCAAAAACATATACTACAATTTTTTTGCAATTATTCGAACATCATATTATTTTTATTCATATTTCTTACTTAACTATCACAGTGTCTTGAAAAATTATTTACCCTATTTGCAGGTGCAGCCCTACATTCGGGAACATTAATATGCTCATTCACAAAAACTATCTTGAGTCTCAAATAACATTGCTTGGTTCTTCCCTAATCACTGACATTGCTCCACAGTCTTAGGGATATTGTTCGTATAAACTTGTATAATCTGTCACTACAAGTAGTTCCTTTCCGTAGGATTTTCTGTTAGTTTCCATATATTTGCTACACAACATTCATTATGTTCAAATGTGAATCTGTAGGATACAAGGCCGTATTTGTATAGCACATGGCTTCATATGTGACCTAAACAGCATCAATGATCATCTCTGTAGTCTGGATTCTCTTTTAAGATGACAAAGCCCTCGAGTATGGGCGATAAAGGAACATATCTGCACACCAATATTAGAATTAGCGTGCATTCATTATATACAAGTAAGTAGCAATGGACAGAACATTTCATAGGGAATATTTCTTGCCTCTCAGTTGCAAGCTCTGCTCTTTCACCAGCTGACAGAATAACAGGAGTTGGAAGGGTGCGGAAACCAGTAATTGTCTTGGGACATCCTGCTTGACCAACTACATCAACAGCTTGACCCACACGAACAGGTACTGATAGAGGTTTTAGGTTTTCATCCACCGTCATCAACATCCTTGGCTGTAAACCCAGGCATTTTTATAGTAAAGATCATGCAGAAATAAAGAACAGGAAGGAAGTTGAAGTTTACTAAGAAAAACCCAAAGGGCGTGTTTTGCTAATACAGTGACAGATACGAATTCATAGTGTATGAATAAGATTTTAGCTGCTTCTTTTTTCTTTCTTACTATCAATTATTGTCTAGTCTATTTACTGTACATGCCAAAACGGAAGATTATAGCCTGTATTGCGAGAAAGGACATTACAGAACAAACCTGTATTGCAAGAACAAGGAAGTAGAGAACATAAGGGTACTTCCACAAAATGGTATCTCCCAAATCAAGACATGCATGCAGCAAAATTACGAGTCCAGCCAATGCAGTCCTGTAGGAAGGTAGGGTCATGGAAGAAAAATTGTGGTGCTTAAAAGGTAAAAATGATGTATGAATTATTTGCCAGCATTACTGCATTAGGGCTCTATCTCAGGAAATTTTCTTTTTAATACCGACATTAGAAGACTTAACAAACATATAGTACACGTTCTTGCCAAGCTAACTAAGTGGGCCGTAGAATCCTTTAAACACAAAAAGGATTCTTCAAAACATGAACAGGTATTTCAATAAAATAGATCTTCCTCTTGAAGCACAAAGTACAGTGGCTAAGTTGGCATTCATCAGGTTTAAGGAAAAAATAAACATAAAAAACAGCAATATGGACAAGACAGATTCTTCTAAAGCAAGAAACTAACTTACGGGGATAACAAAAATCTTTCAGAATGATATGGAGAGAGTGTCAACAAGCCTTTTCCAAGATAGACAAGCCCTTGAGCAATACGCACCTGCACAAGCAATGAGGCAACTTATTTTGACCTACAAGAAATATCAGGGCATTTAGATGCCCATGAAGAATACGTATTTCTGCAAGAGAAGTAAAATCAAAACTTTACGCAGAAAAGAAGGCTGGGAAATAGGGCGTAAGAGGTTGATAGATTCCGAAGCCAGCCAGCTATTTTTGCATTGTTGGTTCCGGCACCTATCAAACCCAAAGCAATGATGGCAGCCTGCACAATTAAGAAACAAAAATAGTTATCCAAGTTTTTAGATCATGTAATTACATGATTAACAATTTCAACTGGCACAATAGCCTGTTTTAGTAACACGTTACCATTGCAACTCCTATATCTCTATCTTTGCTGAGCCTTCTTAATGTGTCTATGACTTTAACCTGTTGAGACCAGCCATCAAAAAAAAAAGTTATAAATTTAAATAGACTTGAAAACTTCAGGCTCACAATGAACTTCTCTGGAATACATGGGATGACATTTATCTATAAAATTTTCCCAGAAAGGCTTTCACGCCTCATGGAAACGTGGATCCGTATGACTTGGAGCAGAAACATGTTAGTCTGCACCCTCTAAAGAATGATGTGGTTATATTTCAGCGGTTCTTTTTGACTCTGTATGTCAACCAGTTAAATATTAATTTTCTCCCTTCAGCATCACCATGGAATGAGATGGATGTTGACATCTGAAGCATAGCTTACGGGGTATTCCGAGAATCCAAGGGTAGAAAACCATCTAACAACGAAACGTGGTGGTGCACAATAGGCCCAAATGGTAGTTATGACAAAAAGGGTGCAGCAATTTGGACTTTTTATCATTCCACCATATTTCCCAATTAGGTGGTTTTCTACCCTTGGATTATTTTAATACCTCGTTGACTATGTTTCAAATGCAACCATCCATCTCCTTCCTTGATGATGCCAAAATTGAAAATTCTATTTATATTCATGACTGTAAAAGACATAGTTCGAAAAGATATATTTAACTAGAGACATTTTGTGCATATGGGATTTGTCAAACTTCATTATAAATGTACATATTAATTATACCAGAAGGATTTTGGTTTCGGAAGTGAGAGAGGCTATGAAAAGGATAAGCATAGCAAATCCAATTGACTCAGACGGAGATATTTTATGATTGACAAAATTGTTTAATGAGACTCAGAGTACAACGATGTCAGTGTAATGGGGAAAGAGTGGTATGATGACTAGTTATAAGAATGAACAAGATATTCAAGATTGTGTTGTATTAAGCTCGTACCATGAAGTAATGGGAGATGGTGATTGAGCATAAATTAGGGTCTACCTAAAAAGTGGTCAGTTTGGCTTTATGCCACGGCGATTTGCTATAGAATCCATTTACCTGCTTAGGAGATTGATGAAAAAGTAGAAAGAAAAGAAACTAGATTCTGAAACAGTTTTTATTATTTAGAAAATGCCTATGATAGAGTGTCCAGAAAGTTTTATGAAAAGGAAATTCTATTAGATGCATCAAATTATTATGGAGATCTATGTTCGAGTGGTCATGAGTATGAAATGTAGATGTAGAAGTAGAGAATTTCCTATAGGGTTTCATCAAGGGTTCTACTTGAACTTTTAGCATTTGTCATGAATGAGTTTACTAGACATATACAAGATGAGGTTCCTTGGTATAAGTTATTAGATATAACATAGTTTTAGATGATTAGAAGATTTAAATCGCAAGTTAGAAGCTTGGAGGATAATAGTTGGGCCCACACTGATGTGAGTGTGCTATAAAATTTACAGCCCACTAATGACTGTACAAGTGGCTTTTTTTGTTTTAAACTGTTATTATTTGGAAAAAAGTGGGCCCCATTTTTAAAGCAATAAAATTGATTTAGAGACATAAAACCAAGCAAACTTTAAGTAATGAATACAAAGCCCTTTAAATGCTACACTTACCTCCAATTGCATTCAAATTTATAGAATCAATCAGCCAACTCAATAGTAACCTATCAAACAATTTATAATTTATATCTTCCTAAAAAGTACATATAATATTATTAGTATATAATATTCTAAAAGTTTTTACGTAAGACATATCCATGTAACATGTCCAAATTTTGGATAATTTTTCACCGTATCCCCTTTTCTTGAGTTTTAGAAGAAAAAGGATCCGAGTTCTAGATATGCATCCGTAGCCATGTCCGAGCAAACTAGATCACTATAGAGGATTGTGATGTCCTTGAATGAAATTATTTTACGTACTTGTACTAGACTATGAACAAGGAAGGCTTGAAAAGGATATCAAGTATCGGATTAGATCGCATAAAATGAGTGTTACTGCTAAAAGGAGGATTACCTTTGGATTAGATATACAAAGAAGACCTAGGGCCAATGGAACCGCGGTTCTAATGTTGTGATTGCCATACTGCAAAAGATGCTCTAGCGAACGAATAGCCATCTCAAGGCCCAGTTCCTCAGCCATTGCTACCATAGCAATACCAAGTACAGCGGGCCCCTGGTACTTTTCACCGTTTTTAAGATGTTCACACGCATGAAGGAATTTTTGCACCTGAGACAATAGACTATTAGCAACTTATATAAGATAACAGCATACCCTCTGAATGCAACTTCAAAAATTTATAACCTTGAGAGCATCCCCGGTTCCAGCATAGGCACAGGAGATCAGGGTCATGTAACAATATTTTCCAATTTTTTCATTAAATGTCTCTAAAAGCGTAGTAGCTCTAGTATTCACGTTGTCCTGTCAGACGAAAAATAAGTGCTAATGTATTATGGTAAGAGTACTTAATCTGCATATTGCAATATTTTCAGTTTCAAACCGAAAACAAGTAATATACATTGCATGCCTAATGATGGTGACTAACATCATGCAAATAATAGGTTCTAAATAATGAACAGAGTAATACAGGGATTTGACACAGAATATGATTATTGGATTGTTAACGACCAAAGAAGGTAGTAATCATGGTAACCTGCTTCCCAAGATACAGAAGACCAAGACCCAGAGGCAAGAGACGAAAGAGGGGCTCCCCCAGTTCTGATGCATTTCGTGTCTTTAATGTTAATGTAATTGTTTCGGCAAAATATTCACTGCAGGAACCCACATGGACCAGGCCAAGAGAGACTGCGGAGAAGGCAATGACATCTAGAGATTCCTTAGAATCTTCAAGTATAGAATTTAATATACTGCTGATCTGAAAAAAAAATGTCACATGTAAGCAAAAGTAGAACATCACAAGACAAGAAAATAGAAAGTTATGACCAAAAAGCTATGGGCTACTCAACAACGTTTCACAACTTTGACAAATAAAGTTATTGTCATCTAGGGCAATCAACACTTCCAATAGTTGGACTAAGCATGGAACTCACTTGCTCATCTTGAGATCCTGCATACGCAATGCCTAAGCCCATTATTGCACCTATTCTAATAGAAGACTCCTTATCGTGTACATAATCAGATAAAATATAGCAATTCTTGTTGACTCTGCAATTCAGAATCCCAACTCCTAGCAATGCACCCGCAATGATGTGAGTGTTGGTACTACGTATGTACTTGTCAATTTGAGTGAGTCCATAATCAACATCCCAAAGCAAAATCATACCCTATGGTGACAAAAACATAACTATCAAACCATTAAAATCACATGTGGAAACGATATAATGAACAAAAAAGATACACACCAGACTTGCTGTAGCACTAGCCTGTCCATGTTCTTTGTTTTCTAAAACCCAGCTTGTAGTAGAACCACCACTTGATGCTTCCACTGGACCTATCATCAGCTTATCCTGCACACATGAGAGTATAGACTGGCCAACCCTTTTTATCTCTTCCAAGAAAAACCTTAACCATTTTGATAGAGATTATTCTTACCTGACCAAAGCCAGCATTTACAAATGCATTGACAAATGTTGCTGCCAATTTCTCTCTGCCAGAATCAACAAATTTCCTGTCTCTAGCTCTCCCATCAAGTAAATGGTACTAAGAGATCCAACAAAAGATATTAGAAACGTAAAACTTCTCCTTTTTTTGATAAAGGTGCGATGGAAAGAAAATTAAAACTGCAAAGTTGTCAGTTCCAAACCCAAAAAGGTGGTATATAAAAGGAAGAGAGAATGATGCATTTTGAATACAGAAGCCAAGGACACAACAACTCTGAGAGTAACTAAAAAGAAATTTATTGGAAAAGAAAGGGATAGATGCAAAAGGCCATAACTTAAAAGTTAAAAAGTTAGCACAAAATGAGCAGTGGACAAGAGGGATCTAGACCTTGTAAATATCTTCAGGAGATTTGGGCTCCATGACCTCTATATCACGAGCAAGTGTAAGAAAACCTTCACTCAATTTAGCATTGTTAATAATTTGTTGCAAACTCTCCATTTCTTCATCTTCTTCACATATTTCATCATCAATTTCAAAAGTAACACCCTGTAGTACAAAATTGCATTTATCACAATTTTAATTTCGTAGATAACACAAATTAAAACCTAGCCACAAAAAATGTGTGAATTTATTCTTCCAGCATTGCAACCAGTGGCACAATCAAAATCCATGATGCTAGAATGAAGCACTAGAACAAGCCCATACCACAATCTGTCTTATAAAAGTCATTATGTCCGACGATAATTGTAATTTAAAACCACAATGGTAAAAACAAGGGACTTTAACACTCCAAACTTGTAAAATAATTTGAACCAATAGTTAAAAGCAACAATTATGACCTTGTTCACAACCTGTGTGTACTCCAATTATGATGCAATGAGAAACAATACTAGTACCCAGACTACCTTATTTCAGTTTTTCTAATGATGGGCTTCTGGATGGGATTTGATCCGAAATTTAATGAAAAACAAAAATCTTTAGCATAGACCAGGTGGAGATTTGAGATCTCACATGAGCTGTTATAATAAGCCCTCATATGCCACCATCAAGTGACCAATCAACATGTGATCTCTAATTCGGAGGGTGACCTCCAGTTGATGACACAATATCTAGCTTATTAATAAAAAAATGGAAGTATATCTGACAGAAAAACCAGATTTCTACAGATCTTACATGGCGAGCAAGGATGTAGCAGAACTGTTGCTTCTTCAGAAGATCATTACAAGATGTAAAAACCTCCTTAACATACTGCAAATCAATACACCTATCAGGTCCACATCCTAACCAAGGGGTAAAATTTAGACAGGTGTGTTATACTTCAAATCAAGGGTATAATCCCACATCAATAAAACATAAAACACAATAACCAATATATAAGGACTTGGGTTACTCCTCTTAATAACATTGGCGTTTTAAAATGGAACCCCAAATCTTAATATGGTATCAGGCGCCAACGTGCTCATATGAGCACTTAGGTCCCTTTTAAGTCGGAACCCAAGTCTTAATACTTGGCATTAACAATTTTTGTTATCTAACTTGAGATCATGGAAGCATGCATTTCATAACCAACAAACCTGCATCTCGTTAAGGTGCAAAGCAATCTGCAGTGCTCTGTGAAAATCTTCAAAATTCATATAAATTCTGTATGCAAAATCCAGAATGAGACTGCTCTCTTGATGATATCTGAAAAGATTGACCGATGAAAATTGGAGAATGCCACCATTCATTTGTATACTTAAATTTAAAGACAAGGGAAGATGAAAATGATATCATCAAGACTGAGAAATAACTATTGAATGTGAAGGATAAACAATCATACCTCAACATCTTTTTTTTTTGCCTGGAAAAGTTAACAGATGGTATATTTTTCTGAACATTTCCATTTTTGTACCTAATGTACATTATAGTGAAATGTGGGCCCCTATATTTCCTTCTAGGGAATAATAAACAGGGACATGTGGAACTCGTATTTGGATTCAAACTGTAAGTCTAACATTGTTGGAGTATGGGTTGCTAAGGAAAAAATTCAAATGATTAACATGGATCTAGAAAAAAAATGACAACTCAGTTTGAGATAATGGGAGCAATATTTGAGACAACCATGGAGAAGCATCTGAAAAAATCAGCCCCCAAAACTAAGAAATTATAGTTTCTTTTTCGAAAAAATAAAAAGATTATCGGAGTTATGATGTTAGAAAAATTTCTTTATTTTCCAAAAATAACACATTAGCACAAAACAAGTCAAATTTCAAGATGCTATATATGCAGTCCTCCTTATGGATCGTGATTAATTGATATATTCAATAAATGGGTAAATGTGTGATAAAAGATGTCCTCCAGTTTTATGAATTAAACCAATCTAATCGTTAGAAGTACATCAAGTTTGGATATAATGAAGATTCAGCAGATCTATTGATAATCTGTCCTCAGTTTTTGATATTGCACATAAGATGGTTAACCCAGTGGTTAGTCAGCACAATCTCTTCTTATTCACCCTTCTTGTAGGATGATCTCTTTGTCTTATGTGAAAAATATTATAAATTGTATATAATAAACTTGTTTTTATTACAAAGTAAAAGACTCTATTTATAGGGCTATAAATAACTCTAAAAAGAAATATTGTATAATAATTATACAATCAACTATTAAATCAACTATTAAAGAAAATAATCATACACTATTAGAAAAATATAATAGAGATTATTATTTCCATATCTCCAACACCCTCCCTCAAACTCAATATGGTGTAGCAGCAATCAAATTGAGTTTGAAAGATAAATCAATCCAATCAAATTTTCAAAATTGCTTGTATATCAACCAAACCGAACAAATAACTCAAAATTGATGATAATGAAAAATCATCACCCACCAATCTAACCAAACCATCACCAAGACTTGAAGGAAAAATCAAATGATAATCAATCTCAATACGGGTTGGAGAGGAAGAAGGAACACCCATATCTTCAAGTAATCAATGCATCCACTACTAAGCCAAAGGGATGCAAATTTCAAATTTCAGCTCAACAAATACCAAATGAACTGGACGCAAATTTCAAATTCCAGCTCAACAAATACCAAATAAATTGAATGCAAATTTCAAATTTCGGATACACCGAACCAACACCAAATCAAATTCCAGATGAACTAGACATATAATAAACCAAATTCTAAATGAACTGTACCAAATTTCAGATCAACTGGACATATACTAAATCAAATTTCAGATGAATTGGACATATACTAAACCAAATTTCAGATGAATTGGACCAAATTTCAGATAAATTGGACATATACTAAACAAAAAGGATACATCCGAAAAGAAAATGAAAAAAAAAAAAGGAAAAACAACACTGGTAGTCGGACGAGCGGCTTAAGGCCGCTCGCTGGAAACGAAATTCAAAGGTTAATTTGTTTAGGATCGAAACTGCTCTGATATCATGTGAAGAATATTATAAATTGTATATAATAAACTTGTTTCTATTACAAAGTAAAAGACCCTATTTATAAGGCTATAAATAACTCTAAAAGGAAATATTGTATAATAATTATACAATCAACTATTAAAGAAAATAATCCTACACTATTAGAAAAATATCGTAGAGATTATTATTTTCATATCTCCAACATCTACCATGTTATTAGCAATCTTACAATGTCTAACAACCACCACCACCCGAAATGTTAAAAAAGAAACAAAGCATTACATATACCCCCAGAACAAAAACATAAACCTGTCACTCTATTAGAAAATTTATTTCTTCAAAACTAATTTTATATGGGTCTGTTTGGAAAATATTACATTATCCAGAGGATAACGTTATTTGGTTAATTGTTCTACCTATAATCCAAAGTAAAACTGGAAATAAGGTTTATTCAAGTTGTTGTTCAGAAATCGAGTAACCAAATTAGACCTAGTCTAGTTTTGAAAGTTCCCAAACGCTACATTATTCAGAGGATAAGGTTATTTGGTTAATTGTTCTACCTATAATCCAAAGTAAAACTGGAAACAAGGTTTATTCAGGTTGTCATTCAGAAATTAAGTAACCAAATTAGACCTGGTCAAGTTTTGAAAGTTCCCAAACGCAATTTATAAGCCACCTTTTCCACTTCTGAAAAGTGGTAAGACAATTGCTAAGCACTAGAAATTTCTTTGATAAGTTGTAACCAGTGATCTTACTACTAGCATGCTGCTCTAACCACCCTAGTAAAGAATTTTTTTTCTATAAAAGATGATATAAGGAAAGTTATTTTTGATAATGGTTATCATCGGCAGAATCTGCTATTGTTGAAAACTAAAAACAAACGGTTGAATTACAGCAGAAATGAGAGAGGAAGAGAGACGTGGGAGAGGGAGGAAAAATCTTCCTTGTATTGCAGAATTTTGTATTTTAAATACAGCAGGCCTCATCTACATTTATAGCTCGTACATTTAACAAATTGAACTGAAAGTAACAAAATTAACTAACTCCTATAACAGAAAATAATTAACTCTAACTATTTCTTCTTAACTAACTTTGCTTCCAGCTGGCTTTTCTTCTATTCTTGATTTTTCTTCTTTTCTTTTTAATCCAATGCTGTCAATATGAGATTCAATACTCCAACACCCCCATACCATGACAAGAACAATGATATTCTTAATCAAACACTTAAATTTCTTCCGCAACTTCTATAGCATTTGAAACTCCCAATTCTGGTGCCAACATAAGATTACTGCTCTGAAGAGTACAAAAATGACTGATGGAACACACATATAACTACTAAGAAAATGTTGTTGTGCATAGGATGCATAATTGGAGCCTTGGAGGACGGTGGATTCATATACTGAAAATATTCTTTATCTCAAATTGATGTTTCATAGCGATGCACATGATTGTGGGGGGAAATTCAGTGAAAAGTTCTCTTTACAAGGCAATACATTCTATTTAAAACATGCCATCAGGAAGAATAAAAATGTCAAATTGGCATCAAACTTTTTCAGACACTTCATGTTGATATCAAATTGACAAAGTTCCAAAAATAGTGGGGAGGAGCTAGTTTTAAACTACAATCCAGAAAAGACGGGATAAAAATCCAATTACTTCTGGGTAGTCAAACAGAATAATTGAGATGACTATTTATGGAATCTACTTACTTTGCCAAACTAGTAAGGTACAGGCATGCCCTCTTGTAATTCACATCATCCACATGCTCCACTAACATATCATAGTCTTCAGCCTGGACAGTGACAGGCAAACTTTACATTAGTGGTTTCATTTTCCTAAAAGTACTTCATATGGTTCTCGAGTTTCATTAATCATCTATTGAAAATTGGACGGACTGTAAAAAAGATTAAAAAAATACCTCCATTATAAGATCTACTGCCTCATGTTCCGCATTTTGCTGCAAATACGTGAAAAATCATAATTTAAGAATTTTCAAGAAAGGCTTAACTATGCCTCATCAAGACTATAGAAAATACTTGCTATAAGCTGAAGCAAAAAGGTCTTCAGTGTTGTTAAACTAATTAAAGAGTAACCATACCTTCATAAAGAAGACGACAATTTGCTCTACTAACTTCAGCAGATCATTATCAATTAGTTCACCATTATTCTGGAATGAATTTGGCAGAATATATATATATATAATTAGCAAAATGCCCTGACAATTCAACTATTTTATATGTGGCAAATTCATCAACTTTACCGTGTTACTTGTAAATTGTAATCTAATATAAAAAATAATAGATTCAGAATATGATGCATTTGTCCAACTGACTTTCTCTTGATAAGTATTTATAAATGTATAAAAGTAGCAACATATTCAAGTAATCCTGACCTGGTAATGTAGTGGGAACAGTATTCAAAAATGTGAAAGTTTGGATTGCCATATGCAAATTGTAAAAGTAACATCGAAGAGTATTTGAAGTATGAACCAAATGCAAGCACACGGTCAAGAAATCCACTAATGAACATGTTAAATTAAGTGAAATTGTGTTCATATCCATTATTGATAGAGGCACTAACCACACGTCTCTGACACTTATGACCAATTTCCGCAGCCAAGCTCCTGACCAAAGTATCAACATTGAAAAAATAGCCTGGCATAAACTTCAGCTAAAACAATCTCCAATCCAAGTTGAACTAATACGAACCCTAAGCCATACAGAGTGCATGCAATGCAATGCTTGTTTGAGCATCATTCTGCAATCAAATAAATGCTAGTATAGAGATCCTCACCTGATATACTCATGACCCCACAAAACAATATCACCTTCTGATCCTAGCAGTCTGTATTTTAAGCTCTCCTGTATATGAAAACATAACTAAATGTCACGTTATTGCTGAACATTATATCCCCATAAATAACAAATATCTAATAACAGATATAGGCCCGTCATAATGGGGAGATATCCACATGGCTCCAAAAAGGGCTTTTACAATCATTAATGCGGAAAATTTGGATTCAGTTGAGCGTCATCTTCCAACTTCATTCACTTATATGATGTCCATGAGAAAAGGTTTTGTCTCCAAAGATTTCCTCAATTAAATGCTTTTTACAAATTAGAACATTTTCAAGCGCCTTTTGATTTAGGATAGAATTGTATTTTCACTTTTAAGGACACCAGCAGGTTTAGACAGCAACAATTTCAAATGTTTGCTCTCTTAATTCGTAGGGCTTCTCACTATCCATTAATTGACACAATCCTGCTTTTTACCAGAAAATGAAGAGAAGTAATTAATCAAGGTCTTAATACGATGGGCATTCATTTCAATGCAACCCCACTAATAATGGAACGACATTTGATACAGAGAACTTCAATTTCTTCGTTTACAGTTCAAGCCACACTACCCTTTTGTTACACACCAAAGATGTTTTAATGAGTCATAGTTCTTTATCCAGTTTCAATGCCATCTTTTATAGAAAAACGTAGTTACCAACTTGTTTTGGACTTAATTCCACAATTACCAATACAAGGGCTGGCATCATGACTCTCACTGTTTCTGTTCCTTTTAGGTTCATTTGTGTTTGCTATCTGTGCTTAAGCTTTAGTATGAACAAAATGTTTTTGCAATTATCTCTGAAATTCTGAACAAAAAGTGATAATTTATGATTTCAATCTTCTTCTTCGTGTGACATGTTTCATGTAATTGCATGCCGAGCTTTAATAAATGCTTGGACAAGACGACCTTTAAAAACAGAAATTAGAAAACTGTACACATTATGCATTCAATAAAATTAGTATACACGTTCTCCTTCAGGGGACATTGTCATGGCCAAAACAGAAAGTATATCTGCTAGGATTTTCTGCACAAAAAAAAAAAAAGAAAAAAGACATGCGTCAAAGAAGAAAGACATATATGAGCAGAAACTTCACAACGTGGAACTTTACCTGTAAATTTGAATCTTCAATATCTCCATAATATGCTTGTAACACTCGGTAATGAGGACGCAAGAACTTTAACACTTTTTGAATAGAAGTCATAGAGCTAGTCACGGTACGAGTTTCTTGCCTAAATAGTAGGAAAAAAATGTATAAAGATACAAAATATACCACATGCCAGTCATTTGAAGCTGAACTTTTCATTCAGGTTAAGCATAAAACGATAGTAAACTGTGCAGTCTTGACTAGTTTGACTTAGTATTCCTTGACCAAGAACCACTTTTTCATCCTTTTTCATCAATAGAACAGCATTTATCACCAATAGGTACTAATCCACTCCAAGTAGAATTTGCTCCTAGACTTACAATAATTTTCCCCTTTCAAAAGATAATTCAAATGGTGTACTATCCCTAATGGCTACGTCACAATATATGCTGCTTGTTCCTGTTATTAAAAACATAATTTTCTGAGACAAAAATTGATCCCAAAGGAAGACACTGCAATTATTCTAATCAGACTTAACATGGCTCACAAACTGCACCCAAATGCAATAGCTTCTATATTTTGCCAGCAATGTTTCACTCAGCAGTCGACTAGTAGCATAAATGCAAGTTCATTCAAAGGATTTCTCCTAAAGGATCTCAACCCCCCCCCCCCCCCCCCATACTTGAAATAAGTTCTTCATGATGCATATTGCATAGCAGCAGACGGCAAAATATACTGCATCATCTGCTTAATATTTCAATTGGTTATTCTAAAGCAATATCCCAACCATCCTTTATAAAAAATATAGCCAAAAAGTATTGAGGCTGGAAGTTCTAGGTATACAGCAACTAGTCTCCGCACTTGAACTAAAACCACATAAACAATGTAAAGAAAACTAGTTCATAAATCATTTTGCCAATAAAAATTCCAATGGAAATCTTATCTTACACCAAAAGTGAACCATGATTAAGCATTAGAAATTCGAAGAAGATAAGTCCACAGCACTTCTTCGTCATTAGCATCAATATTTTAGCAATAAAAACCGAAGCTAAAAAATCATAAAAATTTCATTTCCAAGTTGAACTGAAACAAGCATCTCTTTATTTCCTAAAATTCACCAGAATTAAGATTGAATACCTCAACCTCTCTAGTGCATCTTTCTGCAATTTCGGATCGGAGTCCTGTACCATCTTCACATACAGCTCAAGTTGTTCCTTCAATGCCAAGTCTTCTTCCGACTAAAACAGAAAATAGAAACCAGGAGAACACGTAATAAATCAATAAAATTATCGCTAAACAATATGAAAATACTAATTGATTAGAATCTTACAAGTTTCCAAGTCATTTTTCCTAATTTATACGTTTTCTATTTGAAATTTGGAACTTACGAGATATTCATCTTTCTTCTCTGACTTGCGGTTTTTAGTTCCGCTGCTCGAATCCTTCGGAGCCATTCCGAATAACCGAGCCTCTGAATATATCTAAAAAACGAAAATAAACACCTGATTTGAAAGATATGTACTGAAAAAATCACCAATCCGAAATTCTATATTCAAAATCTGAGGCCGAAAGCAAAGAAGAGCGGAAAAGTAGATTTCGTTTCCCCCAAACAAGCACTCTGGCTTTCCGGTATTTCCCTCCAAATGCTGTTACAGATTGAAAAGTTAAATGCAGCTTAGTACTTATACTTGTGATCATATTACAAAAACATCCATGAAATAACTTTCTAATTGCTCATCTCTTTTTAAAATGACGAAATACTCCCTTAAACTTGTTTTTCTTTACCAGTCAAAAATAAATATATATTTGTACTATATCATATACTATTGTTAAAGGATATAATAGTAATTTTCTTATTTTATAAGATTTTCTTCATATTTTTGTTTGGATAGGAACATTGTTTTTCCACTCATTTTTTTATATCAATGTTTATACAAAAAATTAAAAAATTAAAATTAAAATTAAAATTAATGTATTTCTATAAAAAGAAAATCCATGTTGACCCAACGACCCTACATATCCAACTTGATAAAACTCTTTATTTCACTGAGAGACTAGAAGGTAGAAGCAAAATGAATTCTGTTCTTTGAATTAGCATCGATCGATCAAATGACATTTTGATTGTCATCTCTTCGAAGGTGTGGAAACTTAGCCCATGTTTATCTACCGTTATTTTAAAACTTTTTTTTTTTCAAAATTTTCAATCATACATTCTCACAATAAATTATTTTACCAGTAAATTCAAAAGATTTTCCTACTTTCTGACCGCACATTCTCCAAAAAATTACTATTTCAAAACTCATTTTCTCAAAAAAAAAAAAAAAAAAAAAAAATATATATATATATATAATTTTAATGGAAGACAAACAGGGGCTTAATGACATTATTTTCTTGAAAATTTGTCGCCCTCTCGACCCGTCTTGGATCTCCCTATAGCCCAATTGAGAATAAGAAATTACTTTTTAGCTACAAAGTAGTAACTAATACCAAAAATTATTTTAATTGATTGTTTTTAAATTTTTATTTATTGAACAAACTTTGCTAATTAGAAGATAGCAATTTAGAATTTTTTGTTTACTTTTACAATATTGGAAACTACGTATGAGAAAAATGTGGTAAGATTTGATATCCAGCTATTACTCTCTTATACAAATTCTCGACCTATGTTATCTCTATCATTTGTGTATCATTGAAAATCAATAATCTAATTCTATCCAACTATCTCTACCCGAGGTAAGACGGACATATTCCTCAGCACGACCTGAAATATTTATATCCCAAATTAATATGTGAAGTAATGCATTCAACTGTACAATTACATATTCGATTTTACAAGTCATAAACTATTATTAATAATATTTTATTGAGCATTGTGCTAATATTGCAATGTTTTAGACTTATTTAAAACCTTCGAAAATAAAATATGTAATATATTATCTAAATGGTGATCAATCATTCAAATAATCATTAAATATACAATATCAATCAATAACACAAATTAATTAAATAAACAATTTTTGAATTAAAACGGTAAAACAATTGGTTTCATCTTCATCCCAACACTAAAGTATTTACCATAACATCGCCATAATGAAATTTCAACAAAATAGATGGGAGTTCATCGCCCGTAACAAATAAGTACATGAGAAAGAAGTAGGATCAATCTCTAGTTTTAGATCTTGAATTCCAAGTTTTAAATCTTCACTTTCTTGATGTAATTTGCCTTGTTTCTCTTGCTAACTTTGTTCTTCACTATGTAGAATGAAGAATGCCGAAATTGGAGGCTTGAAGTAAGTTAAATCGTGGTCCAAATTATTTTTCAAGATCAGGGACGGATTCAGAACCGAATTATAGACCGGACTAATACGTAATAAAAATAAAATTACACATGATTTTTTTTAACATAAAAAGAAAATTCTAACTAAAAAAAATGAGTGGGTCCCCCCCCCCATCCCATCCCATCCGTCCCTGTTCAAGATTGCACGAAACTTGTAAATGAAACAAAATCTTCCCGTCAGAATCGTGGTCCAAATTATTTTTCAAGATTGCATGAAACAGGAAAATGAAACAAAATCTTCCTGTCAGATTCGTGCCTTGCGATCACATGGCAAAATTGATTTCTTCTCGCTTTTAACAAACAGGCCCATGCGATTGCATGGGCTATTGCCCTGTAATTACAGGCCTCCGGCCTCCATCTTGGAGTCTCTGCAGTTTAGTCCTTCCTTCCTGTCCTTTGGTCAGTTCACGTCATTTATGATTGTAATATAAGTTCTTCATCTCCCAATTCATGTCCAATTGGTCCTCCTCAAAATTATGCATAAAATCTATCATTTTAGCTCCATTTTCATTTATTTTCTCCAAAAATCGCTTCCATCATCGTGTTTTACCTAAACAAACAATATTTATATAAGATTAAACAATAACTTCTTAAAAGTACTCTCTGATATTCATGTCAACGATTTGGACGAGTGCAAAAAGTACACTTATCATTATGTGAAATGGTTGTGAGTTCACCTTGTCTAGTACGATGCTCCGGCTACTCTAATCAACGGTTGCAACCTGCAAAAAGAGGTTGGGGCTTTCTCCCACGTTGTACATCCGGTGTGAGAATTAATGTTCAGTATTGGAGAATATGGGAGATGATATTGGAATTCAGATAGTTTGGGTTTCAAGAGTCCATACCTTTTCCCATATTTGGGTATTTATAAGCACCTGATAGCACACCCATGTTCCATGATTTGTTGTACCACGTGTCCCAAGTGTATCTTCCCACTCGTCTAGTGGTTGGTTATTCCCGCTTTTGGTGTTCGGTGGTTTTCGCATATCTCAGGGCCATTTATTTGACTAAGCATAGTGGGGGTCGACGCCTCGTTATGGTAGACGGTAGATGGCCTGTGTGAGCGTAGAGCGCCTCGGGGGGGTTGACGACCTTGTGATGGTAGACGACTATGTTGGTAGATGGCCTATGTGAGTGTAAAGCCCCTCACGGGGGTCGACGTTCCGGGGGGTGCACATTAAGTAGCCTACCATTGTGGAGATTTATTAACACCGTCATATATCATTATGGGTGTATTTGATTGTATTTATTTTCAATTGAAAATATTTTCGAATTTTTTAAAATATGTCTACTTTTCCTTATTTTTAAGGAAAACTTTTTTTGGGGGGAGTATGTTTTTGTTTTCCTCAAAATAAGGAAAATATTTTCTTTTCTATGATATATTTTTCATGACAATCAAACACACTCTATGTGTTATACTTTTGCACGGAAACTATTCATGTGTATAATTCATAAAACATATGTATTGCCCTGAGGCCCTGTATATTTGTTCAAGAATAAATAATAAGTGAACAATATTGACATCACGAATGAATAAATAAAGTATTGCTCTCATTTGATAGCCATTATTTTGAGAAAACAATGTTTTGACTGTGTAGGAAAAAAGTAGGAAAATTTTTTGAGTTTACGTACAATATATTTTATTGTGTGAAAGTGTGATTAAAAATGAATATGTGAATTAAAGAGTTTTGTAATAAAGTTTATCAATCATGGGCGTAATTGTCTTTAGGGGAAGAAGAAGGGCATAGGGAAATAAATTCAACTTTAGAAGTACTATCCCTGACAATCTTCTAATTGTCACAAGTTAAACATGCAACCATTTTCCACGTAGACATTCCCAGAAAAAATTTGCCCTTTAGTTCATTGGATCTATAACTTATGTTTGACCTTCATTTTTTTCAAAAATTAATTATTATTTTTTTTTCAAAAGTCGTTTTCAATCATGCATTTTTCAAAAAATAAATATTTTAATTACATTTTCCCCCAAAAATAGGGTTCAAACAGGGGGTAATCAAACATACCATCTTATTGAATCTTCATTCTTCTTTCGTGGGAAAAATGATATTATTCAAGTATATTTTTACCTCCTAAGGTCAACATTAAGCCAACGTTTGATTCAGCTTAAAAAATTGAATTGAAATTTAAATTAAAGTTAATAATTAAATTTAACTACACATTTTATAAGATTCACAAATTCTCAATCACAAGAATTCATTATTTTTTTTTATCAAAATCTATTAAAAATCTAATTTTTATTTAAACCAGAAAGGAATTAAATAAAAAAATTAATTAATTAATTAATATCGTTATCAAATTAAAACCTTGAATCGATAAACCCTAGCAATTTTTCTTTATATATAATTTTTGACATTCAATATGACTAGACCTACCCTAATGGGATTAAAATAATTGTATATCACGTGCACTGCACGTGATTTTTAACTTTAAAATGGACCAACGCTGTCTATAAAGGACTTAAATGCTATCTAACATAAATTTAGGAACCTATTTATTACATTTCGCATTGATTGGGATCCATCTGTAAATATTTGTGAAAATTGCCACTGCATTTTCATGCCACCCCCACGTTGCAGTTTTGCCGTAGGTGTCCCATTAATTCAGGGATTAATTAATTCAGGAGACAGCCAGTACGTTACTTACAGCCCAACAACACAAGGGAAACGAAATCGATGTTTGACTCACAGAATTACCGTGAACTACCGTTTACATTCTGCAGAAATCCTCAATCAAAACCCACAAATTTTTTGAGAAGTAGAAGAAATGGGTGAAAAGAGCACATTGTGGAACTTTGAGGGTGATGAGCACCTGAACAAAGCATCTGCTTGCACTATTAGAAGCTTTCTCACTACCGTTAAAGAAAATCTGAATCAGAACGACGATAGGCCTGTTATTCCTCTCGGCCATGGCGATCCAAGTGGATTCCCGAGTTTTCGGACGGCTCAAGTAGCTGAAGACGCCGTCGTTGATGCAGTTCGATCTGCTAAATTCAATAGTTATTCGTCAAGTCTTGGTATTCTTGATGCGAGAAGGTAACTTTCTTGCCTTGCATGTTTCTGGGCAATATTTTTATTTCCTCTGATGTCTATCTGTGGTTCCAGAATTTTGAAACTCTGTTGTGTATACAGTCAGTTTGACTAAACATGAGGTGTTTGGTTTATTTTCTGAAAGACGGTGATGTAAAGAAAATCCAATATAGATTCAAAGAACCTGAATATACTGGAATTTGAAAGGTTTTAATTTTTACAAAATTCATTTTAGTAGTAATCATTGTAAAGTTTGAAAGGTGTTAAAGTCTAATCTAGTCTAAAGAAAATTAATCATTCATAAATTCAACGTAAGGGAAGATTCTTTAAAATGGAACTAAGTAGATGAGGGAAATTTTTAGGAACTTCATAATTTTTTTCATTTAAAATGTCTAAAATTGTTGAAGGGGAATCTTTTCTGTATGTAGGATTTTCTCTGAATTATATTAGCTTTCCATCAATGGTGTAATTGAGAAATATTAAGTAATAAGCATATTTCGTTAACATGGAATTAACACTTCAGTGTGAAGTCTGAACCTTCCTATTCATCTACAAGGGCGATTGCAGAGTATCTCTCTGATGACCATCCATATGATATATCACCAAAGGATGTTTTTGTCACTGTTGGTGCAAGGCAAGCAATTGATGTCTTAATAACAGTTCTTGCCCGTCCTGGAGCTAACATATTGCTCCCCCGACCAGGATATCCATTGTATGAAGCACGGGCAGTGTTTAGCCATCTTGAAATACGCCACTTTGATCTTCTTCCAGAGAAGGCATGGGAGGTTGACCTTAATGGCTTAGAAGCCCTGGCAGATGATAAAACAGTTGCCATGGTTCTTATAAACCCTGGGAATCCATGTGGAAATGTGTACACACACGAACATTTACAGAAGGTGGTTAAATATTACTTCTTCATGCTTTGTAATGCATCTATCTTCTGTTTTATTTGTGGAATTTAGTAATATTTAGCATTTTGGGTTCGAGTCCTTTAGATTGCAGAGACAGCAAAAAAGCTAGGATTTCTGATAATTTCAGATGAAGCTTATGGCTATCTAGCTTTTGGGAGTAATCCCTTTGTGCCAATGGCAAGGTTTGGATCAATTGTACCTGTCTTCACAATTGGCTCTTTATCCAAGAGATGGATGGTTCCTGGCTGGCGACTTGGTTGGATTCTGATGAGTGATCCCAATGGTATCCTCCAAAAACATAAGGTATCACTCTCAATTGTGCATTAGTAGTAAATCCTCGAGTGACTTTTGCATTTCTCAAATAACATTGTATAATGTTTCTCATATAGAAATGGCAAAAAAATCCGAAAAACTCGATACCCGCGGACCCGCCCCGAATGGTGCGGGGATTACCCGTTCAATCGGGTATTCGGGTTGGGGACGGATAACGGGTGCCCCACCCCGTTCAATTTTTTTTTTTTTCAGAATTCAATACTTTAAATGAAAATTTTCATGAAATTTTATTAGTTCTAATAGAAAATGGCAACTAAAATTATTTGTCTCAATCTAATGAATTGAGGCAATAAAATAAATTATCAAAAACTTAAAAAAAAAAAATTAAACGGGGCAAGTGCCCCGCCCTGCCCCCGCTTTAAACGGTCAACAAGGCGGGAAATTGCTTGGCTGGGCGGGGGCGTGGGCAGGGCTGTTGCCATCCCAATTCTTGGATATGACAAGAAGGAAAGAAGTATTAACAGTCTTTTATATGACACAAGGATCATTTCTCGAATAACAATGTATAATATCTTGTTCAAATTATACTATCTCATGAGTTCTTTGCTCATTATATGATACTGATGAGAAGGTTGATAATATTTCTTGGGAAGCCCACGTAGGACAACCAAGAAAAATGATGAATTTATGAACAGGTATTATCATAGATGTTGGCATCATAATTATCAGACCTGTACTGGAAATCGATCCTAACAAGTTACAGGGGTCAACAGATCACTGGTCTGGTGGGTCACTAGTCGGATGGGTGGATCACTGCTTGATAAATCATTTAAATTGTTTTTAAGTTGTAAAAATTTATTTTTGTGAAAAATTTGGAGTTTAAATTAATTTATCATTAATTATATTTTACAAATCTGCATATTATTAATGTACAATTTTTGTTAGTATTGATGTAGGATAAATTAGTATTCTAGCCAAGAACTTAAAAGAAAACAGAAGAAAAGAAGAAGACGACAAAAGCAGGGGAAGAAATCGGGACTAGAAACAGGGAAGGGGAGAAAAACATTGCAGCTGCCACCTTAAATTTCATTCAATCATTAATTGATTTAACTACAATGAAAATCCAATAAATAGCAAAAACCTAACTTGAAGGGGTTGGGCCAACCCGCTAATACAAGCCCAAAATAGAAAACAGCAATAGTAAAGTCCAATAACAATTAAAAGAATTCTCGATAATGTCCACATAAACTCTCCCGTGGTGGAAGAAAACTCGACCATGACGAGCGGATAAGTCATAAAAGGTTGCAATCAATCGCCCAACCATAAACTAAGGGGTTGAACGAGCTTCATCCAACGTCCATAAAAGTGTCAGTGGTGGTCTGAATCTGATGTCCCTACCTACGTTCCATGAATGTGTGGAAGGAGAACTGGGCGAAGGAAGATCTTGTTGACTCCGATAGAGCTCCAATAAGTCTGGTTCAAGCTGCTGTAGTGTCTCTTTAGTAATCCATGTACAATCAGACTCAGGTCGATCAACCCAATGAACATGGAAACGTTGAACATTTCCATCTTTAGTCAACACAATCTGTTTATCTAAAATAGTATCAATTTTATATTTGTGTGCTGGAAAATATGGTAATGGGTTAGAAGTGGCAAAAGAGTCTGGATCAAGATCTAAAGATGGAGGTAAAAGAGGATCATCAGAGGGATTGAAATGACCTTTATAAGCAACTAAATTCTCAACATTAAAAGTAGGGGGGTAACCAAGATGTGGCGGAAGATCAAGAACATATGCATTTGGGCTAACTTGCTTTAAAATTTTAAAAGGACCAGTGCTAAGAACTTGCAATTTGGAGGCGAATCCATGTAGGTGCCGCCCCGGTCTAATTTGGATCATAACATAATCCCCAATATTAAAATCAACATGTCGTTTATGCAAATCAGCTCGAAGTTTATATGTTACATTACTAGCCTCAAGTTGTTTATTGATCTCAATATGCAAATCATGAAAATGTTGTACAAATGCTTCAGCTGACATAGACACTTTAGCATGTGGGGACATCGGAATGAGATCTAAAGGCTTCCTAGGCTTAAAATCATGAACAATCTCAAATGGACTCATACCTAACGACTGGTTCATAGAACTGTTATATGCAATTTGAGCTGTAGGAAGAATTAAATCCCAATTTCTAAGATTTTCTTGGACCAGACATCTTAATAAATTACCAAGACTATGGTTAACCACTTTCGTTTGACCGTCAATCTACGGGGTGAGATAGGCAATAGAAAATTTCAATTTTGTACCAACCTTGTACCACAACGTTCTTCTAAAGTAACTAGTGAACCGAACATCCCTATCTGACACAATGGTTTTAGGAAGCCCATATAATTTGACAATTTCATTAAAGTATAACGTGGTAACCTTGGACGCATCGAAGGTTTTACTACAAGGGATAAAATAAGCCATTTTCAGAAACGATCGATTGCCACAAAAATAGAATCATGCTTCTTCGGGTACGTGGAAGTCCTAGCACAAAATCTATACTGACAGGTGTGTACAAACCAGTATTTTGCCTCTTCCGCTTGGCAAACTGACAAGCGTTACATGTACTAACTATTTTAGCTACATCTTTCTTCAAACTAGGCGAATAGAATTGACGTTCGACCTCCTCTATAGTTTTATTATGCCCAAAGTGACTGACTAAGCCCCCCGCATGAATTTCCCATACTAATTGAAGTTTGAGGGATGCATAATTTATTGGCTCGATAAAGGTAACCCTCCTCAAGGCGAAAATCATCCGCCGTATCCGACCGTCCTCCTTGCAAATCAAGGAAGATATCCTTAAAATAGAGACTTGTCTCGTAATCTTCCTTAAGTCGTTCAAAACGTATGGCCTTGACGTTCATAACTGACAAAAGGGAAATATGACCACTTAATGCATCAGCCACTTGGTTCTCAACACCCTTCTTATGTTTCAAAACAAAAGAATAGGTCTACAAATATTCAATCCAGCGACCATGCCCAAAATTCAACATTTTCTGGGCAGTGAGATGACGGAGGGCCTCATGATCCGAATAAAGAACAAACTTTTGGGGCAATAAATAATGATGCCAATAACGCAAAGTTTGTACAACTGCATACACTTCCTTATCTTAAGTCGAGTACCGTTGTTTGACATCATTTAACTTCTCACTGAAGTAAGCGACAGGGTGCCGTCCCTGTCTAAGGACTCCACCTATTCCTACCCTGGAGGCATCAATGATCTCAATGATGTCCGCATCAAGTAGAATGTTTACATTTATATTCCATAATTCTTAAAATATATATTCCATAATTTTTAAAATATAGTATTTCGAATCAAGTTTATATTATCTTTATTTATTATGTGCAAACTCCCTATTAACAGCAAAGAACATTTATGTATTGAACTTTATTTCTTTGTGCATACGAACATATTCATAAGATTGTTATTTGATATTTTAAAAACTATTTAATAATTTCTTCAAGGTTTTGTATGTGAAAATGATTGAAATTAATAAAAAGATAAAATAAAATTATATCTTTATATTATAAATACCGGAACAGTAACAATGAGGCCTTCAACTCACTGGAGAAGTCACAATTCAGAGAAGTAGTCATTGGTACTTCATCCTAGCTTTTCAAACATATTTTTAAAAACTGGTATAGAACTGGTTCAACTGTGCCTACGGGGTTTAAGTAAATGACAAAGATGATTTTCATACCTCGCTTATTAATATATTTGTTTCTCATGGCAGATTACTGAGTGCGTTAAGAGCTATATTGATATCTCCTCTGATCCTTCAACTATTACTCAGGTATGTTAATCGATGGAATAATTCAGAGAAAATTGTCGTAAAGTGGTTAACATTTTTTTGATGTTGATACTGTTAAAGCATCTGGTAATGAGCATAATGTTTTTTGCAGACCTGCATCTGAACAAGGCCACAAACTTTTAACCTTGTCTGCAATTTACCTGTCAAATTACTATTATCTCCAATAATGATAAGATACACTTTATAAAAATTGATGCAACTGGCTTCTGTTTATATGTCATATATTGCATTTTAGTTTAGAAATGAATACTAGGAAATAATGAAGAAGGGTTACCACTGTAAAAGATTATGATCGTGATGATAGGAAAAAGCCAAGCTTGGTATGTATTCACAAGGGCTTATTTGGGAAGAGGCTTGTCACAGCACATCAACAGGACCCGTATATTTTCTTACTCATTCCTTCTTACGAGTATCAGACCCTTATGACATTACCCTATTCATTTCCAAACACAAGTGCTTCAAAACTAGGAAACCACGAAATTCAATGTGCTGAGTTTTAATTGTTCTAACTATGCATATTTACGACTATTTCTTCCACATATCTGACCATAGTGGAAAGTGGACACGAACATTTCAAGTCTGTAATTGTAAGGACTGAATATTGGAGGAGGCTCTGAAGCACATTAGAAGAACCATAGCCTTAAATGAATATTTGTATTTTGGTTTTCCTCATCAAATAATTCGTGCTTCTACACCATATATTAGAGCCAACATTCTATGAGTGATCTTTATGTTTGTTGAAGATCGAGTGCAGAATATTTTAATTCTTTACAAACGTGTAAATGTAACATAAATTGTTTTTTCAGGGTGCTCTTCCTCAAATTCTTAAGAGAACAACTAAAAGTTTCCATTCAAAGACTTTAAATTTGTTGAGAGAAGCTGCAGACACGTGTCATGCTATACTAAAGGAGATCCCTTGCATCACTTACCCAAGCAGACCACAAGGTTCCATGTTCTTAATGGTAAGATCGAGCATTGAAACTCAGGAATTTTTACGAGGTTCAAAATTTATCGACTGAAGCATCAATTTTCTTCATTTTGGTTTAGGTGAAATTGAATCTACCATTACTGAAAGACATAAATGATGACATTGAGTTTTGCATTAAGCTTGCAAGGGAGGAATCGGTGATCGTGCTTCCAGGTAAGAAAAATGCCTTCATCAACATCTCAAAAATCTATTTGGGTTAGTTTCGAGCAAAATAAAGTAAATTTTTTTCTGCACAGGGGCTGCCGTGGGATTGAAAAATTGGCTGAGGATAACTTTTGCGGTCGAGCTTTCATATCTAGAAGATGGCCTTGAAAGGATTAAAGCCTTCACCCTTAGGCATACGAAAACTGAATAGTTGAATTTGTTCTTGAGCCTCATGCAAAGAAAGATGATCTGATATCTGAGATTGAATTTTAATCAGTTGTGGAAGACTAACCATCGTCCGTTTTTTCTAATATTCGAAAGTCAAAGAAGAATGTTTTTTGCGTGTTTGTTTGAATAAATGGTGACCCCTCTCTATCATGTTTAAATTTTTAAATGAGACGGTCAATATGGTAGTAATATGCTAGACAAAAGAGTTGGGTTTAAGATCGTCGTCATTCATTTATAAAAATTATGTTTCCATTCCTTATATAAATTCCTTATTTTTTATTAAACAAATTGTGAATTACTAATGTTTAGCAACATCACACAATCCCTTATAATCTTCATTTTCCTTTATGTTCTTTTTTTTTCCCCTTCCCGTGAGACTGGTAGCAAGCCACGTTGCTTAAAGGGCCTAACTCATAACATGTTACATTCTTTTCTCAATAAATTAGAAGTCGATTACATGAATTTTTTCGTCGCTCCTTTTGATTCGTTGCTAGATTTATAGAGAGATCAACTAGAAGTGTCCAATCTTTTAATTGTAGTTACAATTTACATAGAAGTAAAATAGAAGAAGAAAATTAGGGTTATGATGAATTCGGAGAACTCCTGCAAACCGGACATGAAGCTTTCATTTGAAGCCATTCATCTATGCATTCTGCATGAAAGCAATGTTGGCATTCAGGAATGCTTCTTAAGGTCTCGTTAGGCATGTACTCAGATAAACAGATTGAGCAAATATTATCATCTAGTTTAGCTAAACGCCGACTCTCACCCAGAACTATTTTTGGGTATGATTCAATTATAGTAATATCTAATCCCGACGTGATGGTAGTATGTGGCACCACCACGGAGGTGAATTCCACCATAGTGTGGCGTTGTCTACCGAAGCGCTTCACTCTATGACAAATACAACACAATAGCCCCACGACGCACAATATTGCCGGTACACCGGCCCCCACAATTAGGGTGTAGCGCACTCCTCTTGGAAGCCCTGAAAGTAAATATATTTAGCAACGTATCAAACTTTTAAAGTAGAGAGAGAGAGAGAGAGAGAGAGAGAGAGAGAGAGAGAGAGAGAGAGAGAGAGAGAGAGAGAGAGAGAGCTGATTATTGGTGCAAATTCTAAATCAAATGTACAAACTTAAGACTGCAATGGTTTTCCCTAGTCAAAGCTTCTAATCTTATCAAACATTACCAACAGTTGATGACCGTTGACTTAAAATATTCATAATCATTATTATTGGTCACTCCAGTGCCAAACTATTAATACTTCACGGCAATGAAACCGTGCATAAATTATTCCAACTAGTTCAAATAAAAATACGAGATATTACGTAATCTATTGTACTCAAAAACTTGTTGGGAAATATGTAAGAAAATCTGGAAAAAACTAATGAATTCCAAGGCACGAAAATCGTTATCTTTTAAGAGATGTTTCTTCCCTATCCAACAAAGTCACGATCGGAGTATGATAGAAAATCGTTCCCATAATACAATGGAGGCGTTTGATTCAAATTGTGACTATTTGATCAAATCAAGAAAACACTATATAATGAAACTGATGATGCTAAGAGAAAAGAGAGAAAAATAGAAAATAACGAATTTTTAATGTGTTTTGTAAATGAGAATTCGCCCAAAATATATAGAAATGGAGGCAACATTTTGAATAGGTATGTCCCTTGAAATGAACGAACACATATGTTGGAAGAAACATATATATTCAAAGACTTCTGAAAAATAAAATTCTCTTTCGAGTGCGTTGCCCCTGACCCCCCCCATGGGGGGACCCTGCCCCCTCGACCACCGCGACCTGACTGGGCAGGTCGATCCTGGTTGCGTAACAGCAAATACTAGTCGGGGCAGCAAAATATTCGCAAAACAAAAAATAACACATGCAAAATGATGAAAAATATCTAACATATCCCCCCTATTTTTCAAAATTTTGATTTAGAGAAAATGAAACGGCTGCATCACAAAAAATTGATTGTCTATGTACCCTTAACGGGATCAAGCCACCGTAGTTCATGCAAACACATACAAAAAGCATCATCGAAGGAAATCGTACATAAATGAAAGTAGCTTTTGACTTTGAACTTTCACTTAGTGTAAACAACTCAAAGTTTTGTGAAGGTGCTATGGTGAACGAATCTTGAACCAAGGACCCTATCATGACTAGTCGGAGTCGTTACACATACTATTCCGATAAAGAGTGTCTCTTTTATACCAACGCATTAATGGCCTTGCGTATATCCCGAATTTCATGAGTGCTTTAGAGACGGTCTAAATCTCATAGAAAGTGGCTTGACTTTCTCACTCTCATAGCTAAGTTCTTTATAAAGTAATTCTGCGAGTTACTTTCTCTCTCAATAGAACTTATTAAGGAATTAAATCCAACATCTACCATGCAAAATGCATACACTAGAGATTTTATTAATGGGTTTTAACTAATACTCTAGTGTCTCGTCTAAGTTAAACTTTAACTTGTTTGTACAATTTGAACTTTGTTTATATTTCAAAACATAAGTAGGGTTCCCATTAAAGCTAACTGGAGTTACGTAGACCTCAATCTCATTCCTTTCGATATTTTTGCAATCATCTCTCTAATAAGTCCTTTTGTTAAAGGATCTGCTAGGTTATTCTTCGCCTCTACATATTCAACAGTGATTACTCCTTGCTTAAGTAATCCTCGAAGAGACTGATGTCGAAAACTAAGATATCATTGCTTACCATTGTAAGTCTTGTTCGCTACCGAATACAAAGTAGCTTTACTATCACAATATATCATCACAGCTTGAAATGAGAATTCGCCCAAAATATATAGAAATGGAGGTAACCTTCTGAATAGGTGTGTCCTTTGAAATGAATGAACACATATGTTGAAAGAAACATACATATTCAAAGACTTCAGAAAAATAAAATTCTCTTTCGGGAGTGTTGCCCCCAAGCCCCCATGGGGGAACGCTGCCCCCTCAACCTCCGCAACCTGACCGGGTAGGTCGATCCCCGTTGCGTAGCGGCAAACACTAGTCGGGGAGGCAAAACATTCGCAAAACAAAAGATAACACATGCAAAATGATGAAAAATATCTAACAAAACCTTATCAAAGAAACTAACGACTAGAAACAACAATTGAAAATCACAAGAATGTCTAATTTCTTAATGAAATTTTTCAGAAAAATCTAGTTATCACTCTACTTCTACGATAAGGATGGTCTTGTTCTGATTAGATGATCACATTTGAAATATAAGCATATTTGGTATGCAGAACTATGCAGACTTGGTAGGATTAGAAAATATAAATAAAGATATGTTAGTTGTAATATTCATAACAATCATATCGTTTAGGTGGAGTAAGAAAATCTTGTAAGCAAGAAAAGGAGTTCGATAACTAGTCACTTACCATGGCGATTAACATTGCTGCATTCAATTTCGGTACTGGAATTGCTCTTGAGCCCACATCGCCGGCCGCGTGACTCGCACCTCCCGCAGAGTGGCTCTGCCCACCGAAGTAGGAGATCACCACTGAGATCGGATGACAAAACCGGCTCGAGAAATGTCCATGGAACTGGGACAGCAATTGTTGCTATCAAGTTACATTTAGAAGCCAAGAAACTTATAGTCCTCTTGTGAGAAGAAGCGAAAACTGTGTAATTCTCCCCACTAAGGCAAGCTATAGGATCCAACCCGTACCTTCTATAATCAAACGTGCAGTTGAACAACGTAAAATCTTGATAGAAAACTCCAGTAAAAGGCGAACCAGAGAGATTCAAAGTGAGAAGGCGCTTTGGGAGGCAATATTCAGGATCATTAATCCACAGATTTTGAGTTTCATAGTCAATAGCCTGGACAGTGAAGTTCCCTGAATTGGGAAGCGCAACTACTGTCTGGTTTTGACCATCACAAAACAGGTCAAAACCCGGATATCCACATGGTTTTGGACGATTTTCGAGTCGAAAAGGGAATCGAATAATGGCCTCACCCCGGCTACAGGCTGATGTGGAGCAAAATTCTGTGCTGCTTGAAACTGTGATCAAGAACTCGGGGAAGAAGATGATGATGATGATGAAGAAACAGACAACTTTACAAGAATCCATGGAGTTGTTGACTTGTGATTTTCGGACAAGAATTTAAGATATATCAGAACAAGGCATATATTAGGCATTGTTTGGTTAAAGTGAATTCCATGGAAAACGTCACATCCAAAAAAAATGAATTCCACTTTGACCGTTTGATTACAACGTGAAAATGAAAATCGAATTCCAAGGTACAATTATTTTAAACTGCATTTTCTTTATTTTCATGAAAAACGAATTTATATGGATTTAATAAGTTTTTATTTTTCGACTAACATGGAATTACAATTCTTTTCCACCAAAGGCCTATCAAATGGACCCTTGATGTCAACAGTTTCGGACATTTTTCAAAGAATAATAATACTTGCAGTCGCTCACTGCAGCAGCCGCCCTATGTCGCATACACATGTCAATTGTGTATTTGATGTATTAAATGTGGTCAAAAACTACCACATTAATATATCAAATAATTACATGTCATGTGTGAGTCACATAAAACGACTGTTACAGTGAGGAACTGCATGTAGCATTACTCTTTTCCAAATATCGAGTATTTAGGGATGTTGCTATCTGGACCTGGTAAAGAAGGGTTAAAACTAATAAATTAGTGTGGGGAAGTCAAACGAAGCTAATTATTAGTGTAGCTAAAAGATAAGAGCACTGTAGTCAATGGGTGATGTTCGGATCTTTAGTCTTTTGATTAGAGCAAGGGTCGGGAGATAGAGGAATGGACCACTTTGTTATAGTCGTTGACATTTCTATCGAAAAATAATCACGTCGGTACAATATTTCTGAATTTAAAATAATTATTAGTCTAAATCTCACTTAGAGAACGCAATCTAGCAATAATCTTGCCACTTTTGGTAAAACCCAATAATTTTGTATTTGACAACTATCAAAATGAGTTTTTGGGAAAGAACGAATTTTGAAACGATGATTTTATGTGTTGTTAAAAAGTAAGAAAAAAATTGAATGTAAGTACAAAATATTTTATTATAAGAATGTGGAATTGATTTTTCTGTAAACATTGGCCCATTTAATAATAAAAAAAACTTTAAAAAGAGGTTGGGCCCCATTTTTAAACTCTATATACATTGGCCCATTTAATAATAAAAAAAACTTTAAAAAGAGGTTGGGCCCCATTTTTAAACTCTATATATATATATATATATATATATATATATATATATATATATATATATAAAGATATATTCAATCTTATATTTTATGGAATCCATAATTTTTATCAACTTTTCAATCATATATTTCATCAACTTTTATTAAGATTTATTAAAAACTTACTTTTATTTAAATCAAGCAGGACTTTAATGACATCAAAAGACTAATTTAATGTCATTAAAATTAACTCATGTTTGAGCCACATTATTTTTTTTATTCTCATTCTTGTACTCGTTTTCAACCACAAATTTTTCAATAAAATAATATTTTTCAACACATCAATAACTTTTCTTTCTTTTTCAACCAAATACATTCTTTTAAGATAACGTGGCTCAAACACATTCTAATAGATCATTTTAATATGTATCTCATTTTATTCTAATGTTTTATGTCCCTGTTTGGTTAAGCTAAAAGTCATAAGCCATAAATGCATTGATTACTATTTAAAATCCTCAAAATTAAAATTATTTTAAAATCGATGGTGGATTAATGTGACTGCTCCTCGCTATTTATTAGGTTCCCTTCTTCCTTCGCCACCTATTGAAAATAATCAAAGCCAATCCTTATGTTCTCCCAATAGGAATGGAACGTGTTTAGTCATGAGCGAGCGGCAAAAGATTTTGTTTTTTATTCAGTGGCGGATCCAGGAATATTGGTAAGTTAAAGTGATCGTCGACCTTCAACGACCACAATAGCGAGATCATTTTCATTTCCAAAATTATCAAATTACATTTCAAGAACTTTGTAATTAGAACTATTCAAATCCGCATAATTACAATAATCAACTCAAATTCAAACTCTTGATTCCAATACGATTCTACCATAATTTTTTTTTTTTTTAAATCGTAAATTGACAATACAAATTATCTTTCTAATATTTAGTAGAAATAGAGAAATTGGGTCACCACTGTATACCAATTTGAAGTAGGAGATCATTACATCTTTGTGTACGTATAATATTTCTGTCATCGAAATATAAGGATGGAATGGATACCTAATTATTGCCAATCAAAATTGCTATTACCGGGGATTACACATTCAAAATTTTACCTGTTCGAATATTTTGTTAGGGAAAAACCATATGTAGAGAAAAAATTTACTGATGTTTTACACTCACTCACATGTGTGGGGGCCCATCGGAATAAAAAATGAAAAAAAAAAAAAAAAACCCACCTACCCACACCCCTGCATTGTGTGTATCTAGTGGTGTTCAGTAAAACCATGCTTCTTTACATGAAGCATGGTTCATTTTGTTGTGTGTGAAATTAAATCACACCAATCTCTGTGTCATTAAAATGATTGTGTAGATTTCACGCTGAATTCATGCCATTCACAATTAATATTAATGTGATTTCACCTTTTTGAACCATGACTTGTTTAATTAATTTTGGTTAGCAATGAAAGTCTGTGTGAGATGATGCATCTATAATTGACAATTTTTCTTGGGGATTAGGTGATCAATACATCCCTAGTTGACATTAGAAAGTACTTTTGTTGGTGTGACATTATATTTTTCACTTCGTAAGAAAATTGTTCAAGTACACATCAATTTATCTATCCTAATCACATTGCACATGCATAAAGCATCAACTTCACTATTCACGTTGTGCATTCTATGGGTGATATGATTGTAATTACCAGTGTTCTAAAATGCGTAATGCGTTGCGATGCATCGAGTCCGAGAATCAAGAATCACAAGTTTAGGCGTGTCAATGCGAAAAATAAGCTTCATAATGCGTTTTGTATTTTTAAAGTATTTATAAAAAAATAGATTTTTTACCCAAAAAAAGGCGGCATAATGCCCGCATTAGGCGTGCCTAATCCCACCTAGAAGTGCATAAGCGCACGGCCTTTTAGATGAAAACGCATTTTCCGGCGCGTCTCGCCTAGGCGCACCTAGACGGCGCATTTTCACGAGCTTTAGAACACTGGTAATTACTATCTTGTGATTGTTATTTTCTAATGAAGCAGAGCTTTTATTAATGCTACAAAGAAGCTAAAGATAGTCATTGCCTTGGTCTTCCACAGCAGTTATGAAGAATAGAGAATTCTAACTTTGTCGACTTGACGTACTGTGAAATTATATGGAGAACAAGTCTTCTAAGATTTAAAGAAGGTTGATGGATGCTAGATACAGTCAGAAATATACATCAGTATATCCCAAATCAAAAGCCACATAGTACATACAAAAATTACGTGATACAAAACCACTGGATACATCCCAAGTGTTCTTAATAGCAACTACATGACATGTCCTTGCATAAAAATAGTACTTATTATGCAGCTTCATCGAAATCTAGTCGGATATCGCCAGAGTCAAAGACAATGTGATAAACACCCCATGAACACATCTCCAAGAATCCTGTAGCCACACATAAAAATATTCAAAATAAGCTCGAGAATATTGAGTACCAAATAGATTATGAGTTAAACGAGCAATCATAATTTACTCGAGAAAATGGAATAATGAATCATATTTCACGTGTTCTTTAAAACTTGACTTGTTTATAGATAGTTATGATGCTATCTGTTGCCGTGCTTGGTGGAGAAGAAGTGAACAAAGGAACACTCGCTTGCTGTCTTGTTCTCTATCGCTTATCTTCCCCTGTCCTTCGACAACATGAATAAAGTGATAAAAACTCTTTATAGCAGACTCGTCAGCAGCTGACTCTTCCTTATTATTCCCAAACCCGCCATTTTCATCTTCTTTTGTTGTCTTTTGTTTGCAGCCCTGCAACATTAGGTGGACAAGAAATATAAACGGTCTACGAGGTGTTGGTACATCCAGAGCCAATAGCCATAAATCCACTTATGTGAATAGAGGCGACGCCTTCACCAGTTTTGAGAATATAGTAGTATGCTAGAAAACGAGACAGTTTAGGAATGAGTTTTTTCAACAGTCGAAAACCCCATATGATACACATACAAGTCTGATTAAGCGATAATTAGGAATGATTTAGAAAGAAGTAAATTCTGTTTTCTCCATTCATAATTTGAGATGAAAAATAAGCAATTTTAATGAATGAACAAACATATTCTGGAGTGAGAAGTTAAGCTTTGCCTCCAATGGTAAATGTGACTTTTGGCATGACTGTATGAAAATAGAATTAATACAAAGATTATTTTCACAAGGGCTCACCAGAATACTCACACGGGTGGGCCCCACCATGTATTAAAAAAAGGGAACAATACATATCTACTAGTTTTAAAGTTCACATTTCAAAACTAACAAATTTGTTTAATTATTTCAAAAATCAGGTGATAAATAAATTAATTAAATATTAAATTATAATATAATATATATTAATTATTTACACCACCCCATGACACCTCACCCACCCCATCTCCTCACTACACCACCACCCTCCATCTCCGGCACCGGTCCGGCCACTGCTCCGGCGACGGTCCGGCCATTGCTCCGGCGACTTCTCCGGCGATCGTTCCGGCAATTTCAAAATTTTCAGAAAATTGAAAATCACACCCCCAACCCATGGATTGGTCACAATCGGCCACAAACGGTCACAATCGGTCTCAATGAGTCACAATTAATCAGTCACAAACGGTCACAATAGGCCACAAATGGTCACAATCGGTCACGAACGGTCACAATGAACTACCCGGTAGTCAAATCGCGATCTGGATCAGAAAAGTTCGCCGACACCACCAATTTCGGTTGCAGCTTTCAATGTGACCATTTGTGACCAAATTTGTGTTCAATGTGACCGTTTGTGACCAATTTTGTGTTAATTGTGACCGATTGTGACTTGATCATATTCAAGTCACAATTAACACAAAACTGGTCACAATTAGTCACAGTACACATAAATTTGGTCACAAATGGTCACAACGAACAAATTCGCTCACACCACGGACTAGCACCACAATCCACCACCTGTCATCACCACCATCACCTCCAATTGAAATTTTAAGGTTACATTTTAATAGTTAGTCACAATGAACCAAATTGTTTGTGATATTAATTTCATTTTTTTCTTGAAACTTGAAGTTATATTCGTTTTGTGCTACTTAGATCTGCGATTATGTTTACTGTTTTTGCCGTTCATGCGCGTCATACATATCAAAGTTTTGCTAGTCTTGAATTTTCTGCATTTTTCTTAATAAGAACTTCCATATTATCCATTGATAGAGGAAGAAAAAACAAGAAACGAGCATTTTTGTTTTAATGTGATTAAAACAACACGAAACTATCGACGAACCATGCGAATATAATTTTAAAATTCTAAAACTGTAATCAAATTTATAACTAATTGAAAGTGAGATACACACTGAATTAAATTATCAGTGTGAGCACAAAACAAGACAAGAAAGTCTAATATCAGTCCTAACATTTAAATGAGGAAGAACATAACAAAAAACCAAATATTGACCCAACTATTAAATGCTAGGACTGCTGGTGCAAACCTCTACTAACTCTGCTACAACATCATCAATTTATTGATCTCCGTTTTCACTTATTTTCACTCTCATTTCATCAGCTTTTTCCCATGACAACTTGCTTAATAACTTCTGCTACTCTCTCTCTCTGTGAAGCTGTCCCGTTGAGTCCCTCACCACCTCAACACCAACACCAATATCTTCAACAAATCTGGCATTGATAGGCTGGTCAAGATGCACAGGCACTGCAATAATAGGAATGCCAAAATGCACTCTCCAAAACTGAGTTCCATCCACAGTGACTTCAAAATCCCCCAATATTTTCATGTCCTAGAATATTCAATTGCGGGGCCCATCCCTCGACCACCAATCCTCTCTCGCTAACTCCAAAAAGATTCAACCGTGTCAAAACAACCCAGCTTCGTGTGATGTTGAAACCGTGACCTACCTTCCTGTGAGCGACGATGTCAGATCGCCTCCCACAGTCCTGGGCAGAGGTCGAGGCAGCGTCGGTCTTGTAGTCGAGGTCGCTCTCTTGCAGCGGCGCCGATCCTCTCCCCGCAGCGTCCATTACCGGTGGAGGGATAGAGATAAGAGGGAATAGGGAGGGAGAGAGAGAGAGAGAGAGAGAGAGAGAGAGAGAGAGGTGTTAGGGTTTAGGTTTGATGTAAATGTCAGTTTGGGGGGTTGGGGTGATTGGGGTAGGGAGTGGATATATTAATTCAATTTTATATTATTATTATTGTCTAATTATTAATTATAATTATTAAAACTTAATTACCACCTGATTTTTGAAATAAAAATTAATTCACCTTTTTTTTGAAAATGAAACTTTAAAAGTAGGTTTCTAGGTAATTTTCTCTTAAAAAAAATTATGCGCAAGACCCACACGTGTGAGTACCTTGTAAGTGATCTGTGAAAATTTTCCTACACGTGAAGCATGGTTCATGAAATTATAGTCAATTGAAGATTGGTCAGTTGGAGTAGGGAGGCTATCCTAAAGCTATCAAATTATGGAGAATATTTGATTTAGGAAAATAACATAGAAGAATAAATTTGGGCGAGATTTTTTGTGTGAAATGGTGAATTATGCAACTGTATTTTGATTAATATGAAATTATTTAGGCTGTTAATTAGAATTAGATTAAGGAGTTAAGTAAATTATAAAATATCAGTTCTTAGTAAATATATAAATAAAATAGGGAAAATTACCAGAAAACCTGTAATTAAAAGTCAATTATCATAAATAAGGGAGAGTTAGTTTAAACTTCATATATCAGGTGATAATTACATTTTAATAATTATAATTAATAAAAATTTAAATTAAACGTAATATACAATATTCACTCACCCCCAATTCATCCCCAAACCATTTTTGTTTTCTCTCCTCTCCACCTCTCTACCCACCACACACATACCCACCACCGTCGTCTCTGCTCGCAGCGTCCTTCTCCCTTTACCCTCCTTCTCCCGCTCTTCCGACTGCTCCTCTCCCTATCTTCCAACGGCTCATTCCCAACGTCACTACTCCCATCCCGCGCCGGCAGTCCTCTAACGTGCACCGTGAGTCCCCAGTAGTTTTAAAAACGTTGACCAATTCCTCTGCTGCTATCTTCCCATCACAATCGGAAACAAAGAAGTCCAATCTCCCTCAACAAAGTTTTCAGCTCCTCTTTCTTTACTTTCCCAGTCCCTTCCATGTCTATCACTTCAAACGCTAGAGGCCAGATTGGGATTCGTGGGAGGAAGACGACGTCGTTTGGAAGCTGAAGGAAGACGGATCGGTCTCAGATCTGGAAACAGGCCGTGATTTTTTGGACTTGAAAAGCTTGTTGGGAACGATTTTGATGAACGAAAGGTGAGAGAGAGAATGGAGAATGGAGTTTTGTGGGAAACAGAGAGAAAGAATCTTGGGTTAAATTGAGGGAGATTGTGGTGAGCCATAGTGAGCTTCCTCTTCATTGAAGCTTCGAATAATATCTCAGAATTGATTGCTGGAAACTTCAATGCAATTAAACTTTCTTTCATCTATTTTTTGTCAAATTATTCATTTTGAAATTTACCACTTGGACAGTATTATTACCACGGTGAGGCGCTCGAGCAGACTCAGGAACCAGGTCATTTATTGCATCTTTTGTTGGTATTTTAATTTTATTTCATGTGGGATTTTATTGTTTTCGGATGTTGCTCTTTTCTTCTGCAATAGGGTATGGTGATGGTTGTGGGTGTAAGGATGACTGGATTGATGTGGTGGTGATGGAGGCATAGTCGGAGCCGCTGCAGAGTAAGAAAGCTGCAACCGGAGTTGGTGGTGTCGACGAACATTTTCTAATCTATGACCAGATCGCGATTTGACTATCGGGTAGTTCGTTGTGACTGTTTGTGACCGAATGTAACTGTTTGTGACCGATTGTGCCCTTTTGTGACCGATTGTGACTGGTGAATTGTGACTCGTTGTGATCGATTGTACCCTTTTGTGACCAGTTGTGATTCGTGGTGACCAATTGTGACTAGTGATGGCAAAAAAACCCGCCCCGCCCCGACAAAGTAAATAGATATTTTCACTTCAATCTTTTTATTTATTCAATTTTCAAAATTAACTTAAAAATTCAATTCATTATTAGTATAATAATTTTAGACACCATTTTCTATAAGTTCAAACGATTTCAATTTTAACAAAACAAATTAGTTTAATATATTGATTGTTAGTTCTTGAAGTGTCTATACTAAGAGTGTGTTAGACACATTCTTTTGAAAGAATGTACTATTAAATAGTAGATTGATGGAGAATGTATAGTTAAAAATGAAGGAAAAGTTATTGATGTGATGAAAAATATTATTTTATTGAAAAATATGTGATTGAAAATGAATAGAAAAATGAGAATGAAAAAAATAATGTGGACAAGGCCTAATTGTACACTAATAAATCTAATTTAAAAAATTGATTTGTATTTAATTTGAATTAATAGTTTGAAATTTTTTTAAAAAAATATTGTAGTTATAGTATTTAGTATTTGTGTGTATTTATTTATTGCATCCGCTTCAATCCGGATCGGGAACCTTTTCATCTTTGACCTTTAACATTTTAAGATCGATCTCCTCATCGATTTTCAGAACATTGTAAAATATAACTAATAAGCATGCAAATCATTCTATCTAAATTACTCAATAAATTTGTTGGTACATTCCTTTTATTAAATTCAAATCTAAATTCAAACAGGAAATTAAAGGAAAATAATAATAATAAAAAACGCCATTATTGCGAGAAATTTCTGAGAATTCAATTCAATTCAAAAATCAGAGCACCGACCGTTCTTTTCCCAATCACCGTAGCGCGTCGGCTCCGGTCCACGGGGGCCACCGATTTCACCGGTCACTTTGTTTCTGTAACCGTCGTCCTCGTCATAGTCTTTTGGATCGAATTTCTTCTCATCTTCGTTTTGATTCTGAGTCTTCTCGTTGATCTCGGAAACCGAGGTCTCTTTTTTCTCTTGCTGCTGGATTTGCATATGCTGAGTCGTGGTGCAGATAACTCGGCGACTCGTTGAGTTGAAGAACTCGGATTTGACGAGTGTCGATGAGAATAGACGTCCCAGATTTGTCGCCATTTTTGCTTGCTCCAATTTTTGGAGTCACCCAAACAAATACGGAATTAATTGCCGGAGAATAAAAAGAGGTGTATAGTCTGATAAAGAGTGGCGGGCGCAGCCTACTTTTTAGGCGGTGAACAATTGTGTTACATGGTTTACCGGACGACGTCGTGTTAGCTAGGAGAGTTGACACGTGGAAAGAGACTGTTCAATAGAAAATGTCCCGAAGAATTGAATCTGTCTGATGGGCTCTATCCCTAGTTGGGCCTATTAGGACCAAGCTTAAGCCTCTAGTCTTGAACTCTTTATGGATGCCGATAAGGGCCCAATATAGCCATTTTATAGGGGTACTTACAAAAATACCCTTAAAATTAAGAGTCTTTTGAAAAATCATATGAAACATATTTTCAAAATAAAAAATACTGTATAAAATTAATTGTCACTTTTTTTAATAGAAAAAGTGACACAATAAATAAAATAACATTGAAAAAGTGACTCGCTATCACTTTTTAAAGTTAAGTGACATCCAATGTCACTTTTATTAAAAAAAAAAAGATGTCTGTCACTAAAAAAAGTGAGAGAAATTTCAAAGAATTGACAAAAAAAGTAACAAACATTAAAAAAGTGATAAAAATTTAATAAAAAGTGAAAACACTAAAAAAAGTGACAAATTCAAAAAAAAAGCGACAAATACTAAAAACAAGTGACAAGGTGTCGATTTTCATATTGGTGTAACGCAATTGAGTTATTATTTGTCCAATCGAGGCATGGCAGATACCTTGTGCAATATGGTTATTGTATCTAGATTCTCAAATAAGTAGCCCCCATGGCACATCTCTAAGTGATAAAAGGGGAATGTGGAAAAATTTCAGCTTTGCTTAAGGCTGCCGCGTCAAGGGTTCGAATCCTGAAATATAGATTTGGCCCTTGGGTAAGTGTAAGTGTACAAGCAGTCTTCCACCCTATACCCTTGGAGGCATAACCTGCGATTTACCTCATTCACCAAGGCCCGGTGCAGGATAGGTGGGGACCGCTAAGGATGCGGTTCATCCTTTTAGATTCTCAAATAAGTAATTCTGCATTTAATTATCTCTGTCATTATAGAATCCTAATTAATAATAGGATTCTGAATTTCATTTTAGATAGATCATTCATAAAATTATCTATGCAACATACCGACTATAAATTACTAAAAAAAAAAAAATCTATAAAACAAAATTCAATAATCAAATAATTCGAAGGAAAAAAATAATGTATCTCCTTGGTGGATGTCTTAACAACAACTCTTTTATCTTTCAATCCTCTTTTTCATATCCTTCTTCACTTTCTCCAATAGTTTGTCGTCGTCATCCGCCTCCAGAATGATCACATTGGCATCAAAATAGCCTTTAACAGCTAAGGTTAGCACACATATGGAACTTATCCCTTCTCTTTGGATTCGGGATTATCCCTTCTCTTCCTCTCCCTTTCAATATCCTGAAATAAAGACAAAAAATGAGCAAATTCCTCAACCTCTATTATAGTTGCAAATTCAATTTCTAAACTAAATTATCCAAATATTTGTTAAAGCTTTACATGACCCAGAAAGAAACATAATCCACTTCAATTTTCTGGGCACAACTCAAGTTCGAAAACAACAAAAAACTAGCTTCATATAACCAGCAACTCGCTCAAGTTGAAAAAAAGACAAAAAAGACACCAATGACCCTTCTCCTTCATTCCCCTGTATCAACCAATCCAATCCAATTACAAACATATTTTTACAAATACATACACATACTAACATTACCATGGACAATCTTCAACATCATCATTCCCTTCTAGGGTAAATAGAGAACTATGTAGACCTGTTTGGTAAGTTTGAGCTAAACAGTAGTGGTGACAGTTTATTAATGTTTAATAAACTCAACCCAGAGGAAGTTGTTCTAAAAATAATCCAATTCTCTTATCATACCCCGTGCAAATTAGCTCTGATTTTCTATGTAATTAAACAAAAATAAAATATGTAATCTCCAGAAAATTGAAGAATTTTACTTACCAGAAGTAAATGCTTTATATCGTTGATGCTTAAGCCGGAATCATTTCTAGGGTAAATCGAGAAGTAAGTGGCCTCAACCTCACTCGACGTTTTGGGAAAGAAATAGAAATTGCCAAAATACTTCACTAGAAAATAGAAACGAATGAGATGGCAATGGAGAGATGAAGAATGCAGAAAAGGATAATGGAGATCTGGCGGTGGGAGTTTTGATTGGATTCCTGAGTCCTGATTTGGGGATTTCTAATGTTTTTGGGGTTTGGGGGGAGGTTTTGAGCGTATTGATTACTGGGTAAAGATTATAATTAGTTTTAGGATTATTATTCTAATTTGTTAGATTTGGAGGGTAGTGGGCCTAATTATCCCCATTTTATAATGTGGAAATTATATAGAATCAGAATTTTCAAGTTAACATTTCAAAAATTAGATACAAAGTTTATTTTTACAAAAATATATCATAATTAAATATTTAAATATTAATAATAATATTTTAAAACTAAATTAATCTATATACTCACCTCTATCTCCCAAGAAAACTACATCGCTACTCCGCGATTTTCGTCGTCCTCTCTCTCTATCAGTAACTGGAAAAAATGGCGACCTCGATTCTCCCTCTCCTCCTTTTCTCTCTCCTCGCCGTCACGGCCTCCGTTGAGCCCTGCAAAACTCTCTTCTATTTCGCAACAACCACCACCCGTCACCCTTACTCCCACTCCCAGAACCTTAACCCTAACGAGGCCAATTTCCTCTTCCAAAAACCCTTTTCCTTGTCTTCGCCGCGTTATCTCACTCTCATCTTCACCACTACCACCTCTCGATTCCCCAACCATCATCCATCCGTCAATTCAATGATCGTCCAATCGATCTTGAACACGAAATGCTTCCATACAAGGGGGCTCGTTAAATTACACTCCTTAGTATCGAGCTCGATCAGGGATCACAACAAGGACATCATGAGTGTCGTTGGGGCATTGCTGTTTGGGGTTGGTTACGGAGTCCTCACAGCCCTACAATGTATTTCTTGTGGTCTCTGTTCTCTCCCCATCGCTTTGACTTTGATGATGATTCCTCCTTTTCTTTTGATGATGACGATGACATCACCTCCTCCAAGAAGATGGGGTATCTGGCTATTCCTACGAAGCCCTAGGTGGTTTGGGGTGGTTTTGGTGTTATTAGGGGGTTTTTGTTGGTTGTGCAGGTAGAGGTACAGCGGTGATGTTGGATCTGGTGGCGGTGAGTGTGGTGGTGGTGGTGATGTCGATTTTTTTAGATGATTGTTTGTTGTCGAGAGGTGGTGGGGGTGGTTTCGGCGACGTGGGTTCGGTTGTCATGTTGTTGGTGACAACGATGAGGTGATGGTCACAAGTTTTGGTGGTGGTCACAAATTATTTGGTCGTTTGTGACCATTAAATTCATTAATTTGTGACCGATAAACAATAGTGACCAATGAAATATATAAATTGTGACAAAGAAATAATGTGTGACCTAAAAAATTGTTAATTTGTGACCGATAATTTGACAATTTGTGACTGTCTATTAAGTTGTGATTTATAATATTTGTGATTTGTGACCGATAAATAAGTTGTGACGTATAAGTTATTTTATTTGTGATCGATGAACAAATTGTGACTTATAAAATTTCTGAATTGTGACCGTAAAATAATTTGTGACCTATAAAATTTCTGATTTGTGTTCGTAAAATAATTTGACACTTATAAAACTTCTGATTTGTGATCAATGAACAAATTGTGACATATAAAATTTTTGAATTATGATCGTAAAATAATTTGTGACTTTTCAAATTTTTATTTGTTGTGACCTATAAATTTTTTGAATTGTGATTACAAAATAATTTGTGATTAATTAATAATATGTAACCAATTATATAGAATTTGTGACCAAATTATATGGAATTGTAACCTTAATAAAATACATGTTTAATTAATTACTTTATAAATAAAATTTAAAAAAATCTGAGATTTGAAATTTTAAACCTTAAAAAATTTGAAATTTGAAATTTTAAACTTTATCTCTTAAATTTGAAATGGGTGAAACTTAATCTCTTAGTTATGAAATTTTCCCTTTTATAATAGGCGAGAAAATTACCTTAAATCCTACTCCATTCCAGTCTCAAACATCTCGCACTCGAGAGACGGCAAGACCACCATCTAAGTCTTCTCCACCAGCTTCGACTTGTGGTGCAAGGATGGCAACTATTTGGAGGTTGCTTGACCATGAAGCTACAATAATGCGATGGTCCGATGGCTATAGATTTGGAGGTGAGGGAAGGGAGTGGCAGAGACTATAGATCTGTCAATCCGATGGTGGTGAGGTGGGGTGAGAAGAATAGTGAGTGTGGTAAGTTAATTGTGTGATTTTATGATTAATAAATGATTTGTGACTTGTTAATTGTGCGTTTTGTGACTTAATATGTCATTGTGATCCATAAATTATGTGTTAAGTGACGATAACCTTGTTTAATTTGTAACTTAGGATGTGAGTGTGATTCATAAATTGTGTAGTATATGACTATGACATATTAATTTAAAATATGGGTAATAATTTTTGAATTTATTTTTTTCACAATTTGTTAATTTTGAAATTGTATTATTCAACATTTGTAATTATGATTTTTCCCTAATTATATTCATTTTACATTTTTTGTTATTCATGTTACATTTTAATTGTCTTGAATGTTCCTAATCTTTGCTAATCTTTGTCTTTATTCCCCACTTTTTTCATTACATTCTTATTTTTCAATATTCTATCAATTTACATATCTTATGTGTGATGATGATTTTCGTTCAAAGTTCGGACGAGGACATAAAAATACTTATTCGCTTCTCGTATTTTTAAATAATTAAAATAAATATCAAATACTGAAGTTACAAAACATTTGTCCCCCATCTAATGTACGTTTACAAAATATTTGAACATAAATCATCATAAAGGCAATTGAAGGTTAATTGTAAAAATGCTACAAAAGAAAGTTAAGGACATAAGTGCAAAATTATGAACTTCCATTGTAATTGAAATGTGATGGAATTAAAAAAAATAAAAATTGGTGTGAATATAATCGCTCTTTTCCCAATTCTTTTCAACAGAATTTTTTTTTTTTTTTTTGTATATATCATTTAAGACGTGGAAAAGCTGATTCTTCAAATTTTTTAATATTAGAAATTCTAAAGCTCGCCTTACAACTAATTGAAAAAAAAAAAAGGAAAAAGGAAAAAGGAAAAGATGAGAGCGAGAGAGAGATTCTCGACCATAGTCAAGTAACATGTCTGTTACCAATTTAGAACCCACTTTTCTTGGTAGTTTAAGTTTACGCATGACATTGATGATTTGTTTACCCAAGACATGCTCCGAAAATGTATTTAAGCCTAGTAAATAGCTCGGTAATTATCTTCTATATAATAAAGTGTGTATGAAACGGTAGAGTAACAGAAATTCTTGTTTTCCATCCACTGCTCTACCGCCGTTAAATCCACCGGTTAATTAAGGATGTTAAGTTCCATGTACCACCGTTAAATTAAGGATGTTAAGTAGCAATTAAGGTAGCCATTTATCTTCTGTCAGGTCAGGAACTGAAGAGGCTTGAGGCTGTGAGATGATGGACAATTACCTGTAATTCGAGAGACCACTCATGGAGGGGGACCACCTGGAATCGACTCCTCCTCACCTGGTGCTGCTATTCCAGTATTGGGTCTTCACCAATTCGATCAAAACAAGGTTCGATTGCTTCTTGCCATGAACGATGTTTTTGAAAACAAAACCTTCAATTGAAGGAGCCCTATTCCACTCCCACTGAAATCGAACCATTGAAGAACCCTAGAAATCAAGTTCCCAAAACCCAAATTTGATTGAAGGCTGAAAATCACCCAAATTTCCACCAAATTTCCATGAATCTTATAGGTTATCATTTCATACTTAATTAAATCTGTATTGGTATATTATTGTTGGGTACTCCCTCCTAGTGAGGGAGCCCATTTTGGAGGTATTGGGCTTTCTTCTTCCTAAGGCCCAAGACCAAAGGATTAAAATTTGGAGGGAACCAAAAATTCACACAACACACATACATAGATACAGACACGGCAGAGAACGAGAGCGAGAGAAAAGCTACGGTTCCAGCTTCCATCTTGCCATAGATTGGAGGTCCATTTGAGGTCCGATTTTACTGATATTTTAGTATATTGTTCATGGTGAAGATAGCTACATTTTGACTGGAGCTGATCGTCCTAACTCCTCTCCATTTCTCTGGGCTTTGCACACTGCTTAATGAGATTTTTCTCCATTTTATAGTGTGTATTTGGTTTATGATGTTGTTGTGGTTGATATCCAAGAATTAGATGAATTCTTGATATTGTAGTAGCCTTAAGAGTGTGTTCTTGAGAGGTTTATTGTGTATCCCATTATTTTCTAGTGGAAGGCTTTTACTGGACTAGATCCCGGGGTTTTTCCCTTCACAGGGTTTTCCTCGTTAACAAATCTTGGTGTTAAATTTATATTCTTGCCGGTGTGTGTGAGTTGTTGGAGCTAGCTATTAGTCTTGTCATTTAATTCTGCACATTGAGGGATTGATATATTATTATTTCCGTTGCTTGTGTATTGTATTGGTTCAATCCCCAACAAAGTGGTATCAGAGCGTTGGTTGAGTTTCTGTGGTTGTGGTGAGAATTAAAATGGAGGATTCGGCTAGTGGTATGGTTAAACTCACATCTTCCAATTATTCCATTTGGAAGACTATAATGGAGGATATGTTGTATTGCAAAGACTTGTTTGAACCCATTGAGTGGAATGGCATGAAACCCGATTCTAAGACTGATGAGGATTGGAAGAAGTTAAATAGAAAGGCCGTTGGACATATTAGGCAGTGGGTTGATCAGAGTGTCTTCCATCATATAGCCAAGGAAGTAGATGCATACAGTCTTTGGTAGAAATTAGAAGGTCTCTATGAAAGGAAGACTGCACAGAACAAGGCCTTAGTCATCAGAAGACTTGTAAACTTAAAGTACAGGGATGGTAATAGTGTTGCAGAGCACTTGAGCAGCTTTCAAGAGTTATTGAATGAGTTGTCTACTATGAAGCTTACACTAGATGAGGTGAATGCTTTACTTCTGTTGAGTTCTTTACCAGACAGTTGGGAAACTTTAGTTGTCTCTCTGAGTAATTCGGCTCCAAATGGTGTGATCACTGTCAACATGGTAAAAGACAGTATGTTTAATGAAGAAGCCAGAAGAAAAGAGTAGGGTGCTTCTTCTAATTCTGAAGCACTTATTACAGAAAGAAGGGGGAGAAACCAAAGTAGAAAACATCATGGTGATGACAGGCATGACAAATCTAGAGGAAGATCAAAGTCAAGAAAAGGGATAACATGTTATCATTGTGGCAAGTCAGGGCATCTTAAAAAGGAGTGCAGAAAATTGAAAAGGGAACAGTCAAAATTGAAAGGTGAAGAACATAAAGAACAAAAGGAGACTGCTGCAGTTGCATATGAGGCAGATGTGCTTATTGCTTATGATGAAGCATTTGCCAGTCTTTCATGCCAGGATACTACATGGATAGTCGATACAGCAGCGTCTGTTCATATTACTCCACGTAGGGATTTCTTTTCATCCTACACCAGTGGTGATTTTGGTTGGATCAGGATGGGAAATGAAGCTAAAGCTAAAACTGTTGGCATGGGGAATGTACAATTGGAAACTAGCAGTGGTAACATGTCAGTTCTAAGGGGTGTCAAACATGTTCCTGATATGCGTTGCAGTTTGATTTCTGTTGGAAAGCTCGATGAAGAAGGCTATCACAATCACCTTGGAGATGTCAGTTGGAAATTGAAAAAGGGTTCTCTTGTTTTAGCCAGAGGGAAGAAGACTAATGGTCTCTACAGAACAGAAGCAAAACTTATTCATGGAGAGGTGAATGTTGCTGACAATGAAGCCTCTACTGAGCTATGACATAAGCGGCTTGGTCATATGAGTGAAAAGGGACTTCAAGTTCTTGCCAGAAAGAAGATCCTACACAATGTGAAAGGTACATCACTTATCCCTTGTACTCATTGTTTAGTTGGAAAGCAAAGTAGAGTTGCATTTCATAAATTCCCTATTTCTAGGAAGAAAAATATTCTTGATCTATTTCATACTGATGTCTGCATAATGTAAAGTAAATCTCTAGGTGGTGCATTATATTATGTTACATTTATTGATGATCACTCTAAAAAGGTGTTTGCATATGCTTTGAAATCTAAAGATCAGGTACTGGAAGCATTTAAAGACCTTCATTTGAAAGTTGAAAGAGAAACTGGAAGGCAGTTCAAATGTGTCAGGGCAGATAATGGTGGTGAATACAGAGGGCCATTTGAAGAGTACTGCAGAAGATATGGCATCAGGCTTGAGAAAACTGTTCCGAAGACCCATGACAAAATGGGATAGCGAGAGAGAATGAACAGACTATTTGTGAGAAAATCGGATGTATGCTCTCTCATGCAAAATTACCGAAGCATTTTTGGCCGAGGCAATGAGAGCAAGCTGATTGACTGATTAATCTTTCTCCATCAGTTCCTTTAAATGGTGATGTTCCACAAAGTTTTTGGACAGAGAAAGATATATCTCTTGATCACTTAAGAGTCTTTAGCTGTCGGGTATCTGTTCATATTCCTAAAAATGAAAGATCGAAACTTGATAACAAAGCAAAACAGTGTATCTTCTTGGGTTATGCACATGAAGAATTTGGGTACAGACTGTGGGATCCAGTGAATAAGAAGATTATCAGAAGCAGAGATGTTGTATTCTTTGAAGATGAAACCATTGAAGATTTGGATCAGACTAAGAAGCCAAATACAGTCAGTGAAGAACAAATCAGTTTAGTTCCACATGTACCAGATCCTGTGGTACATGATGATCACAGAGAAAATTTGCAAGAAGAACATGACACTATGGGAGACAGACATGATGAAGCCCCTGCACAGGATAATGCAGAACTAGATCCAAATCAAGAGAATGTTCCTCTTGAGGTACCAGCTGAAGAAGAGTTGAGAAGATCTGCTAGAGAGCGTCAGCCTTCCAAGAGGTATTCTAGTAATGAGTATGTGTTACTTTCTGATGGGGGAGAACCAGAAAGTTATCAGGAGGTTCTGCTACATGACCAGAAAATGGAGTGGTTAAAAGCTATGCAAGAAGAGATGAAATCCTTACATAAGAACCACACTTATGATCTGATGGATTTGCCTAAGGGCAAGAGAGCACTGAAGAACAAATGGGTGTTCAGATTAAAAGCTGAACCAAATAGCTCACATCCAAGGTACAAGGCAAGATTGGTTGTAAAAGGGTTTGGTCAGAAGAAAGACATTGATTTTGAAGAAATTTTCTCACCCGTGGTCAAGATGTCTTCAATCCGAGTTGTGTTAGGCTTGGCAGCCAGTATGAATTTGGAGATTGAACAACTTGATGTGAAGACTGCTTTCCTTCATGGTGATCTTGAAGAAGAAATATACATGGAACAACCAGAAGGATTTACAGCTAAAGGTAAAGAAAATCTGGTGTGTAGGTTGAAGAAAAGCTTGTATGGTCTTAAACAGGCACCAAACAATGGTACAAGAAATTTGATTTCTTCATGGTTGAGCATGGGTACACCAGAACAACTTCTGATCATTGTGTGTTCATAAAGAAATTCTCTGATGGGGAATTTATTATTCTGTTGCTCTATGTGGACGACATGTTGATTGTTGGTCGTGATATTGAGAAAATTAAGAAGCTGAAAAAGGAGTTGAGCAAGTCCTTTGAGATGAAGGACTTAGGACCTGCAAATCAAATTCTTGGTATAAAAATCTCTCGTGACAGAAAGAATGGAAAATTGCGGCTATCACAGGAAGATTATATCGAGAAGGTATTGCACAGGTTTAACATGGATAAGGCAACACCAGCAAGCTCTCCACTTGCAAGTCATTTGAAACTAAGTTCAAAGCAAAATCCTTCAAGTGAGAAAGAACATGAAGAAATGAAGGATGTGCCTTATGCATCAGCCGTTGGTAGCATGATGTATGCTATGGTATGCACAAGGCCAGATATTGCTCATTCTGTTGGAGTTGTTAGCAGATTTCTTTCTAATCCTGGAAAAGAACACTGGGCAGCAGTGAAATGGATACTCAAGTATCTCAGAGGGACTTCTAAGATATGTTTATCTTTTGGCATCAACAAACTTGAGCTTGTTGGGTTCACAGATGCAGATATGGCTGGTGATGTTGACTCTAGAAAGTCTACTTCTGGGTATTTGATCACTTTTTCAGGGGGAGCAGTTTCATGGCAATCAAGACTACAGAAATGTGTTGCTCTATCTACCACAGAGGCTAAGTACATAGCCATCACTGAAGCTAGCAAGGAGTTGCTATGGATGAAGAAGTTTTTACAAGAACTTGGCTTAGAGAAAGATAAGTATATACTCTACTGCGACATTCAGAGTGCCATTCATCTCAGTAAAAATCCAACCTTTCATGCAAGATCCAAACATATTGAAGTAAGGTATCATTGGATTCGAGATGCTTTGGAGATGAAGAAGTTACAGCTTGATAAAATACATACTGATGAGAATGGTTCAGATATGATGACAAAGCCACTGCCCATGGAGAAACTACAAGTATGTAGGAGGAAAGCGAGCTTGGTGGAGTCCCTCACGTAGTCAGGAGGGGGAGATTTGTTGGGTACTCCCTCCTAGTGAGGGAGCCCATTTTGGAGGTATTGGGCTTTCTTCTTCCTAAGGCCCAAGACCAAAGGATTAAAATTTGGAGGGAACCAAAAATTCACACAACACACATACATAGATACAGACACGGCAGAGAACGAGAGCGAGAGAAAAGCTACGGTTCCAGCTTCCATCTTGCCATAGATTGGAGGTCCATTTGAGGTCCGATTTTACTGATATTTTAGTATGTTGTTTATGGCGAAGATAGCTACATTTTGACTGGAGCTGATCGTCCTAACTCCTCTCCATTTCTCCGGGTTTTGCACACTGCTTAGTGAGATTTTTCTCCATTTTATAGTGCGTATTTGGTTTATGATGTTGTTGTGGTTGATATCCAAGAATTAGATGAATTCTTGATATTGTGGTAGCCTCAAGAGTGTGTTCTTGAGAGGTTTATTGTGTATCCCATTATTTTCTAGTGGAAGGCTTTTACTGGATTAGGTCCCAGGGTTTTTCCCTTCACAGGGTTTTCCTCGTTAACAAATCTTGGTGTTAAATTTATATTCTTGCCGGTGTGTGTGAGTTGTTAGAGCTAGCTATTAGTCTTGTCATTTAATTCTGCACATTGAGGGATTGATATATTATTATTTTCACTGCTTGTGTATTGTATTGGTTCAATCCCCAACAATTATATTTGTTGTCTTACTTGACTTGATTATCTGTCTTCCTCATCAGATGAGATACCACATTGCAGTGGCGGAGGGATACTGGTTAAAGCAGCTATCAATGTCGCCTTATGCTGGTTCGTATAGTTTGCATTTTTAGTGCTTAATGCCCTGCTTATAAGTTTTTCTTTTGGAAAGTGCGTCTCTTGGTCTTGCTTTAAAAATCATGTTTGGCAAAATAATTAACTCAAAACTTTGACTGGCAACAATAAGGATTTAAGAAATGGACAAACTCAATGAATTGTAGTCTTCTCATATCAGACGTACGTGATTTCGTTGTTGGTGCTTTACCCAAATTTCTATGTGATGTCCATCCTATACTTATTGGTATCTGGTCTGCATCTTCTGCAGGGACTTGATTTATCACCTTACTTTCTTGTTGTTGCTCAATTTAAGGAGAAGAGAAGCAATAGGGATGGCAAAAAAACCCGACAAACCCGATACCCGCGGGGACCCGCCCCGAACGGGGAGGGAAAAACCCGCTTAAACGGGTAACGGGGCGGGGACGGGGCGGGGAGTTTTTCCCCGAGGCGGGGACGGGGCGGGGACGGGTATTGGGGTCCCCGCCCCGCCCCGTTAAAAAAAAAAAAATTTTTTTTTTTTTTTTTTGGAATTCAATACTTTGAATGAAAATTTTCAATACTTTGAATGAAAATTTTCATTAGTTCTAATAGAAAAATAGCAACTAAAATTATTTGTCTAAATATAATGAATATGGACGATAAAAAAAAATTATCAAAAACTTAAAAAAAAAAAAATTAAACGGGGAATAAACGGGGAAATCTCCCGCCCCCGCCCCGCCCAGCCTTAAACGGGGAACGGGGCGGGGATGGGGATGAAATTTCTTAACGGGGCGGGGGACGGGGAGGGCCTCCCCGCCCCGCCCCGCCCCGTTGCCATCCCTAAGAAGCAACCAGAGAAAAAATTCAATCAGGTGGATACATGGAAATGGTGAAAACACAGGCTTCCCTTCAAAATCTTTTGACCTTGTCTCAGTCGCTTATGTGGTATGTTGTGTTTTCTTAAAACTTCAAAACTAAATTACATTTGTAATTAGCTTTCTGCAATCCACCTGGTATTCTTTGTTACCTTCTTATAATATTTTTAATTTACAATGAAATTCATTTCGTGTAGCCTACGCTGCTTTTACTCTTATGTATTCATTTTTTTATTGTGGGGGGATTGGTGTTGCAATGTTTATTTTTTTAGGTTTTGGTATTCTGGGTTTTTAATTTTTTATCTTTTTGATCCATTTATTTCTTAAAGAGTTAACAATTAATAGATTGTGGTATACTAATTGGCTATTATTACTTTTAGCTTCGAGCATTACTGTCATCATTAAGATTTCTTTCCTTTTTAATTGAGAGTAAATGGGTTTCAACCAGTAATTTCCAAGAGTTGGGTATAGGAAAGATTTTTAATTTGTTCATGTGGATTCAGTTATTCAGATAATAATACTACTTTGCTATCTCTTAGTTACTCTATCATGCTCTTTGACTAAATTCGAAGTTCATAAGGTATTACCGCATATCTGCATTCTTTATGAAGAGAAGTTTTTTGGGATTTTTTTCAGTTTGTTGCAAGTTTACTTTCTAGAGTAAAGATGTTATCTTTTCTCAAGCATTTGGATTAAGCTTGTGGTAACGTGTAATTAGCTTGTTATGTATTGCAGCTGTCCATGTTATAGATTTGGAAGGAACATGAAACGAGCAGGATATGGTTTTTGCTTTCTTCAGGTAGATACTCATTCTTTTTGAAAGAATCGAGCACATATGTTCACTTAAGTAGGGCATTTGTTCTGTGAACATTTTTCGTCTTGGTGCTTTTCATTAAAATTGATCCTCTAAACCATACATGCTGATGTGATTTTTTTTTTCTAGATCAGTATGTGTCCGAGTGCATGCATTGATTGTATAATTTTGTGTATTAAGTTTCTAATATTTTTACTTAAATGTCTTGGACAGATAAAGTATGTAATCTATTCTTGCTCCCTAAATCCTTAGTGTGACTGGACTTATCTACATTTGGGACAATATCCTTATGCGTTTCTTTTTACTATATAGTTTGTGGGTGGCTGAGAGACGGAAGTTGCATTTTATCTTATCTGGTTATAGAAATGAAAATTGTTGAGGAGCTAATTCTTTTTCCTTCTTTTATGTGTTTGTGTTAGCAGTTCTGCTATCAATTTCCTTGAATGCTGATGTTCTCCAATTCTACATTCAACATACTGATTATGCAGGGATCTTTTTACTCGATTCTTGTTGTCATTGCCCTCTCCAACCTGCTAGCTTTTATTATCACCAGGAAACACTGCTTTCTATATTTGGCCATTGCATTCACTGTATCGGTCGGAATGTACATGGGATTTTACCGCTCATAGATTAAGAAAAAGTTCAACATAAAAGTAAGTTATCCAGTGTAGAACTGTCTTTAGTTATTTAATGCAATACCTGTTATGCATTTTCTGTTTCAGGTAGTATTTCCTCTATGAAAAAGATGGTATTTCCTTTACACAACTACGTACATTTTTTAAACGCACAAAGAGTGAGCTTAAATGGTCGACAACAAATGAATACATTAGCTTACTACCAACTAAGAGAAAAAGAAATAATGTGCTAAGAAGTGATTTGAGTTGAATTTATGTGAAAGTTTTCAGAGGGTAATCATTGTCTACCAAGAAATTCGTATCGTTTGGTGCACCACTTGATCTTTTGGTGATGACAGACGGGACTTAAATGTGTTATCCATTTTGGAGATCTACGGATGGTAGAGGAGATGGAAATAACCAAAGGGGCCTGATGAGTGTGTTAGGGAAGGGAGGAGTGAAGGAAAATGCCTATGAAGGTGAAAAGGGGAAGGTTATGATGGAATGTCTGATGAACTATATATAATTATCAAACTCACTTCAACTTGTTTATACAGAGGGTTAAATAGTAGTTTCAACTCGTTAGTATTGATGGCTAAGAGCACAAGGCACAGAAAAGCCATGTAAGAAAATTTCTTCAAATGGGTGATATAGATTATGATTTGCTCGTGCTGCAGAGTTTGTATTGTCCCAGATTTTCCCTCTCCTCCTCCCTCTGGTTCGAATATTGGAGAGAGAGAGAGGGGGAGTGTTATATTGATTTTTTTTTATTTTTGTTGTGAAATTGTCCCTGAAGGCCAAGTTTTTAAAGTTGTTTGATTTGAGTCCCAAAGGTTTTCGTCATTTATGAAACTATCCTTGGAGTTTATGTTTTTCTTCAGTCAGTCCCCTAGTTTAGAACATTTTACTTTCAGTCCTTAAATTTTCAAATACAGTTTCATAAATTTTCAATTAAGCACCCGAACTTTATTTTTATTATTTTAAGTATTTATTTTAGCCCCAAAGTTTATGTTATAGACAAAATAGCTCCTGAAGTTCTTATTTTCCACAGTTAGTCCACAAATTTTGAAAAAGTTTATTTCAGTCCTTAAACTTTTCAATTTCCACTTTTAATAAATTTTCAATTAAGCCCCTAAACTTTATTTTATCATTTTAAAACTTTAAAATTTAGAAATACTAATTCAAACTTATTTTCTATTTTGGATAGACGAAACGTACGGACGAATAGGAGATTGAGGTTTTCTACCCGCTTCACTGTTCACGGAACTCGAGAAAATTGAGGTAAACTTGCCACCATTAATTAGTTTAAATTATAATTGCTTGTTTTATGTGAATTTACGTAATTTATATAGTTTGATGCATGAAGTTTAAAATAGATTGGATTATAATCTTTATGAAAATTGTTGTTTCACCGGAAGTTACTCGAAAAAATTTGTTGTGAATGTTTCAGACCACAAAAAACTAATAGAAGAACCTTGTAGATGTCATTGCAATCTGTTTTTATCAAAAACTTGAGGAAAATTAATAACCAAAATCTTGAATTCAACAGTCGAAGTAAAATGAATTTGGTAATTACAGTGTAATGAAGAAATAAGTTGGGGGGTGGGGGTAAATATTAATTCGTAATTATAAAACTATTTGAATTAATACCTTCGTGAAATTGTAAAAGCCATCAACCAATGGGACTAAAAATTCTAATAAATGGAAAATGCAAGTAAATGAGAATATTGTGGTGTACTTAATAAAATTTATAGTGTTAATAGAATTACCCTAACTCAAAACCCTGAAAGCCATCTATTTTGACATGTGTCTTTGCTGTTCCGCCATTAGGCCTATCAAACGGTCCAAAAAGGCCCCTCAACAAACACAGAGAAACACAAAGCCTAGAGAGGGGAGGTAAAAGTCGGTGGGAATAGATTCTCAACCAATGAATTATGATAACACGAATCGATGACGTGGCATAAGGAATTTGATGTTCCGCCTAAAAATGAACAATGAAAAACTAAAAAATTCATAACATCCAAATTAAAAATTAGTAGAGAAATATTTTAAAATAATTAGTTGAGAAATAGTTGGTAGTTGCTTAGAATAGGGAATTAAGTTTGACAAATAGTTTCAAAAACATTTTTTGAATGCCAAATTGAAATATGGTTTTGTTAGTTTCCAATTTCATAGTATTTTATCATTTGATTACTTATTTAATTGAGCATATGAAATAACTATGACTTATTTCTTTCATCTTTGCTTGCGTAGAACAGTATCTAACAGTTGAAACAATCATTTCCTTCGTTAACATAATGAGAAGTGGTAAGATTCTGTAAATAATTTAAAAAAAATTACAAACAAAAAATATAAAGTTATGTCAAATTTAAGCGTGTGAACTATTTTTTGAAGATCATGGTAAACAACCTGCAAAGAGAATCCTCTATAGAGATTTACCAGAAGAGAAAAAGGAGGAGATTCGTAGAAAACAAAGAGAAAGATATGCTAAACAAAAAGCATCAAAAAAGAACTCCATTCGTATAAATGATTTCGATACATCCGGTGGCGATCAAACGACTACGTCGATTGCTCAATATTCAAACAATGATGTCCAATATACGGACAATATTCAAGACTTTAGTGTTGTTCAAAAAGCATCCAAGAGACAGCGGAACACTGGTGTTCATAGTGATATTGTTGAAAAGGATTCGTCTCATGAAGTATGTATTCTTCCTCGCGTGTCATTAATTCAGAGACAAATTCATCCTCAAACAATGTCTCCAAATCTTCTAATCAACTCTTTATCCAGCAGGTTCTCCTCCAATCATTTTTCTATATTTTTTATTCAACCATCATTCTGTTCTTTTCCTCTGAGATTTTGGAATGTATTATACAAATAGGATCCATATGTCGTTCGAGAGGAGTCGAGCTATGATACAAATATGCCGACACCTTCTAGGGGTAAGAAACAAATGTAAAATTGGTTGGTTCTTTCAATTCAGTAATCAAATATTGGTACTGTACCAGTAATGTCATTACTCAGATAATTCAAACAACATGACAACCTTGCTTATGTTGTGTTATTTTCATTTTTCAACCAAATAGGTGAGTCGCATTACGTTTCTAGCGGATTTAGACAATTGATGACGGTAGTTCCATCTGAAGCATATTCTTTGCCATTAGTACCCAGCTGCATACATTGTAAAGCAAAGCGATTCCACCTTGAAACAACTGGCTTCTGCTGTACTGATGGAACAATTTCTTTAGCCACAAATGATGTTCTTGATAAGCTTTATTCGTTGTTCACCTGCAACACAGATGAATCTGCACATTTCAGGACATACATTCGAACTTATAATAACAAGTTCGCTTTCACATCATTCAGAGTGAAATTTGATAAAGATCTTTGCGGGAGAAATAGAGGAATCTACACTTTCAGAACTCAGGGACAGATCTATTACTATATCAATGACTATAAATAAGTCACAAGGGCAGATATTGGATTATGTTGGGATTTATTTACCTCAACCAGTTTTTTCACATGGTCAATTATATGTGGCTTTATTTAGGGCAAAGACAGCATCTACAGTGAGGGTTCTAATACGATTACTGTCTACTGAACAACGTGAAAACAACACCATAAAAAATATTGTGTTTACAGAATTGCTTACATTATCATGTTTGAATTAATGTTATTCAAGTAACTAGATTTAATTGTATACTTTCGATTTATTATGTATTACAATATTTTTCTCCATATGTCTAATATTCAGTAATTTAATTCAAAGTCTTCATCAATTCTTTTAGTAGTTTATGAGCTTGTCGAAAATGATTGGTTAGAAATCAAGAATGACTTATATTTTTCATGAAATTAATATTTTCTGTATCTTAGTTAGCAATCAAGAAATGGTAGTATTTTACATATTTTTCAAGTTCAAGAATCATGATAATATGAAAAATTCATGTTGAAAAAAAAGAGGTTTTTGAATTTCCCGATTGAATTTGAATATAGATTTTACATTTAAATATTAATTTTTTATTATTTATCTTCGCGTTTTTGAAACATGGCGTATGATCTGTAGTCGGGGAGGCATTATAGTAATTTGGATATGAATAAGATTTTTTATTCTCAAAATGAACAATATAAATAAAAGCTTCTACAACGTTTTTTACATTTTCATCATTTTGATAAAAAAAAAATTAAAAAATAATTAAAATCAAGTTAAATTTATTTCAATTATAAAAAAAGGCAATATTATTTTATTGGTAATTCATCATAATATTTACACAAACATTCATTCTAAAAATTAATTATGATTTAAATAGAAAACAAAAATCTGGATAAAGGCGAAGATAAATGTGATTGAGTTTGCCCAAATATTTTATTACATGTCATGTGTTGCCTGTAATAGAGGAACTGGATATAAATACAATGAAACCTTCGTTTGTATATATTGCAAGAGCCAAGGGATCAGCAAACCACGGTGTGTATCTCACAATTTTCGTTCAAAATTCATGTCTTATTTCATTTATAATTTAACGACATTCAAATTCTAATTAATATATTCGACGCATTTAAAGTGCTAGAGCGTATGTTGAACTGGACGATAATACTGGAAATATTGCTGCTACTTTGTTTGGTGAAGTAGCAGAACAGACACTTGATTGTTCAGCAGTACAATTGATGGAACATGCTGAAGAGGTAACTCTTTAATTTCTCTTCAAAATTTCAATTACATTACAAACAGTCATTTAAAATATATTTAAATTGGTTTTATATTAATTATGTAAACCTATCCAAAATTTATTTTGCAGGAAAATCAACCATATGTTAAAAGCGTCGCAGATAAATTATCCGATAAATTCTGGAACCTTCAACTTTTTGTACATCCAGAAAAACTGAATCAGAAAAAATACAAGAACTTCAATGTCCCCTCTGTTGAAATAGTGCAAGATGACGAAAATGTTGGATCGTCATCTTAGAAACAAAATTATCTCAAATACTATTCATAAAACTATTCAGCTATGTTTCTTCAAAGGATCATTCCATACATTCTATTAATGCTCTTCTTTTCATATATCACGTGCAATTATTTATCGATCACTTCAACGATTATAAACATCTTTATTAATAAGACATTTCTTCTCAACCAAATAAACATAACATCAACTAAGCAAACGTGCATTGCACGTTGCTTTTAACTAGTAATTACTAAAAGTATTAAAACGTTGAATTAGAATCCCTCTATTGAATTTTTATTGAATATTTAACAAACTGATTGTACAATTATAATAGCCATTGTAGTTGGGAAGAAATTGTTTTTCGTATTTAACAATATATCGCAAATAAAATCTTTTAAAGTAAATAAAATATATAATGGGTAATTAGCACATAACGTCTTTACGTTTTACTATTATTATTATAAAAAAAAACCTTACATTTCGTTTTTTTTTTCACCCTTATTTCCACATTTTATTGTGCAAATTGTCATTTTCATCCATTTCCTCAATTAAAAGTTGTGAATTGATGAATATACCATTTTACTTAAATAAAAAAAGAAAAAAAAAGAACTAATTGTAATCATAGTTCCAATTTTTAATAAAAACTGCAAACGAGTTCCAAATAAATTAATAAAAGGGTAATTAACACATAATGTCTATATCTTTCACTATTATTGTAAAAAAAGTCAATATCTTTCATTTTTTGGTATTTTCACCCTAATTATACATTTAATTGCGCAGACCACCATTTCTATCAATCTCCATCCCATTTCTTAATAAAAAATGTGAAATAATGAATATAAACTCCCATTTAAATATAAGAAAATAAAAATAAAAGTAAAGAACTAATTGCAATTATATTTCCCATTTTTTTTTTTAAAAAAAAGTGTAAACGAATCCCTTATAAATTATTAGAAATTAGAAATTAAAAAAATTTAAAAAGTTCAAACGAGTCCCAAATATATTATTAAAAAATTAGAAATTTAAAATTTTAATTTTCTTTAATTTTTTCTATTTAAATAGGAGTATACATTCGTCATTTTACAGATTTTATTCAGAAATTGAATGAAAATTGATAGAAATGCTGGTGTAATTAATAGTGAAAAAATATATATAAAAAAAGAAAGATGAACATTTTTCACAATAATATTGAAGGATATAGGCATTATGTGCTAATTACTCTTTTGATAATTTATTTGGGATTTGTTTGAAATTTTTTTAAAGAATTTGAGACTATGATTGCAATTAGTTCTTTATTTTCCTTTTTATTTTATTTAAATAAAATGATATATTCATTATTTCACAACTTTTAATTGAGAAAATTGATGAAAATAACTTTTTGCGAGAATGAAAGATGAAAATAAGGGTAAAAATACCGAAAAATGAAAGGTAGTGACATTTTCTATACAATAATAATGAAAGGTAAAGAGGTTATATTTCTAATTAGCCAAAATATTAAACCATTTCCATGTATTCTTATGTATAGCGTCTAAAATTTTGCTTAATTATATTTATATTCTAGACCACTTGAGTAGGAGAATAAGAATGAAAAAAATAATGTGAACCAAACATATATAAAATATGTGAACTTAGTATTGCCTGTATTGGTAATTTAAGTGCTCACAATTATGATAATGATTTTAATATGAAATGAAAACATACATATTTATCGAAAATAGTACTAGAAGAAAATTCAACGACATTTTAAACACCACGGACTTCTCATAATTTTAATCTTACACTTTGTGATATGACAATTCTTGTATATATATGCTGTTTTAATCTTCTACAAGGCGACAAATTTTTTTTTTTTAAAAAGATAACGTGAAGTGTAACACTCAAGCTACCATCACAACACGTTAGGAAAGTCGAGTTAAAAGTGTTAAAACAACAAGATTTCAAGTGCGGAAATATAAAAGCCACTTTTGAACACTTGGTGGATAAAATGTGATGACCTTAATGCATTTAGATATGCTAAAAGTTTATCTTCGGATATTATGAATTTTAAGTTTATGTTTGCTATTATTATTATTTATATAATAATATTATTAGTTATTAATTGAGTAAGCAAAATGTTACAAATTGATGACATGTTTACTGATGATGTTACTAGTCACTTCAAAGCACTCATTTTATTTTTTTAAACATGTAGAAAAACTTGATTTGAGTAAGATAACATTGCTACTAAAGAAATAGTTGTTTAAATGAAAATTGAACCTACATTTCTTGCAAAACATATTATGGAAAGAAGCACTTTATGAAAATATCAATGACGAGATAACATATCCAGTTAAAAAATCTTTTGAGTTTTTTATTTCTTATATATAATTGATCACGTTCTTTATTCACTTAAATTGATGTTTGAACAATTTCAAAAATACAAAAATACTTTTGAATTTTTGTTTGATTTTAAGCAAAATTGAAGACTGCAAATGATAATTAATTGAAATGTTGGTGTAATAAGCTAGAAGAATTTTTGAAACACAACAAAAATTATGACATTACGAGCAAGAGTTATTTTTTTGAGTTGCAAATTGTGAGAAATGTTAAACGTTATCTTCAAATGTGTGGATTACTTATAAAATATTAACGATTATACTGGTCAGAGTTGCATATGTCAAAAGCAACTTTTCAAAGTTGAAGTTAATAAAATCCTACATTTGGTCAATAATATCACTAGAAATGTTGATTGGATTGACTCTATTGAAAATAAAGTTTTAAAATAAATTGATTGCAATAATATAATTGTTGATTTTTTATCAAAAAATTATAGAAGAATAAATTTAATTTAGACATTTGAAAGTTTTATATTATTATTTTCATAATTTTAAATACTTTTATTTATTTATTATTAATATATATTTTTAAATATTTAAACGACCACATATTTGAAAATGGCGTTAGAGTCGAGAAATTATTGAAAATACCCAAAACAAACCTATAGCCTTTCCAAAATACCCCATTTCACTATTCAACCATATAAACTACCTAAAATACCCTTAAAAACAATAATTGCAACCAAAGCTTTCAAAGTAAGAAAAGAATACAACCAAGTTCTATATTTTAAAATGACTAATAAAAATTATAAAAAACCTAGAACTAAAAGAGGACCATATAAAATTAAAAAAATAGCTAAAGATAAAAAGGAAATTGAATTTGAGAATGAATTTGATAAGATTGGATATCAAGAACAATTAAATGCATCTCAAAAGATATTAAGATGTTTTAAAGAAAATATGATAGAAAATTTTGCAAAAGGAATAATAAGATCTATAATAACAAAAGATATACAAGATATTATAGATAAATTGGAAAAAAGGAAAAAGAATATTTCTAAAATACGAGATACCTTTTAATCCAAATATAGATATAATAACAGACCTTGAAATTATAAATTCTCAGATGTTATTAGATTTTGAAAATTTATAAAACCTATTTTTACAGATTATTAGATTTTAAAATTTATTAGATTTTTAGATTTTTGTTCGCTCATAGTAGCATACCTGTTTTTGGTATCAGAGCCAAGAGCCATAAAAGACCTACATAAGATTTATAAAAATAATAAAAATACTACAATTTGAAGAAAATTATTAAAAATAATGAAAATTGAAGATTTAGGTAAAAGATATCATATAATAAAAGAAGATTTTAACATAATAATTAAAAAACCAATATTAAATAATAAAAGTATAACAATTACATTAAAATTACTTGAAAAATTACCTATAGAGATAAAACAATTTATAATTGAAAAAATAAAACTAGATATTGTAAAAGATATGTATACTTGTGAAATGATATTAGAAACCTATGAAAAACATATGTATGATTTAATCGAAAAAGAAATAAGTAGATATGACTAGAAATAAAAAAGTAACAATTACCAAAACAGACTGGTATTATATGTTAGAAGATGAGCAAGGAAATTATATAATTGAACCATTTCCTAAAAAGTTAAAAATAATAACATTAATTATAGTTAAAGAATTACCTAGAGAAATAAGAGAACAAATATTAGATAAACTAATAATAGAAACTATAATAGACGAATACATATATGAAAAAATTGGTAAAGAAATTGAAAGAGAAGAAATCATACTACATTGTAAAGAAAAAATACAAGAATTATCATTAAATAATGAATTTTCATGAGAAGATAATATTTAATATAGAAAAATTTACAGAAAAACTTGATAGAGATTATAATTTAGTACAAAAATTAAATCAACAAATAGAACATATACCAGAGCAAAGATTGATAAATAATCAAGAAAATCAAATATTAAAATTAAAACAAGAAAAATTTAGAATAAAAGCTAGATATTATAAAAATCTAACAAGACTCCCAACTTCAGAATATGAAAAATTCTTATTTAATAAGAAAGCAATAGAATCAAAAAATATTGAATGTCAACTATTCTATCTAAGTCAATCAAAAGTAAGACCTAATTATGGAAAATAATTTGAATAAAAATTTAAAAAGAATAAAAATAATTAATCATCTAATATTAGACGAATTATTAACCCCTGGAGATTTAACAAAATATCAAGAAAATCAAATATTGAAATTAAAACAGGAAAAATATAAGGAAAGAGCAAATTATTTTGAAGAATTAAAAAGACTTACAACTGATGAAAATAAAAAACAAAAGTATGATAAGATTATAAAAGATTGTAAAGATACTGAATGCAGAATATACTATTTTAACCAATCAAAGAAAAGATAATCATATGGAAGATTTAAAAACATTAATAAAAATGTTAATAACTGATGTACAAAATTTAAGGAATGAGATAAAAGAAGAATTAAATATATTAAAAATGGAAATTAGAGAATTAAAAGAAAACAATAAATGTCAAGACAAGAAAATAGATAAAAAACTTATAGAAAAAGAAATGTCTAGGATAGGGAAAAAGCATATAAAACAAGAAAACTTAGTAATAGAAGCAGGTAGTATGGATGATTATTTTAGAAAAGATATTTTACCAAAAATAATAGAAGAGGAAGAAAATTATAAGAAAACATTAGAAAAAAGAAAAACTTTAGAAGAAATTCAAGAAGAAAAAGATGAATGAAGAATTAGATTTACTAATAGAAAACTTTGATCAATTAAGTTTAGAAAATATAGATGAATACCAAGTTTTAATGAATACTGGAGGAGGACCTACCTTAAACAGAAACTTCTAATCAAAAAATTGATCCAGATGAAAGTTATGCACCTATATATAATAAACCTTATAAACAATTTTATGATAAAATAATAAATAGACAACCATCTAAAGGAAACAAATATAGAGATAGATTTGAACTAAATGATATTTATGATAAACCAATTAACCATGGAGGAACAAAATTAGATTTAAATTGTAAAATAGATACTAAGAAAGCCTTACTAACTTGGGCAGATTCAATGATACTATTCTTTTTATATAACAAAGATGATACTTGGGAAAGTACAGATAGAAGAATAGATTATCTAATAGCATCATTTGAAGGAGATGTAAGAAATTGGTGGGAAGGTGTTAATGATGATACTAGATTATTAATGAAAAGAAATATACAAACAGAAATAATAAAATCAGATAAAGAAGGATATGGATTAAAAGTAACTTTTGATAATAATAAATTCAGAAAATTACAAAAATTATCTTTAGATTTGAAAGTAGGAAAATGGGAAATTTTTGATAGAATATGGAAAAGAGAAAAAATAGCTATAAATGAATACCATAAGATTGAAAAAACTATAGATGTTAGAACAACTCAAGGAACACATAAACTAAATCTTTTAACAAAGAATACAGTTGATGAATTATTATCAAAAATTAATAAAAAACAAAGTGAAAAGATTCAATATGTCTATTTAGCAGGAATACAAATAATGTTTAAATCCTTATTTAGAGAAGGAATAGATTCACCCTTAACAGTGAGTCTACATGATGGAAGAATACTAAATTTAAGAGATAGTCATTTAGGAACTATAGAAGGAAATTTAGCATATAAGAAATTAATATTTACTTGTTACCCAAAATATTGTATTTCTTTAAAGGATAAAAACTTTAATGAAGTCTTAGGATTGCATTTTAAATTACATAGAAAAGATATAATGCAACCAGGAGATCAAATTATGACTATTGAATATAGAGCTTTATATACATTTACTAATTCTAATTATGGGAATATTTATTCTAAAAAACCATATATAGAAGTTCATAAGGAATGTAAAGATATTAGTAAAATCATGGAACCAAATAAACGAGATAAATTTGATCCCAAAGGATTATGAATTTAGGATATCAACGAGATAAACCCGATATAATAGAATTTAGGGAAGAAGAATACCCTGATAACAATATAATATTCAAAGATGGAAAACTAATCAGAAGATCATCAAGTCTTAGAATACCTAGATTATTAGGAGAAAATAGTCATACAAGAGAAATGAAATTACATAGGAATACAGGAAATATGAAAATAAATGGAGAATATTTCAATGGAAGAGAAATAATATCAGGACCAAATATATTAATAGATACAGGAGCTAGTGAATGCCATATAGCTTCAATAAGAAATAAGGGTTTAGTACCTTATAAAAAAGAACCGTATAAATATGTAAATTTTGATGGACAAATACATACTACAGAATTAGAAGTTAAAGTACCTATAAAAATAGGAGGAATTGACCTGGTAGTACCATGTTATATAGATGAAAGCATGAATATTAACCCTCATATATTATTAGGAATGAGTTTCTTAAATGGATTTGAAGATTATAGTATAAAAAGAGAAGGATTATATATATTTCATAAAGGACAAAATATATTATGTAACAAAGATGAATAATCAGATAAGCTTTCCATTAGCAGTATATATACAAGTTACTATTATAGAAACAGATATAACAACTTGTGCCTTAATAGACACAGGAAGTGATATAACTATATTTAAAAACTTCTTAATTAAGACTTGGGAAAATAAAAGCAAAATAAAAATAACAGGAGTAACAGGAGAAGAAACCCAGATAATAAATAGTGCTGATAAGATTAGTATAATACTTGGAAGTAAGCAAATAATAATTAATAAGATATATAGTTATGATAAGTTAGAATGTGATATATTATTAGGAAATGACTTTATACAACAGTTTCAATATTACAAACAAAATAATTATATGATCATGTTACAAACCCCTTGTGGACATTTATTAAAAATACCAAGAGAATTTAGACCATACAGAGTTCAGCCAGCCCAGCGTGGTGATAGATGGGAGAAAAAACCAATTATACAAAATGAAATAAGAAATAAAAAGATAATGTATAAAAAAGTCTTAAAAACAGGAGTAGAAATAAGTATAGAAAAAATTATAGAACAATTAGAAAAAGTTTATGGAGAAAACCCATTAATATTTTGGAAACCATATCATCCAAAAGCAAAAATAGAATTAATAGAAAATGTGATTATAAGAGTAAGACCAATGAGGTATACTATACAAGATACACAAGAATTCAATGTCCAAATAAAAGAATTACTAGAACAAAAACTTATTAGACCAAGTAATGGACCCCATAGTAGCCCAGCCTTTATGGTTATGAAACATTCTGAGCAGGTTAGAGGAAAAGCTAGAATGGTTATAAATTACAAGGAATTAAATAAATATACTAGATTTGATGGATACTTTTTACCAAATAAAGAAGTCTTAATAAACCTTGCAAAAGGAAAACAATACTATTCTAAATTTGATTGCAAATCAGGATTTTGGCAGATAAAAATGGAAGAAGATAGTATACAATATACAGCATTTAGTACACCCCAATGCAAATATGAATGGCTAGTTATGCCTTTTGGATTGAAAAATGCACCCCAAATATATCAAAGAAGAATTGATGATATATTTAGAAAATTTAATAAATTTCTGATAGTATACGTAGATGATATATTGATATGTTCCAATAATAAAGAAGAACATAGGAACCATTTAATACAATTCATAAATGAATGTAAAAAGGAAGGAATTGTCCTTTCTAAGAAGAAAGCTATTATAGAAAAACAAGAAATTGATTTTCTAGGATTAACAATAGATAATAGAGGAATCAAATTACAAACTCATATATCTAAAAAGATAAGTAGTTTCCCAAATAAATTAGAATCCAAAGAACAAATACAAAAATTCTTAGGATGTTTAAACTATGCTGAAGGATTTATTGAAAATCTTTCAAAAAAGAGACATAAGATATAGATTTTACTAAGAAAAACAAATACTAAAGCACGAAATAATGAATATACAGAAATTGTTAAATCATTAAAGGAAAAATGTAAGAATTTACCAAAATTACGACTTTCAGATGAAAAAGATAATTTAATTGTTAATACGGATGCCTCAGATAAATATTGGGCAGCTATATTAAAAGATTTAAATGAGATTTGCAGATATTCATGTGGAACCTTTAATCAAATAGAAATAAATTATACCACACATGAAAAAGAATTATTAACAATAATCAGAGGAATAAAAAAGTTTTCATTATTTCTATTATCTAAAATATTCATTGTTGAAACTGATAATTCTCAAGTTGTAAGATTAGTCAGAAATAAATTACCAATGGAACCTCAATATAGGAGATTACACAGATGGTAAGCATACTTATCATTTTATAATTTTGAGATTATCCATATAAAAGGAATTGACAATTTCCTTGCAGATTTTTTAAGCAAAAATATTGAATTTGCAGATGGATAACACCATAAAAATACTAGATGAGCTTAAAGCCATGGCTCTTTATGCCAAGGATGAAGCTGAAGATATCAAATATGGGATGGACCAGATGAACGAAATATTACAACATAATGTTAAAATTATGATGGATATAAGTTCATCACATATGAAAGTTACAAATGATATTATTGATCAAATTGAGGCTATTAAAGCTCAATTAAGATCATCAGATACCAAAGATACTATTGGATACCAACAGGTTAATACCAAACAGGTACAAATACGGAGTGATCCACCAGGCGGAAGCAGCAGTGGACCAAAAAAGGATATTACTATTCAAAGTCCCAAAAAGATTATTATCAATGAAGGACATTCTAAATCTATCAGGATCCAACCAGATGAGGAAGACGAAGTCCCTTTGTCTCCAAAAGAAGACGAATACAAGATGGTCACTAGAATGATGTATGAATTAAAAGCAACTGATTCATATTTCATTTCACCAGGTGATCATATTTACCCAAGGATAATAATGATGAAAGGATCCGAACCAACAATGGTAAAATTAATGGCTGACTATGGATATTTGGATTTAATTTATCCAGATAAAAATTTTAAAGAACTTGAAAAGTTTGATGACATATTCAAATCTGAAGTTTCCAAGTATGCTCAGGGAAGATCCATATATTTAAAATTTTATACCCTTAGTCCAGAAGTAGATGGAGGAGTATTCTATCCAGTGAGAACATATTATTACAATTGGATATGTTGGATGGAATTTTGCTATGGATATGGGAGTAATTAACAAACCGTACCAAAATTTACCGAGCATGGATGAAGAACCGAAGAGTTCTTGGATACAAAGTTCTTTATAATATGGCTAAAAATCTTTATACAAAAAGATTTAGATGTTTATGTCAATATGAAGGATATACTCTACTTACAAATGATGGAATGCAAAAATCCGAAGTACTTAGAGATTATATCAACAAATTTGACACACATCAGATGCCAGGATGCATATCTACCTTACAAAGAGCATGTGAAGCCAGAGAGTGCCCCACTTGCCAGCAAAATCAAAAAGCAGATTCCAAAGAGATAAGGAAGATGTGACTAAAAAGAGCCAGCTGCATACCAAGACAAGGATATAAAGAAGATGTGACTCTAATGGAGGGACCAGGAGGTTCTTAATTTCAAAACACTAATAGTTTAGTGATATATGACGAATGCAATGATGTAAGAGGCCAATAATTTTGCCTCAATTGGATGTATAAATAGAGGCCTTCGGGCTTAGAGAAAGACAGAACGAATTGGAGAGAAAAATTTGAGCACTCAACTTGTGAGAAAGCCAAATATTCTGTTGATCTTGTACCAAATCTTTTGATATCAAATAACACTTTGATATTATCATTCATATTCCAATCCTCTAAAACAGATATGAGTCTTTAGACTACTCTTCCCATAGATTCTTGATAGATTAAAAGGAAGAATTTCTCTCTTACTTTAACAAAAGAGGAGTTTTCCTTATTTAAAGATCTATAGTTTTGAATCCTTAGAAAAGATACAGTGAGAGCATAAGCTGGAATAGCAAGAATCCTTGTAGGCAGGAAGCCATTGAAGGAATAGGTTGCAGATCCAGAAGCTTGAAGGTCACTCTGTTCTAAAGAAGATAAACCAGAGATCAAAACTAAGGTAAATCTACTAGTTTTGTTAAATTTAGATAGAATTCTCCTTATATCTGGAAAGAATCGCAGGGATTATATATGATGTTGTTTGATGTATGCTTTATTATCAGTTGATAATTAATATGCCAGGATATACTGTAAAAGGATTAGATAATCTGTTAGAAAAAATGAGAAATGAAATGAAATATATTACTGAAATATGTATCCAACTAGAAGAAGATGGAAACATATTAGAACTTGAAAAATTCGATAAAAAATTAAAGAAATATTTTAAGAATTATTCGGATATATTAGAAGAAAATTAAATGATAAAAACCAAGAAAGAAGAAATATAAGATAAATATGCCTGGATATACAGTTAAAGGATTAGACAACTTGTTAGAAAGGATGTTAGAAAAAATAAAAAATATTAAAACTCAACTAGAAAATAGAAATAGAACGAATGAGGAATATATTAAACTTATCAAAGAATATAAAAGAAAGATTATAGATTATGCTAATCTTGTAGATCAAATGATAGAATTGATGGATAGAATTGAAAATATAGAAATATGATATATAAAACTATTCATAAAGGAAAGATATACTTGCAATATACAAATTATATATCATTAAGGGTAAAATAGACTTTTCTACAAAAACCCAAACGGATCTATTATACCCGGCTATTTTGAAAAGAGCCCCGTTAGAGTCATAAGATCCGTAAAATTTCAAGATCGACCACGTGTGTAGGATATTAATGTAAACATTTACATACAAGACGTTAATGAAGTACTCTCATGCTTGATTAACGATTAATGCACGAAGTGATTGAAGTGAAATGCTACAAATCGAAAAATTGTAAAATGAAATGTCAAGTCAAAAAAAGGTTTTGAGATAAAAGCAGTTACTTATAAGTTATATTACTTTACTACATCAATATAAAAAAATCTTTTGTTTTCACTATTCACAAATCGTTTGGCCACCGAAGCCGTGTCAAATAGCTTTATGGCTCGGCTAAAATGGTTTTTTTTTTTTTAAATTTAACGTTTGATTCATTATCCTACATAGGCTTTATGGCTCAGCTTAGCTCAGCCATTTTTGGATTTTTTTTTTCCCGTTTTTGGTTTTTTTTTTGTCCGAGCCATATGGCTTTATGGCTCGGTTAAGCTTTTTTTTGGAATTTTTTTTTCCGTTTTACGTTTGATTAGTTTTGGTTACTGTTTACAAGCTAAATGGCTTGACCTTGACGGCTCGATTCGATTAAGTCGTTTTTTTTAATTCAGTATTTTATGTTACAAATATTAGTTTTAAGCGATTTAAAATTTGTTGGAAATGTTGAAGCGCGGCCATGATAAATATATGATCGATAAATTTTAAATATTAAAATAATTTTATATTAATTGTGAAACGTAAAGTCGTGATTATTTATATTTCTTTTCAATCACAACATCATTCCAATGTCATTTTTTCAAACTTTGTTTTCCTACAATTTTTCGTTTGATTCGATATTTCGTGATATGAATATCCATTTGAATCGATTTCAAATTTTTTAAAAAAAACTTAAAATGTGATAATAATAAATATATTGTTGATTAAGTTTAAATATAAAAATTATATTAAATTATTAAACGTAAAATAATAATCGTTAATTTTTCTTTTCTACCCCACCCTTAACCCCCATACTCACATCAATTTCTCTCAATTTCATTTTTTTTCAATTTTTACGTTTGGTTCAATATTTTACACTAAATATGTTCATTTTCAGTTATTTAAAATTTATTCAAAAGTTTAAAGACCGACCATAATAAATATATGATTGATAAAGTTTAAATAACAAAAATTATATTGCATGAATTATTAAACATAAAATCGTGTTTTTCAATTTTCCTTCAAAATCTTGAAATACGGCTATAATAAATATATGAAAATTATTTCTATCTTTTGTTGGGAATTATTGCTACATTTGTTTATAATTTACTCTCTTGCAAATTATATAGAAATTTTTAGCTAAAGTAAATTTGAATTATATTTTTCTTTCAATTATTATGTCGAAAACAAATTAAGGATTTTCTAATCAGAAATTTATTTTTTCTTTTTTCAGTAAAAGAAAAAGTATTTGCTACTCTTGAATGATATCTGTCATGTAGTGATGGTTAATAATCTATTGTGCTTGTTATTTGGAAGCGTGTTACTAGATTTATTAGGATTTAGAATACGATAATATGCGATATTGATATATATTCTGGATATATGCTTCTTAGATTTGATATTATTAATGCGACTATATTTCAATAATTGGTTCTTTTGGAAAGGAAACGACGTCCGATTGCCACTAATGGTCGAGGACTAGAACTAGCATTAGTTTTTGAGGTGATATATTGGTTGACGCTTGTATCAAACACTTGGTGGACAATATCTTTTATGTTATTGTTTAATGTTAAAAGAGAAATTTGCAGTGGGTTGTAATTAATTAATTAGAGAGATGTTTCGAAAATATATTAAACGTTGAGGAGCTACAAAATGTGTTTTGCGAGATGGCTTGAGGATTTGAAATTCTTGAATGGACAAGTTCTCAACAATCCAAGTATGAGTGTCAATGTTTTGGTGATCTTTTCGATTGCTTTTATAGGGTTTCTATTGTGCCTAATGCTTAAATTTGATGTAATTAAAGCTTAACACAAATAATTTTTTTATATAAACGCTATTACGTAGTCAATTATACTATGATGCGTGCAAGACCTTGCACGTGCATCTAACTAGTGTAACTTTAAAATATTGGCTCCTTCAACATGTTTGGCCATAAATAAGTTACTTTTATTAGCAGCCTCTGGTTGATTCTATTCTATTTTTATAACATGAAATATTTGTCTGTCAAATTGCATAGTTCACTACAACGGTGAGAGACGAGGAGCCTTCATTAATCTCCTCGCTCCACCGTTCGGTCCCCATGGACTTCAACATCCACCGTGGCTCTCCTTCCTCCTCCGCTTCCTCCTCTGACCACCACCACCACCCTAACTCTTCCACCCCGCACCACCAAAATGGCCATCCCTACTCCTCCCCCTCTCCAACCTCCGACCCCGTGCACTCCTGGTGGGAATCAATTTCCAAAGCCCGTACTCGCATCCACATACTATCCTCTCTTCTCCCCACTGATGAGAAGTCTTCTCTCTCCCTCTCATCTCTCGCCGACACCGATCGCCCTGCCCGCTCCCTCCTCCTCTCGTCTGCCGCCTACTTCTCATTTTCCTCCGCCCTTTCCTCCCCCTCCTCCGGCTCCGGCGAGGACCCACTCTGCCAGTGGCTTTATGAAACTTTTCTTTCTTCCGATCCGGACCTCCGTCTTGTCGTTCTATCCTTTCTCCCCCTTCTTACGTCCCTCTACCTTCACCGCATCCACCACCCCTCCTCTTCAACCTCCGTCTCTCTAGCCGGTTTTGAAGCCGTGCTATTGGCCCTCTATTCCTCTGAAACCAAAGCCCGCAATGGAAAACCTGTAACTATTTCTATACCGGATCTGTCTCAGCCTTCACTCTATCACACCCCTCGGAATCCCATCAAATCAAACCCTAATTCTGCCACTTCTCAAGTTAATAAGCCTTTGGTTGGGATTATATCACCGCCTTTAGAACCACAGAATGCGGTGAAATCAACTAAGCGCGCCTGCATTGTTGGGGTTGCTCTTGATTGTTATTATAAGCAGATCTCGCAGATGCCCAGTTGGTCTAAGCTTGATTTCTGTAAATTCACGGCTGTCTGGGCCGGTCAGGATTGCCCTTGTACTTCAGATTTTGACGAAAAATCTGAAAATATTGTGGAAAATAATCATGGGTTTGAGGAAGATCAGAGGGTCAAGTTCAGTGAGATTGAAAACGCGTTGGAAAGAGTCAAGGATCTGGATATTGAGGATGATAATTCCGAGGATGCAGGTCGGGATGCTAGAATTCCGCTGCCATGGGAGTTGCTGCAGCCAGTTTTAAGAATTTTGGGCCACTGTTTGTTGGGGCCTCTGAATGTAGAGGAGGTGAAGGATGCAGCTTCTGTGGCATTGCGGCGTCTGTATGCTAGAGCGTCACATGATTTGGTTCCGCAGGCAATTTTGGCGACTAGGAGTCTAATTCAGCTCGACAATAGAGAACGCAAGGCAGTGAAGGCAGCAGCAGCAGCAACAGCCAGTGCCCCTGGGTCCAATGCAAATACGCCAAGTAAGGCTAAGAAGCCCGAGATCCTTTTGGTTTCTAAGTAATTATGTCAGTAGGTGTATGGCTTCTAAACCTGTCATTGGCTTTGATCTTTGTGAAAATGAATGTCTTTTTTATTTATCTTAGTTTTTAACTGCTCATATGAATGTATCATATGTATCTATTACCTTGAGTATGTTAGATTGAAGTGGTTGATGTCACATGGCTAAAAACCTGTGTAAGATTATAATTTTTTTAATTTCGAATTTCCTTGTCTTGTCAATGCTTGGTGCTTGATCAACTCTCTACATTATTCTTTAATATATGGCTGAACGAACACGTAACGGTTGTGTAACCAACTTCTCTGTTTTTGAAACTTATTTGGGTTACTTAACAGGCATTCAAAGTGTTAACGCTGCTTGTCAGTGATTTAGGTCTTGTTAGTGGTTATTTGCAGCTATATTTTTTGTACTCTTGTTCATCTGGTTTAAGCATACTGCTATAAGAGATAAAGTACAACCCATGTTATGATTCTCTATTTTTAAATAAATGCTCTGCACTTATTTATCAGCATAAATGAACACTGCCAAATTTGAAATAGCTTAGATTGAATCATATGCTGACTCTACTTAGGTTCTGGTGTCCCCTGTTATTTGTAATTTACAACAAATTGGAATTTGGAAGTCCAATGATCAATTAAACTTTAGACCTTTTGTCTATAGAGATTAATTAGAGGCTTGAACGCTTCTAAGTTTAGAACATAAGAGATTTGATCTCTACTTATATATCAAAGTTAAACCCAGGAAGTTAGCTAATTGATATTGAAAAAATGGAAGAGGTTATAGTGCATGATTCTCCATTCTGTTACTTTTCTTCTCGTATATATTTATGCAACTAAGATGGTGGCAGGAAAATAAAAGAATCAATACTTTAGCATGTATATTGGAATAGATAAAAACTGAAGCTCAGATTGTGTATTTGGGATAGAGGGAGTATTAGGTTAGGATTGCTGTTTGTACCAGTCAATAGAAGAGGAAATGTGCATGTTGCATACATCCCTCCTTTTATGGTTGTACTATTAGAGTTATATATCTATCATTAAAGATGTGTGATGCACTTAATGGTGGCTCAAACACGAATGAAAATTATTTGGGCCCAACTAGCGAAGTGATGAATTGACATGTATGTAAAATGAAGGAACCTGATTTAACATTTCTTACCCATACAAACTTTCATCTCTTTATAGCAACTGCATTAATTGTTACAAATTTGGCTTCTATTTCTAGGACATTTATTTAACTGAATTTGATGCCAACCTAGATATCCTGATTGTTAGCACGTCATTTATGTTTTTCTACTGATTTGTTTTCTTTTCTTACCTTTGCCGACGTTGACCTGAAAGTAGCTACAGATTGTAATTCTTACTGTTATTGTTGATGAATGGCTGGAACAACAATGGGAGTACTGAATGTAACATCCTAGGAGCAGGCCAAACTAGTAATATCTTGAATTTCGCACATAAGCCTTTGTAGATCAAAATGATATTTATTTGGTTTGGTTCCTACAGTTGACTAATGGGGTAGCTTAACCCACTTAAACACGCTTTTTAAAATTATCACTGGTAAATTTGAATGTGAATGGCTTTTACGAACACAGTATGTAATTGGCCACTGTTTGACGATAACTATGAGAGAACTGACTCAGATGGTTTGGACACAGTCATTGAGGCTGTTAGATGTACTCATTGGGAGAAACAACAGAGTATTAGTGGTGAATTTAGAGGAGAGGATGTCCAAAAAAATACGTGGATCTTGATAATTGAAGAGGGTTAGTGCCTTTGATTGAGTTCTAGGAGTAGCAGATCCATGTCACTGACCCAAACAAGTGTGAGAAGAAGCTTTATTGAGTTGACTTAAGTCAATTTGAGGTTTTTTTTTTGAATAATACTTTGTGTACAATCCATGGTTGACAAGGAATTTGACAATCCATGTTAATTCAAATTCGAATGGGCGGGAAAGTGTGTAGTGTTTAAAAACGGGCCATTCAACCTTCAACACGTGGCACATTGTCAAACTTGATGTCAAAAAAACTGTACTTGTAGCATGGTTGTTTTTTTTTTTTTTTGTGGGAGTGATGAGGTTTTAAGAAGACGAATAAGAAGCCAATCTTATGCTTACTCTAAAGTAGATATGAAGTGAATCAGCTGACAGTATTGAGTGAAAAGAGACAGCAATGCTATTGTAGCTTACATGTGTAAAATGGGGCTAATTATATCTGCTGTCTGTTGTGAAATGGGGGCAAAAGGGGGAAGAATCTGATGTAAATGATTGCCGGTTAGTGATGCCGTACTCTGAAGTTAAATTTAATATATATTTGAAACTGCACTAAGCACATTCAATCAGTTTAGAAGCCCGCAAATACAATTTATGCAGGTGACCAATGCTTTCTTTTTCTTCAACAATGAAAATGAAAACCAATTTGTTAGGAATTGAATCCTTTGTTGAGATCTAGTGGTAAACGTATTCAGATGAAGCCATGTAGGTAAATTGATGGGAAGTTAATAGGGCAACACCTATTCTATTTACGTTATGAGTGTCTACTGTTATATATAGGCTCAAGCGGCTTGGGATCAGTTCGTGCGCACTTTCTCTACATCTTGTTGAAGATTGTCTTGAGACTTGAGAGAGAGTCTTGAATGCATGCCTTTTCGCTTGTAAAACTTTTTGGGAAACTGGATGAGCGCAGCTTGTTTAGTTGTAAACTGTCAATTGAAATGTAAATCAACCTAGTTGGCTAACTTTGGTTTGAATTTGCCTTGACAATAGTTTCATATGACTTAGCTCCAAGTATGAACTGTTTCTGAACGATTTTATTGCTCTTTTATGATGTCAAGCCAACAGTGAAGCCCCTAAAGGTTGGATTAGAGGCTGATTAACACCCCTAAAACAAGAAGTTTTTTAATCAAGTTTCTCCTCGCGGTTATCTTTTAACCATTAGACAAGTTTTGTTGCCGAACTACATAAAGTGGATTTCAAGAAGTCCACAAAAGATAAAAAGCAAATTTCCTGATGCTCACCTGCACTATTAGCCCACAAGAACACGGAAATGGAGTGGTTCTTGTCGAATAGAATGTGTAATCCAAGAATTTGTTCTTGTTCGATGGGTTGATGCTAAGAATTCAGATGGAAAATTAACAGAACTTTGTACAGAATAGTTGTCAGATTGCTGAATTTAGGTTTCAGTGTGCTAATATCTGTTCTTGGTGGTAAATCCAAATTAAGTATGAATTGGTTCAAACTGGATTCTTGCTAACTTTGATCCTAACAAGTTGTTATTGTGATATTTACAATCCGCAGTTTCTACCGAACTTGGACTGTGAAACATACATCTAAACTGATGGCACGTATGTAACACTCGCATCTCATCTATTAGTTAGTGATGTACTACTCTATCATAAGCCAGGCTTTGGCTTCTTCTTATTGAGGGAGTTCATTCGTCAAAAAATATAATTAATTTGTGAAATTTTTCATACTTGTACTCTTAATAGTTGAACTAGGATTTTGTCTTTTGTTTTTTTCCTTCCTATTGCTTTACAGGGTTTTTATTTTCATTTGTTACGTGCTTGTTGTCAACATTTTCGCACTTGTATCAATGTAGTCGATGACGGAGATATATTGGAAGCTTTTTATTTAGTTGGTGCAATCATGCTACATGTATATCATTTGTTGACAACTACACATTTGACACCATCATATCCATCTATTTTAAAATTTGTTAAAAACTATTTTTTATATCAATGATTCGAATTTTAACACATGATTGTCAATGAAGGTTGACAATAATGTTTGTACAACTAACTTTAATGTAGTTGGTGGTGGATTGAGAAGTTCACATTGATAGTCGGATTTTATTTTATTTTTATTTTTTTCATTAGAAAATGAGTAGGGATAAGAAGTTTGGTGCATCTATTTTGGTCCAAGGGATCAACTATGTTACGTGTCGAAGAGTTGAGATTTGATGTCCAACATGCTGTCCACCCAATGATTCATTGACTCATCATTCGTACTTATTTTATTGCGGACTTGTCCAATTGGATGTATGTCATTAATTTATCTAATGTTGGGATTCAATTGTCCAAAAATAATGGGAGATGAAAACGCAAGAGTATGTAAACGTTAGAGATATTTGTTGAAATTTTGCCATTACTAATAATTTCAAAGATTGACACTCTAAAATAGAAATCATTTCACACTTGAAAATCTTTGGAGATGCTTGTAGTCTCTATAGTATCTTTCTCTTGAACAAGCTATATAACCTCTCGGCTATTTTTGTAACGTCTAGATTCTTATGGAGTTTTGCGAGAAGGGTATATTACACGTTTATCGTAACTTATAAATTTTATATGTATATATTTGTAAATTGGGTAAATTTCTACTTAATTTAGTATAAATATTATCATTATAAGTAAAACCTAGATTTGGAGAGGGAAGATTAGAGGTGATAATAATCTCATCATAATCTAAAAGAAAAAACATGTTCGTTTAATTGCTTTTACTTTTCTTAGTTAATATTAGTTTTAATCTAACTCTTTACTTATAGTTTTGTATTCGTCAAGTAAGAGGTATAGTTATTTAAATCGACATTAGACGATAATACACTTACCATTAAATAAACAAAAACTAGCACTCGTCTCAGTAAAATTATGTAACAAATTGAAAATCCAAATCGGAGTAAAAGCATGAATGTGATGGGATGTTATTTTTCTTCCATGTCAATAATTTGTCTGGCCAAAACATTATAAAATGCAAACGGATCGCACATAATTGCTAGTAATAACATTATTTTTGGCTTCCAATGACATATTTTTCACCAAACACACTTTTCAGCCAACTCTTTTGCTCTTTGTACAATCAAACCTGAACAGATAATGGAATGTTGCTTATTCTCTGAACATTTAGATAATAGTTTTTAACTAACTTTTCTCCCATCATTTCTAAGGTTGTCCAATCGAATATATCAAACATGCTATTAGAGTATGTTTGGTGGACTGATATAGTTGAGGAAGAACAACTTTCAATCTAAAAATTGCTTATTCACCACCTCTCTTTCAGTTTTGGCTTTTCTCATTTGTACGGAAGAAGAAGCAACAGAAATTGGCCAGAATTGACTAAAACAGTGGGCCCCACAGTGTATTTAAATATTGCAAAAAATGACGAGCCCCCAACTGCTTGTGTGTGGTCTGATGTGTTTCTGTGGTGTACAGAAACCTGTACACCCAGCAGAATTCGTCAGTTTTAAATGCATTGCTCAAAAGGATTTGAATAACAGAATTCATAAAATTGATATGAAAATTACTCTTAAATCTTTATCAAGCAAGCAATATATACACTTTATTTGAACACTTCATCTACTAAAGAGATTACTGCAAACTATGAAGAAAACAACTAGCTTCCAAGCATTAAGGTCCAGCTTATTGAGTCGATCCCTGAGCCTAGTCGTTTCATTAACATTAAACCCGCTAGTTTAACCGTTGATCTCTTTCTTTATATCATCGGATCCACTACCTACCTTCCTACATTTCTTCTTGCTCGAAAAGAGTCGTATCTTCTTGCAACCAAACTAGTCATTCAGTCTTTGCAAATCTTCCACGGATTCTTGGTTGGCTGTCGGCCAGAGCCTTTCTGCAAGCATACTGAAACGAAAAACACCATTAGCATAGTCCAAACAATTTGAAGAATCAAAAATTACCTCCAATCCCATATCCAATTCGTTCAGTATACAACTGTAGGCAAAATTTATGATGACTTCGGGCAAAAGTACTTATTATTGGAGCATGTTAGGCAGTGCTTAAAAGTAAGTCGAAATCTTTATCTTCAACAGATTCAGGTCAGATGGTAGCAAAAAGTGTAACCAAAATATTATGTAGAAAAAGCATTAAAACTCACCTTGATTTTTCTTCCAAAATTCCTCTTTGACTTCTTGCTCCTGTATCTTGAGAGCTTTTCCTTGCGATCTTCAGAAGTGCAACTGTTAATAATTTTTTGTTGCCCAACGAGGTTTATATTGCCATTGCCAAGAGTCTGTCATAAAAACTCATTATCAATGACCTTGTCCTATCCTGTCGAAGAGACCAGAAACATCTAAACATTTCTCTGTTCGCACTAAATGCATGGGGCTCAATCATGGACATGTTTACCAAGAACTAATCATTTAAAATTTGATATATATACGTTTCCCCATTTATCTCAAGTACTCAAACATTAATGAACAACTTTTCTCTAGATTTTAGCCCTTCCTAATGATTATCAGAAGATCTTATCCTGATGATATATGAAAAATCTATAAGAAGCACGATCATATATAATGGGATTTAGTTTTCTTGGGGCATTTAAAAAATGAGTCAACAAACAATAGTGAGAAGAAGAAAGCGTAGAGTAATCAAACTTGACCTCGATGTCTCCTTCACTAAATGCTCTTCGCATTCCATAAACAGCCCCAAAGTCCATACCCGGAAAATCAATAAAATTTGGCCTAAGTGGAGCCTCGTGCATGTGTTCCATCGACTTTAGACAGCTAGAACTAACACTTTTCGGGAATTGACTCTCAGAAATCAACTTTTCATCTGCCTTTAAAATAGGGATTTTGATATCCAGGACTTCAGAGTGTGGCATATCATATGCTTCCTTTTCCAAAATATCCTTCTTGCATTCATAGAAAACCTCACTGAGGAGTTGCCCGTTCTTGATTGACGATTCAATATCCAATACCGACATTGCTTGTGGGGAGATGACATCTTCTCCGCACGAAATCATTGAAATGGCAGCTGACATTGGATCGAGGTCCATCATCAGTTCTTCGATTACCGGTTCAGGGGCCTTGAAGAGATCCCCTTCTCCCCCAAGGTTGTAATCAGATATAGTGGATGTCTGAATAAGGTTACCCTGTACGCCCTCCATTAAGATTAAAATTAAAATTAAAATTTTGAGTACTTAAGAGCTTGAAATGAAAAATCTTATATCCCTACACATTATTTCTCATAAAGTAAAGATGTCAGTTATCCATGGAAGAAAATGTGTTATTTGAGGGACAAGAGTAAGCCACTATCCTTGGAAGATAAAATGTTGATAGTGTTGATAAAGGATGGGAAATATATGGCATGTGACGTACAAACATGTACATGCAAGAAGAAACGACTTACACAGTGATCATGTGCAAATTAAACTTTAAAATGTTGAAATGTCTAGAGGAAACAAAAAAGCAGTAACGGTACAATATGTCAATTAGTCTCTAGAAGAATATGGGTAAGTAAGCATAAAGCATGCATTCGTAGATTATTATACAGCCACGCTCCGATGCTTTAAGGAACATCTGAATCCAATATGTTGTGTAGCACATGTTTATGAATCGAGAATCTTAAGCAATGCACGAAGTCAAAAATTTCCTCATACCGAAAGATGTTTAAGTTTTTAAATAGTTCATAAGTTCAAACAGTGGATCACCAGAAATTGGTACTCATGTTGAAAAAATTTAAGTGATGGTAGGTTAATTCAACATTTCTTCGTGCAAATTCTACTATTTACAAAACTTGGCTTTTAATTTTTAAAGGACTAGGCAACTTTCCAGTCCAGAAGAAGGAAGGTAATGAACATTTGCAACTACATCAGCCACAAGATTTGTGTACTAAGATCTTACACTAATTTATCATCAATGATGGACACGATCAAAGTATCTGAAGTTATCATCTCCTAAACCAGGCCAAATTTTCACATAGATAAAATTGGCACTCATATAAAGTTCCTAATAAGCACATGTTATAAGCTGTCATTATATCACTTAAAATATCCACGAACTCAACCATCAAGCAAACGAAAAGCCCAAGAGATCAAGACTTTTCCTTTTAAGGGAAATATGCTTTCCAATTGGAAATCCCACAAAGACCTATAGAATAACAATCATAAAGGGGTGGCTAAGCTTCTGCTTTTCTCCCACCTTTCCATCCTAATATCATTAAGTGCAGTTAAAAGAGAACCCTCAACAACAACTTGAAATCACAAAGAACAATTACAACAAACTAAGTTTTATCCTCGATAAATCTGGGGTCGTCTACGAGAATTCGCAATTTCTTTTGGCTCAAACATCTTGGCATTGTAATAAAAAATAAAAATAAAAGTAAAACCAGAAGAATATCCTGCAACCAAGAATATAAGTAGGTGGAAAGTGGCAGATGTGTTTTTTATGTGGAAAATGATGAAATAGAAGAAATGGAAAATAAGTAAAGACCATGGAACTAATTATTATGATATTCGATTTTCCAATCACTTTTCTTCCATAAACAGATCCCAAAACATAAAGATAATTCAAGAACTTTCCATACAGTCATGGAAAAATGGAATATTCAAAGAAAGAATTCAATTACCATTTTTCCTCTTCACTGAAGTCAATCTACAAAGCAGCTAAATGAGAATTCTCTTTTCAAGTAAACAGTACTTGCCCAGAAAATGTTTTTTGAAACAAACATGAAATTCAGATTATAAATTAATAGACCAAAAAAACCAAAGTAGAGAAGAATTTCTTGAAACTTCTGTTAAATTTAGATGAAACCCACAAATCAGACACCTCCGAGATAATTGAGATCAGCAACCAATAATTCCATCAAAAATACCAAAAATAGATATGTGAAAAGAATCCAAAATGCAGATAAAAAAAAAGGAATACTACCAATGAATCATTGGGTTTCTGGGAAGAACAGAAACCATCAAACAGCTGAATTTCTCGAGGGAGATAAGGGAACATTGGCCCAGTTTCTGCATACATTTTTGCTTCTGTTTCTTGTTTCTCTCTCACGAAGACTACAGAGAGACACACGTACTATTTACGGGTTCAGTGTGCATATATTGAAAGAGAAGTGCTGTAATGGAAAAGGTCCCTTTTTATAGATGTCAATCAGAGCAAAAAACAGAGCACTGGTGGCAACTGCAGAGCAGTACAGAAACAGCCATATTCAAGAAGAGAGAGAGTTGAAAAGGAATCTGATTTTGGTTTATTCTTGCACATCCCATCTAGGAGATGCTAATTAAAGCAGTAAAAAATATAATAATAATAGTAATAATAATGATGATGACGATGACAACACGACAAATTTATGAATTTTTCGAACTTATAAAATAATAAATGTATGAAATATCTTTTAAATAGCGGTTGAATTGACCTAAAGTTAAAGAGAGACTGTAGGCATAAGATATGTAGAACATGAAATATTTCTTCCCTCGCGAATTAGATGGATTCAATATATGAAAGAAGTTAATAATAAATTCTTCAAAATTGACTACATTTATTAGAGGCCTTTTTGGTGGATTTATATACCAAATTTTTGTAAATGTGTTTCCGACTATTCTTTGATAATTCTGTCCAAGAAGAGGATTTCATCCACTTCTATGAACTTTTCTAGAATACCCTTTTCTTAAATATCATTCAAAAAAATTGAGTTCTTTGGATTATAAACTCCGATCGAGTCATGCTACTTGTACAAAGTTATGTTACAAAATTGGTTTACAAAATACGTGTTGGCCAATGATTTAAAAAATAATTTTTGAAATTAATGACCTAAATTTTGCCACATCATTTTGTCAACACACTTTTGTAAACCACCTTTGTACAAGTAGTGTAATTGACTCTGATAAGGTATAGTCGAAATTGCTATGAGAAAACATGTTAAAGTAGTTAAAATGAATGAACACATTTAGCCCCTATTGAGAGTCATCATTTTCATATTCTTTTTTCTACATGCTTATTTTCAACCGCACATTTACATAATAAAATATCATGCATATAAACTCAAATGTTTTTCTTACTTTTTAACCACACATTCTCCAAAAAATCACTATTCAAAACTAGGGCTGAGAGTGGATTGGATATGATCGATTTTTTATCTAACCCAAACATAACCCAACATGTTCGGTTTGATCTAAAATTAACCCAACACAATCCAATTATGTGTTTAAACCCAACACAATCTAAATCGAGCCAAACCAATCAAGCTTTGGTTGGTTTGGGCTTGGCTCCAATTCAAATTAAATTTGATTATTTTTTTGCTAAATTTGAACAATTTTTCAAGTTTGAAACCATTTGAATACCTCCCTTATTTTTAACTTATATAAGAGATTATTTCTAAAAAAAATGTGTAAATAAGTTTGAAATTATAGAGTATTTTATTTTTTACAATTTTTTTAGGATTCATTCAAATTATCATCATGTTCTTAATTTTTAGTTTATCGTCAAATAACTTTGCATTTGTACGTGGTAATTCTTGCCGGTCAGCCTAGGTAAAAAAAAAAAAAAGTAACGTGTGTACATTTTAAGTCATCTTATCTCCACTATTGTGTCTATTTAAGTTTTTCCATTTTATATATTAAATTTTTTAAATTCATCGAGTTGGCACTACAACAAAAAGAGTCATTCGCAACATTAAAAAGGCAACATTTGTTGATAAATGTTGCTAAAAGTGTCTTTTGGCAACATTTTAGTAAATGAATGTTGCCATTGGTTAGTATACATGAGCTTTGACAACGTTTTTTAGAAAAATGTTGCAATAGACCCCTTTTCGCAACGTTTGTTGAGTGTTGCGGAATGTTTTATTTTTCGCAACGTTTGGCAAACGTTGCGAAAAGTGGGACTTTTAGCAACGTTTGCCAAACGTTGCGAAAAGTGGACTTTTCGCAACGTTTGTCCAACGTTGCGAAAAGTGGAACTTTTAGCAACATTTGTGCAAACGTTGCGAAAAGTGAAACCTTTCGCAACGTTTGTCAAATGTTGCAAAAAAGTTTTTTTTTTTTTATTTTCTTTGTCAAGGCCCAAAAACCTGAGCCCAATACTGATCTATTATAAACCTTCCCAAATCATCTTGCCCCGAATCTAGCCTCCATTTCAATTCAATTTCATCCAGGCTCGACCTCCTCCTCTCACCTCTACGTCTCCTCCAGCTAGCCTCGGGTCGCAGCTCGGTGCCGGGATTCAGCTTCTTCCTTCTTCATCCTTCGACAGTTCCTGCTTCGCCTCCGTGCCGACGACTTCGAGCCCTAGACCAGCTGTTTCGCCTCCATAACCTACTGTAAGTCTGGATTTGTAGATTCTATAGAGTGGTCTGTTTTATAAGCTTCAATTGTGCCTTTTGGTTTAATTATTTAATTTGACTTCAGACGGGTTATTGTTTGGGTTGGGTTCTTCTGTGTTTATTTTAGAGAGGATGGAGCGGCTACCATCGATGATTGTGTTCGACCCGACGGGAAATCGACGATGAATTGGGGTCTGGAGAGAGAACTTGTGATTTGCGGGGTGTTTTGGTAATGAAAGTGATAGATGATCAGGTGGCCGATGCTAAGGCAGTAGCTTGAGTTTCAGGATTTACGAAGAATTGTTGAGTTATTTTTTGGATGGGATTTGGTTAATTTCTTTGTATTTGATGTGGGTATTCAGAGCAGTGGAAACTTCTGAATTTGTTTTCCTCGTTCTGTAGTGATTTAGTACATATACTTGTGAAGAAAAAACGAGGTGCTGATATTTATTAGTATCAGCTTCTTTGCAGGGAGAAAATGAGTTGGCTTCTAATGAGAATATACTTAATGCAAATGCAAAGGGAAGATCTTATACATTATTTCGAGGTCACTCTGGACCTGTTTATTCCGCCACTTTTAGTCCATTTGGAGAATTTCTTCTCTCTTCTTCATCAGATTCGACTAGTATGTTCTCAATTGCTGTTGTCTTGCCCTTCGTTTCTATGTCCAGTTTTTATTTATCTAAACAAGCTTCTATTTTCTTTAGCTTGTTTTCTTATCCTGTAAAATATGATTGAAATTTTGTTGTTGGCATGCAGTTCGATTATGGAGCACAAAACTGAATGCAAATCTTGTATGCTACAAGGGTCATAACTATCCTGTGTGGGACGTTCAGGTAGGAAATTGGATATTCTATCCCCGAATCTAGTAAGATTTGCTGCTCTTAAATTTTCCACATTATATCAATTAATTATGCTGCCAAGTATTGTCCATATTGAAGCAAGTCCTTTGATGACTACAAAGATGGAAATTTTTTCAAATATCTGTGATATCAAAAACATTTTTTTAGCTAACACTGCTTCCAGTATCTGCAGATTAAATAGAGAACCCTACAAGCCTGATACACTTGAGTGACTTTGCTCTGTATTTTTGCCCTTCTAACATGCCAGAACATACTCATGATTCTGATGTTATTCTAGTGCAGTTTAGTCCACTAGGACACTATTTTGCAAGTGCTTCACATGATTTGCATATTGCTTTGGTCTTTGAAAGACTCTGATGTGAGTTTTTGGTTATGAAGTAACTCTTATTATGATGGTCATGTAAATTGTGTTTCTTCATTTCTTGTCTATTTTGTTCATAGGGAATTTGAGGTCTTGGCAACTAAGGTGATGATATTGCATTTCTTTAATTTTCAATATCAGGAATCTCGTAACTTATGGAAGAAAATATTGAAAATAGTTAAACTTGGAAGTGTTTCAGTTGAAATCAGCTTGTACTATTAATATCATTCAATTTCTAATGCTTCAGTCCTGACTTGGTAGTGACAGGAAGAGAAAAAAGAAGCGCCTATGGTTCTAATGCTTCAGTCCTGATTTGGAGAGCTGGCACTGCTGAAAACATGGAGCAGTCGTGAAGGCATTTGGAAAGAAGAAAGAGAGTACCTTCAATGTTCCGTTTATGATCGAGTTTTTTCATTACTATTTTATTTCATTTTTGATATGACAGAAACTTGTCGTAAGTTAACTGCAGTAGTTGTTGTTAATTCCAAAGTGGTTTAATATCATGCCATTAATATGTATCTAGATGTGTTTTTCCTCAATTTTTTGCAGGCACTTAAGGAGAAATCTACAATAATTCAAATTCTAAAGCAGGAGAATGAAGGCCTTGTACAGTTTACTGCTACAGATGAAGATTCTACTAGTAGTGGTGGAAGTAATGTCTTGAAGTCTTGGGCTATTTTAGCATGATAGGGTTGCTTAGAGTAAATTTGTTTGTTGGGTGATTATCACACTGGATGGAAGTGCTTACTATCAATTGATGTATTACCATTTTGAAACTCACTCTTATTTAGGTGTTTTTGTATCACATTCTAATATTCAAGTGTATGGATTCAAAAATTTGTAATAAAATTATCATTTTTTATGCAATTCCAAAATTTGTTCATAAGGATTCATTTTCAATTTTGTCAATCAATTTGAGTAAATTGCTGTAAAAAAATAAAAATAATAAAAATAAAAATAAAAATAAAAAAATCCCTACGGCAACGTTTTTTTAAACGTTGCCGTAGACCCCTACGGCAACGTTTTTTTAAACGTTGCCGTAGACCCTCTACGGCAACGTTTAAAAAAACGTTGCCGTAGACCCTCTACGCTCCTACTCTACGGCAACACCTTGATTTGTAACACACGTCCAAACGTTGCAAAAGGTCTACGGCAACGTTTTTTGAACGTTGCTGTAGGCTATATTTGTTGTAGTGTGGGTTGGATATTAATTCATAACCCAACCCAACCTCAAATTTGATTTTACAACCCACACCCAACCAAATTTAATAAAGCATGTCACTCAAAAGTGGTATCAAGTGTAATAAAAAAAATTGTTGAATTCAATGCACGTTACAAGAAAGTAAACAATGATGTAAACAAGATAATTTGTTTGAATTAAGAAAGTGGTTTTTGTTGAAGGTCTTTATCTTGTGTAAGCCAAAGTTGTGAATTGAATTATATAATACTAATCAACACTTGATTAAAGAAATGATGCAATTTGCTGAAAAAAAGAAAGTTGATAAAGACATGAGGGCATGTTGAGCACTTGCTGATTTAATATATGCTTGTGAGTGGTCGACTTCTTAAGTTTGTAACAATTATGTATTTCGTGAGGATTTTCGATGAGTTGATGCTATTATGTAAAACTTTGATCGAAAAATAATTTAGAGTTGAACAGAAAAAGACCATAATTTATTATTACATTATTTTTAAGTTATCACTTTGTTATATGGAAATTCATTTAATTCAAACTGATAATACAATTCTTGTTATGGAAAACTTATTCAAATAGAGAAACAACTTACATTTATAGTCTATCATTATATTTAAACATTAAGGAGATTTCAAGAAAAAAAAAGAAAGAGAAAATTATAGCATTGTCCCTATTCCCTAAGATTGGTATGGGTCCCTTATTATGCCTTGCCCCATTTTGCTCTACTTGGAATAACAATTAATTTAAAATGGTTAATTTGCAAATTTGATAATATTTTTTCAAGAAATTATTTATATTGTTAATAAAGGAATTTGTTACGCTTCTATCTATGTGGTAGATTATGTAATTGTCAACTAAGAAAACACGAGTACATATTCTCTGATGTGTGTAGCAACAAAAGCGTTGCCTCTCCCACCTCTAGGTCTGAGGTGGTGAGGTCATCTATGATCAGGTCAACCACTTTCAACTTGGAAGAGTCGAGAGCCTAGTCTAATACCTCATCAACAACAATCCCCAAGGTAGCATAACTTCATGTAGACTCGTTACTTTTTCTATTAGATGCAACCAAGATGGCCCCAACCTTTAGACACATTGGATGGGCCTTTGGCGACCGAGGTGGTTAAGGTCTGAAGCTTGACGCCTTATGCTAGATGTAACCTAACACTTTGAGCTACTAACAATTTGATTGGTACGACATCTCTTAGAGAGCAGATGTGAGTCAAGTCCACTCTTTCTCTTTCATAGGATAGTGTATGAAAGGTCTCAAATCTACGATCGTTAGGATGTGACTCTTGCGCTTGACTTGTGAGATGTTGGGATAAGACTACGTATCAAGCATTTGGGAGACATCGAATCATTCTCTTTGCCCATAAGTACTAACACTTGATGACATTTAAAAGTAATTGCAATTTCTCATTCTAGAAATTGAATTCTACCCCCCACATTTTTGTCCCTCATTCTTTCTCCCACACTAAATTATTTTCCTTTTACTTGATTTGAGCGTCGGAACGCCTATAACTTACGTCCAAATGTACATGCAACATACACGTGGAGGGAAGAGGGGAAGACGTTTGTTGACGCGTTAAGTCTCATCCATATTCAGAGGTTAACATCATTCATATTAACTATTATAATATGAAGAAATAATATAAAGATTTGTGTTTATAATGTTTCTAACTTTTTCTAAATCATAATGAAGGGCCAGCTAGGGATGGAAACAGGGTTGGTCGTGGTTGGGGCAACCTCCTTCGTTCCCCGTCCCGCAGTGTAATTTTCTTCCTCGTACCCGCCCCATTTACTACTCGTTTAGTTTTATTTTTTTAAGTTTTTGAGAATTCATTTTATTGCCCCCATTCATTAAAGTGAGATAATAATATATTTTTTGATTTGTTTTTAAAAGTCAAATTATTCAAATATATTTGGTAAACTAAAACTTTTATTTTTTGTCATATTTCTTAGATAATCTTTGTTATGCCTCGGCATCGAGGCTACAGTCAAAGTGCAACGTCACAATTCACGTGGAAAGAAAAGTCAACAGAAATCAAATTGGTAAAATACAAAGAAGTCAATTAAAGGCTGAAACCCATGTGCCGAAACACTACCTAAATGGTTGAAGTTGTTCAGCTGAAGCGCTACGTAAGAAATCAAAGAAGAAGCCGAATCTCTTCACACAGAAGACCACCAATACGAAGCTCCCTTCGGCTGAAGTCCCTGAAGTTGAAGCTGTCTCTTACAAGATTTGTAGACAATCTTTAGGAATGATTGATGTAACATTTGCAATAAAGAATTTCATGTACGTCAGCCTAATAAATAGGGTGGCTGACTCATTGTCAATGTATTTAATGACTCAGTGATGTGAGGCTTCAGTCAAGGAGATGATGCCGCATGATTCTGATCCAAAATGCTATAAATAGGTGATCTTTGTAAATTGTAATGGTTTTTGGATGATTATTGGAATACCGATTCTAATACACAAGGAAAAAACTCTCAAAAAACCTTCTTACTTATTTTATATTTATCAGCTTGATTTTAGGTTATTTACGTCTCGTCGGCGATTGTTCGTTAGTATAATCATTCTAGTTACTATCGTGGTGCTCTAACATTTTTGTCTCGCATCGTAAAACATATCCCGCATTCACGTTGGAATTTGCTTGAGTTGACGTGAGTGAGCTCGACATTTGTTGTCCACGTATGCGTTACAGTTTTCGGGGTCAATAGATTAGCACCATATGTGGGAATTCACATATTTAACCACGAGAATCCTGTAGGAAAAAGTCAGTTGGAAATAACTCTTATAGCGAAGTGATTTTCAAACCATTTAATTGGAAACCAGTCAAATCCTTGAAAAAAGGAAATATCATTTGGCCAGAAAAAACTTATTACCATGAGTTCAAACTATGAAGGACCAACACCATGAAAGACTAGGAAACACCCCGAAGAAGGAAAACCTTCGCATGCTGTTCCAGCCACTAGCCATCGACCTCACCATCACAGATGATATGGGTCTAGAATAGATGCTAGGCTCACTAGAGAGGTGGCAACCATGGTCGCAAATATGAGAGTTATAACCCAGAAGAACATATCTATGCATGAACTGCTGAGAAGCATGCATGGCCAAGGAGGATACCCAGTTCTTCCATATGCAAGCTAATGAAATGCATGTCACGACCTTTCATAAGGAAACTACTACCACGGTGAAGAGGAGGTCCAAAGTCAAATGACTGATTACCCATATTACGCAAGGGAGGAAGCTCCCCAAGAAAGATAAATTGGGGTTGATACATCCATCAATTATGCCACTAACCGACCCACTGAGGTCCTATACAACTTTCATCCAAACTACGACCTGGATAACATGTCCTAGAGGTCAATAAGTGTATTTGACAAGTTGAGCCCAGGGTTGCCTAGAAATAGGCAGGCTCAACCTCCCCATATACCTAGAAATAAGCAGGCTCAAAATTCCCCTGCACCTAGAAATAAGCGGCAAAAACTTTCCTGGTTTGAAAGGTATGGTTGGGTTTTGACGAAGTGCTTCGAAATCATCTCCTTAGAAATAGGCGTGAAAAGAGAATGGAACATGCTAGGAATCAAGCAGGACCTTCCCAACCACCTCCAAAAATTCAGGTTGGGGAATATGTAGATTTAGATGGTCTACAAAGGTCATGCGATCTTGATGACGATGATGACAACTTATCATTTTCACAAAGGATTAGGAATGCCCATGTACTAAACCATTTAACGCTTCTTAAGATTCCCAAATATGATGGAAGATGCAACCGTGCGAAGTATCTCAATGGCTTCAAGACTCATATGAGTTTGAAAGAAGCCACCTCTGCCATGAAGTGTAGAGCGTTCCATTTAATCATAGGTGGAACAACTTAAGTATGGTACACCAAACTTCTAGAATGAAGCATCCGAAGTTGGATAAACTTCAAGAAGACTTTCCTTAAGTCTTTTGCAACCAGCAAAGAGGGTGAAAGGTAGATACGATGCTTACAGGACATGAAACATCAACAGGGTGAGTCGTTGAAAAGCTTTCTGTCTTGTTTTACCGATAAGTTGACTTACTATGTACAAGTTATAGATAGGGAAGCATTGACATCCCTGAAGGTAGGACTGTACATGAACTTTCTCGTCTGGAGAGATGTGCAAAACAAAGACCTTACTAGTTATGATGTCTTACTAGAAATGATAAGGCATGAGATCATCAATGAAGAATTGAGAGATCATAGAAATAGGACAAACCAAGGACTCCCACCTCCTCAAAGGTAAAGAGGAAGAGACCCAACCTCACATTTGATGGATCACCAGGTCGGATAGACAACCTCCCTTAACCTAGGATAGGTATTGGCTGTTGAAACTTTAAGCGCAATGCCTACTTTAGCTTGTTAAAAAGTGAATCTTGGTCTAAAACGGGCAGACCCCACGAATGATTTTCCTAAGTAGGGAGAGGCAGAGGACGAGATGCTGAACCTAAAAATAAAGACAAAGCGCACCTCTGTTGTAGAGACCGCCACTCCTATAGCCACAACACTATAGGGTGCAGAGATATTGTAATACACATTGAGAACAATAATCAATGGGGAATTATGCGCATCCTAAGAGACGCTCTTCCTAGGCAAAAACAATAGCCCAAGAATGATGAGCCAATGCATCCTAATAGAGACAACGTCACCCGAAGGAGAGACAATGATGGAGAGAGAACCAGGGATGGTCAAAGGCAGAGAAGAAGTCCCCCAGCTAATATTGGCTGTGAACCCATCAGAGAGATTGACACAATTTTTGGAAGCCCATATGTTGGGGGAGAATCCAGAAACTCCCAAAAAAATTATGCAAGGGAAGCAAGGGACCTCCCCACGGTGAGCTTTGGAGTAAACAACAACCGGCCCTCTACCGAGAGAATGGCTCAACCCATCACCTTCTCCCAAGATGACTCAGTTGGTGTCATTATCCATATTGCGACACCCTAGTGGTGATGGTCGTTGCAGCCCGCAAAAGCCTAAAAAAGATGTTAGTGGATAATGTAAGCTCTATCAACATCATTTTTGGAGCCACATTTGATAAAATGAAAGTTGACCATGAGCTGACCCCAATAAATTCATCATAGTATGGCTTCACTAGCGATAGCATTGTCCCAAGGGGTAAAATCCCTCTAGTAATAGAGATGGGAACATCGCCCTTAAATGCTCATCATTTCATGGAGTTTTTTATGGTGTACAACCACTCCGCCTACCACAAATTGCTTGGTAGGTCCGCATTGAAAAATTTATTGTCGTAATGTCCATTCACCATTTATGTATGACATTTCCAATGGAAAATGGCATCGCCATGATCAGAGGCGACCAGAGGAGTGTAAGGGAATGCTATTCAAATTTTCTTAGGAAAGCAGAACCAAGAAGTGTCAATGTAATCCCGACAGCCGTTGACATGGATGACGCCCCTGAACAAGGGAGAGATGTCGAAATGATAGACGCCTATGAAGAAGAAGCGGTCCTTGGAGCCATGAACACCTCTGAAGAAGAGGTTGCCCTATATAGGGGTGGGCGTAGGTTGGATTGGGTCGATTTTTGCCCCAATCCAATCCAAACCCAACTTAACATTATCGGTTTGTAATCCAACCTAACCCAATTATGTGTCGATCAGGTTGGGTTGGGTTGGTCGGTTCGGGATGACTTGTCACACAAATATTAAAATCATCTAATTTTTTGATTTAAAGTAACATTAATATAGTCATCAAATGTCAATAAACTTGAAAATTAAAATAGTACAATCCACCAAATATTCATCAAAATAATTAAATAAAAACGATTACATGTTTCATTAAAACGAACCACAGTAGCACATTCGCATCCTAGACACTTTTTTGCCCTTCATCATCTTCATTGAATTTTGAATTTATCGATTCTAATTCTACAAAATAAAATAAAAAAATTGATTAAGTTGGCAACAAAATACATAGAAATAAAGTCAAATTAACAAAATTTACACACACACACACACACATATACACCTTCATCTAACTGGTTGTAATGCTCAACATCTTCCATGTGGAAATCTTCTAAGTTTGGAGAAACTTTCAACCAATTTTGTGTGCATACTAAGGCTTCTACCATTTTAGGACTTAACGAACTGCGAAAAGGATCAATGATCCTTCCTCCAGTGCTAAAAGAACTTTTTGAAGCAATAGTTGAAACTTGAATTGCCAACACATCCTTTGCCAAATTGGACAAGACACCATCCTTACTTTTGTTAACCTTCCACCAATCGAGAACATCAAAATCCTTGTTCTCTACGCTTTCACGAGCATCAAATAAGTATCTTTCCACATCATTTTTTATTTCAGTACAATCTTTTACTGCTTGTTTTTTCATAAATCTAGAAAGGTGAGTATCATTCATAGAAGAAGACTGAATTTATCTGTATTGAAAGAACTCAAAGACTTATTAGTAGATGTTTGACTACTTCCATGAACATCTTCATGAGCCACATACCACTCATAAATATCCACTGGATTGATTTTCAAAGATTTCATCATGATACTAACAACTTCCCCATCCCTGTATAGATCATTAAAACAATATTCGATATAATCCATTTTGTATCTTGGATCAAGGATAGTAGCAATAAGCAACAACTGATTTACATTTTTTATTTTACCCCAATACTTTTCGAACTTCTTCATGTTAGTCACCATTTCACCCAATAGAATATTGTCACTTAATCTCCATTCATCCAATTCCATTACAAGATTACAAATTTCATGAAGATAAGCAAAAGCACTAACGTGCAACGAAGTACTAAAAGTCAAAGTGACATTAAAGAAATTTTTAAGAAACTTGACTAACACATATCCATTTTCCCAATCTAAACTTGAAGGAGGTCCACCTCTCTTTCTACCACTATCGTCTTCCCAAAAGTAATGCAAATATTGAGCATCATCTTCTTCTAACCTGTCAAAAGCTTTCTCAAATTTTAATGTTGTTTCCAACATCAAATAGGTAGAATTTCATCTAGTTCGAACATCCAAAAACACAATAGACTTGCAATAAGTCTTCTCTTTCCTCGCACACTCATTCAATTTTTTGTGCCTAGCAGGAGAAAACTTCACATATTTGATTGCGGATATTCATAATGGATTCATGTGCTTCCCTCAACCCGTCACAAACAATCAAGTTGATAATGTGTGCAAATATCTCCCATCTAGAACACATCCATCACTACCCCAAGCAACTAACTTCCTTCTAAGATAAGAAATAGCCACATCATTAGAGCTTGCATTATCAATGATGATTGTAAAAACTTTCACAATCCTCCAATCTTGTAAACAAGTCTTAATCATTTTCCCAGTTGTTTCTCCATTGTGATTTGGAACAACACAAAAACTCAAAATACGCTTATTAAGCGTCCAATCAGAATCAATAAAATGTACTGTGAGAGACATGTAATTAACATTTTGAATGGAAGTCCAAGTATCAGTTGTGAGGGAAACCCTTTGACGATGAAAAGCAAACAAGTCTCTAAATTTTAGTTTTTTATCTAAATACAATTGATAAATGTCTCTAACGAGAGTCCTCCAAGATGGAGCCTGAAATTGAAGACATGCTACACTACAAAAGAATTTGAAACCACGACCTTCAACAAACCTAAAAGGTAATTCATCAACTACTACCATCTTAGCACATGCAACTCTACAAACTTCTTTACTTCTACCAATAGCAACAAGATTGCTCCCACCACCCTCTTTTTTCTTATCAAAAGACATGATTCCTTGCTTTTTATCCATCAATCTACCTGGATACGTCTTACAATTATTTGTCAAATGATTGCCCAATGTGCTAGTACTACACTTCTTAGTGCCACAAGCATAAGCTATTCTACAATAGTTACATTTACACACAACATCTGGATTATCTCTTGAGCCTAATAATATAAAGTGATCCCAAACAGCCCAATAGAGGAATTGGAGAGTTTCCAAGTTGATCCCCAGGATCTCTCCAAATGCATGTAAGTTGGAAAAAATCTGCCACTAGAGGTCAAAGAAAAGCTTTGTGCCAAAATTTGGACGTCTTCGCTTGAAAGCATGAAGACATGGTTGGAATTGATCCAAAAATTAGTTACTACCACTTGAAAATCAATCCTAAGGCTGCAGAGAAGAGCCCTCAATCCATAGAGATATGAAGCCTTAAATGACAAAGTAAAGAAGTTAATCGACAATCGCTTTACCTGAGAATTAGTGTATCCTAAGTGGGTTTCCGACCATGTCCTGGTCAAAAAGCACAATGTCAAGTGGAGACTGTGTGTGGATTTCTCAAACCTAAATCAAACTTGCCCCCAATAATACTTTTTGTTCCCTCTAATGGATCAACTAGTAAATTCAACAGCAGGACACGAACTACTTAGCTTCATGGATGCCTACTTCGGGTACAATCATATTCCAACGTTCCCATTAGACAAAGAGCATACATCCTTCACAATGGATAATGGTTTTTATTGCTACAAGGTCATGCCCTTTGGGTTGAAAAACACATGGGCCACTTATCAAAGACTTGTCAATAAGATGTTCGCTGGCCTCATTGAAAAGATAATGGAGGTGTATGTGGATGACATCCTGGTGAAAAGCTTGAAGGCAAAGGACCATGTAAGTACCTCAGTGAAACTTTCCAAATATTACAAAGTACAGAATGAGGCTTAACCCCCTGAAATGCGCCTTCAGAGTTGCCTCTGGAAAATTTATGGGCTATATGGTCAATCAAAGAGGCATTGAAGCCAACCCGGAGAAGATTAAAGCATTGATTGAAATGAGGGCACCTCAGACACCTAAGGAGGTTTAGATCCTCACTGGATGTATAGCTGCATTGAACCGCTTCGTCTCCAAGGTAACGGATAAATGCCTACCATTCTTCAGTGTTCTGAAGGAAGGAAATAAGTTTCATCGGATCGACAAATGAGAGGTAGCCCTACAAGAGCTGAAGAAGCACTTGGGGTAAGCTTCCCTACTATCCAAACCCAAGGCTGACGAATTGATGTAGCTATACCTAGTAGTAACCTCCGATGTAATCAGTTCGATTCTCATAAGAGAGGAAGGTGGTCACCAACTACCCGTTTATTATATAAGGAAAGCTTTTTTGGCATTAGAGACTCGCCATCCAGACATGGAGAAGTTAGTACTCTATTTGGTGATAGCTTCTCGAAAATCGAGGCCATATTCCAGGCCCACACCATATACGAGCCGACTAGCTTCCATCTTAAGTAAGTGTTGCAAAAGCCCAATTCTTCTGAAGGATTACTAAAATAGGTTGTGAAACTTAGTAAGTTTGATATTGTGTTCAAACCGAAGGCCTCTATTAGAGGACAAGCTTTAGCAGATTTTGTGGTAGAGTTCACTCCTGTTCCAGAAATGAAAAAGGAGATGGAACCCGCTGAACCCCTCCCACTTGGAACCTTTTTGTTGATGGCTCTTCGGGAGACATTGGATCCGGAGCTGGAGTGGTCCTGGTTAGCTGAGAAGAACATAAATTTAATTGTGCTGTGAAGTTCGGCTTCAAGACCAGAAACAACGCCACAGAGTACAAAGCCCTCATAGCTGGCCTCAAATTGGTAGAGAAATGCAAGCAAAGAGATTGGTGATTAATAGCGATTCCCAGCTGGTAGTTAGTTAGGTTCATGGCATCTTCCTGGTTAGAGATAAGTCCATGGCTGCTTATCTGAAATTGGTCATGAAGCTTATTCCAGATTTTGAAAATTTTGAGTTGGTAAAAATCTCGCATTTCGAAAATGTTCATGCCGAAACTCTTTCAAAATTGGGCAGCGGTAAAGATTTCGAATTGCTCACTACGGTGCCCATAGAACACTTTTTGAGACCCTCTACTGTTATAGGTAAAGAGGTGATGTGGTTCGAAAATATTCCGCTATGGATGAAGCTAACAATAGCATTCCTCAGGGACCAAGTATTACCCTCTGAAAAAGATGAGACACATAAGCTCAGAAGATGGGAAGCTCATTTTGTTTTTCAAGACGATGTGCTATACAAACAAGGTTTCTCATTTCATTTACTCTGATGCATAGGAAGAGAGCAAACCACCTATGTGCTCCGAAAAATTTATGAAAGGGTATGTGGCAATCACTCGGTAGGATGGTCATTAGCGCAAAGTGTATTAAGACAAAGAAATTATTGGCCCACCTTGAAAAAGGATGCATAGTAGTTCGTAAAGAGATGCGATAAGTTTCAATGCTTCGTGACCATTCAGAGTCAGCATTCTAAGGAATTAAGCATTGTTTCTAGCCCCTGGCAGTTTGCCAAATAGAGAATTGACCTTATAGGTCCTCTACCTAAAGGGAAGGGCAATTTCAAATTTGAGATTGCTACAATTGATTACTTCACCAAGTGGTTAAAAGCTGAACCCCTTTCCAAGATCACTAAAGTAAATACTTTCAAATTTCTATAGAAAAATATCATTTGCAGGTTCGGAATTTTCCCATTCAATTGTCTCGAATAATGGGCGACAATTCCACAACAAGAAGGTCAGAAATTTATGTGAGGAGTTGGGCATCAAGAAACATTTCTCTTTCCTACATTACCCTCAGGCCAATAGACAAGTGGAAGCTGTTAACAAGACTATCAAATACACACTGAAGAGAAAATTAGACGCTTTTAAAGGGGTTTGGGTCGACAAACTACCTCGAGTCCAATGGGCCATCCGAACTACAAAGCAGAACGGTTATAGGATAAACTCATTTCTTTATGGCTTATGAAGCCGAGGCTATGAGCCCAGTCAAAGTGGGTTTGCTCTCTTCTCGTCGCATTCATTTCAACGAAATATCTAACGATGAGTTGAGAAGATGCGAACTAGACCTCCTTGAAAAAAATGAGGGATGATTCTCAAGCAAAGTTGGCCATATACCAATGGAAAATGACTAGGTACTACAATTCGAAGGTTAAGAAAAAGTCACTTAGCTTGAATGAATTGGTGCTTCGGAGGATATTCTTATCTTCTAAAGAGCGTGGGGGCAAAAATCCTTGGCCCCAACTGGGAATGCCCCTATCGCATTAAAGAATAAGTTTGGCCTGGGACTTATACATTGAAAATATAGATGGAAAGACACATCCTTGTCCATGAAACGTGGAACATTTGCCAAAATATTACCAGTAAGAATGTAAATATACATTTTAGTATAGTTCTTGATTCAATGAAATTGACTTTTGTTAAAGTGTTTGAGAGAAAATGTTCATCCTATTGACAAAAGTCAAATGAGAAGTCTCTGCATAGATGAGCCGTCCCTATGAAGAGAAGCGTGGGCACTTCGACGAAGAGTTGGATTTCAAAAGGGACCACCTCCTTACTCGCGCAGTGGATAGCACTTGCCCTTAACAACAAAAGTTGTTAAGGAAGCCTCAGCATGGGCGAACCGCTCAACATCATGCTCAGGAAAATTTTTTATTCTATTAAGTTAAAATTGTTCTTAATCTTGTTAAGTTTGCAGACAATAAAAGAAAAATGTGCCTCCTATTGACAAAAGTCAAAGGAGAAGCCTTTGCATAGAAAAATAGTCCCTATAGAGAGAAGAGTAGGCACTTCGAAGAAGAGTTGGATCCCTAAAAGAACCATATTCTTACTCGCGAAGTGGATAGCACACGCCCTTAACAACAAACATTAAGGAAGCCTTAGTATGGACGAACCGCTTAACACCATACTCAAGGAACTAACTAAAACACGCGAACTACAGACACTTGTGCAAAATAATCAAGTCTTAACTGCGATAAATCGGAAGCGCAAACAAGCTCAGATGTTGAGTTAGAAAGTAAACGATCTTCTAACACTTGTGCAAAAATACAAGTTTGAATAGTGAATTGCCAATGGAATATGCTGAAAAGCATTATGAACCAGTAAAATATGCAGAAATTACAGGAAGTAAAAAGTAACACACAAATATATAGACAAAAAAATTTATTCATTGAATAGATATTTTCAATTGTGGGTTGAAGCCAATTACATGGAAAATGCAAAAAAGAAACAAAAACCTATTAGCTAAACATGTAGGGGGAGCAACAAATGGGATTATCGCATTGGAAACCATAGCTTCAGAAGCTTGTTCATCAACATCATCCTTAATTTCGATCACGTGGCTACCCTCTGTTAGAGTTTGAAGCTCTTGTTCTCCCTCATCCAAAAATTCTAACCTCAACTCAAAGGTATTGGAGTATTGAGAGTTGATTTCAATCCACCCCACCATCTCGGTATATGCATACCTCCACCAGTATTTCGTGAAGCTTTGGCATTTCTTCGTTAGGTGAAAGTTAGCTATATAATGCTTTACAGCATCTTTACCGGCTGATTGAGCCTCATGTTGACCAATGAGTGATTATAATCTTAAAGTTTTGATTATAAAAAATCAGTTAATCTTATTTACTAACGAGTTGAATTCAAGTTATTATAGTTTTTCAAAGCATGCGATGGAAAATTGATCGATGGTCTCAAAAGATCAAAAGCTATCACAAATTGGACTCATGAAGGAAGTCAAGATCGAAGTCACACATTCAAGAACTTAAAAGCCAAATTTTGAAATAAGATCAAAGACTTGACTTCTTAGATAAAATGTAAAGGTATTAACACTTTGACATATGGAAATGAATGCTTAAACTCAAAACCCTTCCATGCATTAAAAATAATTTTGAGCATCAAAAGTCATTCGAATGCATTGATTTGATCAAATGTAAAAATGACTTTTAAAAATAATATTTGAACGTAAAAAACACTTTTTATCTTGAAAATTTAGTTAAAAAATACTCTCTAAAAGTCCATGCCTTTCAAAACCTTCAAATTCGGAACAAACAGGGTCAAAACGTAAAAAAAGTCCAGCTGCCCTGGCGGTCATTCGGCCAAAACAGACGGTCGAAAATTTTCAACGGTCCGAAATTTAACAGTTCTGACCTCTGATTTTTATTGTACAAACGACTATATTGGTCATTCGGACAAGAGGCGATCGACCATACGAGTTATCCGAACTCCCAGATTTTTTTAGACGTTTTGAACTCCAGAAATACCTCTACTTCTTGCATTCAAAACAACATTCTTCAAAAGCATCAAAGTAAGATATTTTTTGAGAGATTTCTTTAAATTGACATTTGCATTCATTTCAGTTATTTATTCGTATAAAAAACTTTAATTGATTCAAATTATTTAATCATCATCTTCATCAAAAGTTTTCATCTCTCTATATGTACTTAACTAATTTCCATTACTCATAAATGAGAGACATATTTTGAAAAAGATATTTGAACTTATATTGCATATATTTCTTCTACTACTTCATATTGAAAACTTCGATTGATTGAATCAAACTTGTAAAAAATCATCATATTCATAAAAGTTTATGATCTCTTTCTTGGTACTTAATTTATTACAATTATTCATTAAAATAAACATATATTTTGAGAAAATTTTCGAACTTATATTGCATTTATTTCTTCTTCATATTCTCATTTAAAAACTTTGATTGATTGAATCAAATTTCTAATTATTATGTACATAAAAAAATTTCATCTAATACTTGAGCTATCATTTATTGACATTCATTAAAGTGTTAGCATTTCTTAGTACTTAACTTGTTTGTATTATTTATCAAGAGAGAAATCCCATTGTAAAACCACTTTGGTAAAGTGTGGGTCGTGTTGAAGTTTCATAAAGACCAATACTGTATAAGGATCGATATTCCTTGTTGTAAGTTACTGTGTGGGTCATATTGAGGTCTCATAAAGCTCAATAGTATGGTTTATATTGAGGTCCCGTTAAAACTCAATAGTGGGTCGTGTCGAGGTCTTATAAAGCTCAACATTGTATAAAGATCGGTGCCCCTTTTTTGTAAGTCCCCGGAAGCATTGTAAATGATTGAATTGCACCATAAGTCAAATAATAATGTGAAAAGGCCTTGCTAGTGCCAGAGAGCTTAGTAACAGAGGACGTAGATCATTGCTTTGGATTGAACTTCCACAATTACATCGTTTGCATCATCTCTTCCTTTTACTTATCACTTTCATATTTGCGTTTATTATTTGAATCGATCTATTTAGTTTTTACTTGCTTGAATTTAGATTAATTGTTCGAAAAAGTTTTTAAAAAACCAATTCACCACATCTTGATTCGTTATCCTTAGACTATCACCTCCTACCTCACCATCTCAATCTGTTAAGCCAGTAACCTTACTGGTCAGCTCCCCCACTTACCGCTTCAGACATCATTTTCCTCATTTGTCTTTTCCAAGGACTAGCTGCCAACTTTTGGTGGGCATTCGAAGTCTCCACTCACTTCATCATGGAAGCCACTTCGCTTTGCGACAAGTGGACTTCCTTTTTCAAATTTTCACTCTCTACCATTGCTGAAGTGAGCTTCACAAACTCCTCAACCCGCTACTTCTTTATTGCCACAGCCTCAGGCTCAGACTTAGCATTAGCTTTGCTGGTTGCCTTATCGGCTTGAGAGGCTTTATTGACAAATTCTCCATTTTTACTTTTAAGGTTTTTAAAAAAATCTTCAGCTTCTATGGCCACCTCGAAGGCCCTCCCCGTTTGACTGACCATGGTGGTGAAGAGGCCCACCACATCGCTGGTCCCCACGAAGCTCTGCCACTGATCTGTCCAGTATTTGTGAAATGTGGATGTGACAGTCTGAACCTCTAGAGGAAGCATGGTGAGAACTTCTGGAGCCAGTTTATCACTCCGCTGGGAGACTAAAAGTTTTTGGTGGGTTGAGTAAGAGGCTGTTGACCCGCTTGTAGATTCGGCCCTCTTCGACGACCTCTGCCCTGAAGGCTCCACAGTAATTGGCCTCTTTTGGCCCTCCTTTGCCTCAGTTATAGTAGCTGCCACCAGTTTTTCCCAGGTGGGGGCTTCAGAGTATGGGGGTAGGGTGGCCATTGATCCATTATCTCCGGTAGCGGAGAAACGATGCTTTCTCTTAGAGACCTCCTCCACGATATTTTTTCCCTCACCTATTTTACCGTAACATATGAGGGCTTTAGGCTTTTTTCCCAGCAGTGGAGGTGGCAGCAAGAATTGTGCCCATATTAAGAGTGGGATGGCTTTTCTTCTCAAAGTTTTCTACAAAAGTAAGGAATAATGTCAGCAAGTGTTCATACAAAACTACAAAGAATGTTGAAACTTGGCACTACCTCTTCGGGCCATTAAGTAAAATTCTTCGAAGAGCCGTTTGGAAGTAATTAAACGGTCAAATTCACGTGACAATGAGGGACTTTGGTATATGTCCTCAACGATCTCCCACCCACTTCGGCTGAGCTCAAAGCGTTCTACTAACCCCACAAGACATCAGAAAAAGATTAGGATCAGAATCATGATTAAGTAATAACAAAGCAAATACAATACTCACGAGTTTCAGAGTAGGAGGTCGGAACTGTCACGTGGGGAACTGTGTCACCCTCACATTCTTGTCATTTTTCCCTAACCCAGAACTACGTCTCCTTCCATCCTTTGATGGATGAAAGAAGACCTAAAACAAAGGAAGAATGTAACCCCAACGGACATAAAGAGTGCCACCTCTTGGGATTCCCTTTTCCTAGGACCCAGGGCTGAAAAATGGTCTGGAAGATATAGAGGGGCATATCCTCTCCAAAAGAGGTTTCTTTCCACAAGAAATAGGTTCTCACCAACTGGGCCCAAGAATTGGGGACGAGTTGGGTAGGAGCCAGCCCGTACAACCTCAGAGCGGCTCTAAAGAAAGGATGAAGAGGCAGGCAAACCCCGTTGAAAGAAGGAACTCGCTCACGGTGACGCACCCTTATCTCGGAAAGCAGGCATGCTCGTCAAGAGAAAGGGAAAGAAGTTCAGTGCCATATGATATACGATATTTTCCCTTAAATTTGCTAAATGGGATGCATTTGTAGTTGAAAGAATTTTGGTTGCTACCCAAGCTACCCTGTCATTTTTCCTACCCTCCCTTTGAAGGCTGAGAGCTTAGTCCGGTCCTAATAGCAAGAACCAGGTATGCCATGTTTGTTATTGACACCCCCATCTCAGCAGCCATTTAACTGAGATCTACATTTCCCTAGTATAATGTGAAGATGCCATCAAGTTTTTGAGTTCAAAGTGTTAAAATACTTACTAAATGCCCAAAGAACGGTAAAGAACAGTCACCGAAAATCATGAAGGCAAAGGAATGAGAAGAAAATAAATTGAGAGATTAGGAGAATAAGATTGCAGATTGAGTAAATGGTAAAGCGATTTTTTAGCCCAAACTGTCACTTTTTATAGGCAGGACCTCTTAATCCCAGTTGTTGATATCGATTCGGGTCATCTAACCGTTCATTTTAGATTTCAATCTGAGCCGCTCAGTACGTCGGACTCTTAGTCTTCTATGATCCAAATCATCTCATCTGCATCACACGCTCTAATGCATCTCAATTTCGTAGGATGCGCATATGATAGCTATCATTACGCATTAAATGCAATTACGGTTGGGTGTATGGGAAGAAGAATTGCTTTAACTGTCTTTTCTTGAAAAAGTACGAAACAACAAATCTTTTGGGCTCAATAATTGAGGACGTCACGTCTTCCCAACATTTCAAGAAACTTGATTCGCTATAATTAATGAGTCACAGCCTCGGCAAGTAGCAGAGGTACTTCACCTCAATCGCTTTGGGTAAGGCTTCAAAAATACAAGCAACTTCGGAGAGGACAGCTTCGGACAAATTTGTCCTACTGACGCTTCTCCAATTTATTCCAGAAATTCATAGGATAACCATGTACACAATTTCAGAGAATATGGATAGGTAATTTACGTAGATCAGCTACTTTCAAATTCTAACTATAATATAAATATTTATACTTAGACTTAAAGGACTATTATGGTGTGTAAAAACCACCCCTAACAAAACATTTCATATAAGTTCATGCATTATATAAATAATCATGTCTAGATTTGGTGGACTATTGTTATGTCTCGCCTCCGAGGCTACAGTCAAAGTGCTATGTCGTAATCCAAGTGGAAAGAAAAGTCAACAGAAACATTATTGGTCAAATACAACGAAGTCAATTAAAAGTTGAAGCCCCTGTGCCGAAGCTCTGCCTAAATGGTTGACGCTGTTCAGCCGAAGCACTACGTAAGAAATCAAAGAAGAAGCCAAAACTCTTCACACAGAAGGCCATCAATACTAAACTACCTTCGACCGAAACCCTTAGTTCATCCGAAGTCCCTAAAGCTATCTCTTACAAGATTTGTAAACAATCTTTAGGAATGATTGATGTAACGTTTATAATAAAGAATGTCAGGTATCTCAATCTAATGTATAGAGGGCGGCTGACTTGTTGTCAATGTATTTAATGTATAAAGGACTCAGTGGTGTGAGGCTTCAGTCAAGGAGATGATGTCACGTGATTCTGATCCAACGGATATCACGTCAGCCAAAATCCTATAAATAGGTGGTCTTTATAAATTGTAATGGCTTTTGGATGGTTATTGGAATACTGATTCTAATACACAAGGAAAATACTCTCAAAAAATCCTCTTACTTGTTCTATATTCATCAGTTTGATTTTAGGTTATTTACGCTTCGTGGGTGATTGTTCGTTAGTGCAATCATCCTAGTCATTATCGCTGATGCTTGAATATTTTTGTCTCGCGCAGTAAAGGTACTCCGATATAAATGCGCCGAAACATGCTTGAGTTGGTGTAAATAGGCCCAGCATCTGTAGTCCACATATGTGTTACGTTTTTCGAGGTCAATAATCTTAGTTTACATCTTCTATTATAACTAATAAAATTTCGTGGAGTTTTCCATTTAAAGCATTGAATTCTTAAAAAATAAAAATAAAAATTAAACGGAGCGAGGCCATTATTACCCGTACATGTCCGGTACCCCGTGGGTATCGGGTTTAACGGGTTTTTTGCCATCTTTAGAGAAAATTATATATAGAGAACAAATAGGAGGCGTCCAAAATCTAATAGTAGAGTTGTAGTTGAAGTAGAATGCAAGAAACAGAGTCCAAAACGGAGTAGAGAAGGAAAAATCGCACAGAGCAAAAAAAGTCTGGGTAACGCCTAGACGCTGGGCCAAAATCCTCTGGCGCCATAATGGTGGCTCCGAGGTGTCCACTCTTAAATCCTTTACTTAAAAACTTGATTTACTTCATCTCAATGTCATGTTCAAATCCAACACAAAATCCAACTCCCAATTGGACTTCCAACTAGAATTTGCTAAATAGATTTTGAATAGGATTCCATTAAATATTCCAAATAGAATTTCTCTTAACATGCACTTTAATTAGAATTCTGAATTGTCTTCAATAAAGAAATCGGATTACATCTAAATTCTAACAAATTCCACATTGATACGAATTCCACTACAATGAATAAATTTCCAAAATTATCCACCTGGAGACAACTTCCACTGCAAGAAATAAACTTTAACTCTTCAATGAAAACACAAAGGAATTTTTCTATAAAAATTTCAAACTGAAAATATTCTCCACATCTGCTACCCCAATTAGGGGTAGAAGTGATCTAATGACCACCAAATAAGGCTGAAACAAATCATGTAATAGAATTACAATTGAATGTATCAAAAGAAGGATTTTTGTTAAAATCAACACCCTTAACTGCATTCAAACAGTCAACTAAATCAGCAGAATTGTACCTATATGGAATCTTATGGCCAAAAATAGGTTTGTTACTAGTAACTGAATACAATGACACCGCCGATGAAGGTGGTAAGGTGAATTTACCTACTTCTAAATTCAACTGAAATGTATTCTTTAAAGAAAACCTCAAATTAGATTTCAACGGTATAAAATCCAACTCCAAATTCACCCGAGTTCTTAAAATATGCTGATTACTCAAAGATTTTATATAACACTGCAAAATTATAAATGAGATTTTCTATGTCCATTTAACAAAACACAGGCTCCTTTACTAACCTCCAGGGCTCCACCTTCAACGGTGTATATGTACCCTTTTGAATCAAGAGTACTTAAAAAGATAAGATTTCTCTTCAGATCTGGAACTACTACATCAAATGTTCTAACCGTCTCATCAAGCATTTTTATTTTGACCCGATCAATTCCAACAATCCGACAAGGTGTATTATCGCCAATCATCACAACACCTTTCGAAACTTTTCATATATTGAAAACAAATCCCTGATTTGGTGATATATAAAAAGTACAAGCTGTATCAAGAATCAAAGCCTTGTTAGATTTGGAATTGTGGTTAGATATAAGTAAAAGCTCTCCATCATTGTTAGGATTTTCTACAATACTTGCTTCCTCTAAAGTTTCTGATTGTTGATTTGTAGTCAATTTTGCTTTATTCTGCAACTTATAATAATTATTTATCAAGTGCCTATTTTTCTTGCACTAATTACAAAATTTAAAGTTAAATTTTGATTTGCCCCTTGAACGACCACCATCAATAATGAGGCCATCTCCATGACCCTCAAATGCTATAAGATACTTTATCTTCTCCTTTGAATATAAAGTATCATAAACTTATTCGATTGTGAGAGTATCATAACTATATAAAATTGTGTCTTCAAAAGACATGTATGAAGAGGGCAATAAACACAATAAAATCAATCCCAAATCATTTTCATCATATTTGACCTTCAGTGTCTCCAAATCAGCGACGATTTCCTTAAAATCATCTAGGTGATCCTCAATAGATGTACCTTCTATCATACAATGAGAATATAGACGATGTTTCAATTGCAATTTGCTAGTAAGACTCTTCATCATGCATAATTGTTTCAATTTTAACCATAATGCAATGCCTGATTTCTCATTACAAGAACAAAATAATTTGTAGAGTAAATGAGATTTTATTATAATATGGAGAAAGAATACAAAAATTTGTATTTACAACGTTTCTAGCTTTTTCTAAATTATAATGAAGATCCAACTATATATATGGAACAAATAGAGGGCATCCAAACCCTAATAGTAGAATTTTAGTTAAAAGTAAAATGTAATAAGCGGATTAGAGGAGGAAAAAATAGAGCAAAAATTAGCCCAGATGGCACCTCGGCGCCGGGCCAAAATCCTCTTGGCACCGTGGCACCGCGATTGGGTCCTTTATTTCAAATTTTGATTTTCTTCATCCCAATATCATCTTCAAGTCCAACACAAATTCCGGCTCTCAATGAGCTTCCAAATAGAACTTTAACTATAATTCGCCAAATAGACTTTAAATAGGATTTCAAAAACACTTTAATTACAATTTCCAATTATTTTCAATAAAGAATTCGAGTCGCGCCCAAATTCTAACATTATCAATCGAATCAAGCACTGCGATTAACGCTTCAACCTCTTTGGGTTTTACAAGTTAGAGATAAATTGAGAAAGTGTAGATGTCGATATGAATTTCTTTTCTGAAAAAATAGAAGTGCAAAACGAAAAAACAGCTGGAGTGAAGTGTCTCATAGCGCACTCATCGTTTCACTAGAAGAATAGAAAATGGCATGAGATTTGTTTTCATTCATGCGACCTCTGTACATTGTATTGTTTTTTGCAGTTTTCGAATCTAAACAGGAAAAAGATTAATCATAAGAAAGAGTGATACCCACCTCGTTCAGAATGGGGAATATGAAAATGACCTATTAAATAACGTAAACCGTCCACTAGAATGTAAACGCAAGTAGGCATGTCATTAGGACTCGATCGGACCGAACTAAATACTAGTCAAATTTTTATATAAATCGATTTTACTTTTAATTGGATCCGGCCAGAGAAAAATGCACACCGCTAATACAACGTCGAATAAAATTAGACATACTTATAAAATATTTGTCGACGTCAGTGTGCAAAAAAAAAAAAAAAAAAAATCCAATTTTGAAAAATAGGGTTGAAATCGGAGACAATGTCAACGTCAATTCTTTTTGGGATTTCCAATTAGTGATTAAGAGTTTATGTTCCATAGCCATCAAAACAGCCCAAAAGAAGGCAATAAATGTTATATGTACACGTCTGCACTTGCTTGTTTGATACTTAGATAGGTAATGGTTGATGATATTTACCCCGTTAGATCGTTACAGTAATATCAAAATGTATTGAGCTGTCTAGTTTTGACTGGCGTAATCCAACACAGGCCCTAGATGCCTAAACATGAGTCAAATCGAACCAAGAAAAGCTAGACATGAGCCGACTCAAAATTGAAGTATAACCAGTTTACACTTTCACAAAATTCGCTTACGCTCAGTATCAACATTTTAAGATCAATCTTGTGAAAAGTTTTGCTCATGCGCACCTCGTCTTATTGTTTATGTTTACGTCGATTCACATCGTTATTTTTAAGCGTGATTAAAGTCTGTATAATATCGCAAGTATGTTCAGTTTTGATTAAAAGTGAATCAAATTTATTTCTTAGTTCAAGCATGAATTTTGAAGTTTTTTTTATCAACAGAACTTCTTGTTTCAAAAAATTGAGTCTGGAGTTTCTTTGAAAAAAACACGACTTCTAAACAAGTGAGAAGTGCAATGTAATACCATTAATGATCATAAAATTCACTGTTTTATTGAAATGTATTTTAATTTATTGGAGGATAAAACAATAAATTAAGAAATTCATAAATTTAAACCTATGTTTAGCTCAAAGGGGAAGGGGGTGGTGTTGGGTTGTGGCGGGGTGAGGTGGGGTATAAGGGGGTGGTTGTGGCTGTCAGGGGATAATGAATGTTGCAGTGCCAAATCAGATTTTTTGAAATTCGGTAGGATTTCTGTAATAAAATTTCAGTAAGTATAGCATTTAAATCAATGACCCCACCTGATGATGTGATCTTTACACATTTAGGTACAATATATTGAAAATAGAAGATCTGTATTGTTCATTTGAGACATCCCCCACCCACCCACCCACAATAAATCCCATGCCCATGCCCATGCCCATGCCCATGCCCATGCCCATGATTACGTGTCAGCTATTCATAGTTCTGAAATTTTCAAGAGGAGACAAGCAAATTGTAAATGTGTTTACAATCAATTGTTGTGTGTATATAAATTCAATTTATCACGAAGTGAAATAATTGACAACATGGAAAGGGTGATCAACGTACTTATAAGGATAGACAAAGGCCAACCCATTAAAATGAATCAAAATCGCAACTTCAAAATTGTTGATTTGCGTCCACGTGGTTTAAGTTTTGATCGTTTTAAAATTGAACCAAAACCATTTAGAAATAGTTCAAGTTTCGATAGTTTAAACCGCTTGAAATGAAATCGAAGTTAACCCAATTTTCTTTAAAAAAAATATTTATTTTACGCAAAATATATTATTTATTAGATGAATTTATTTCTTCAATAAATTTACTTACTAGACAATTTCTATTGAATCCTAAAGAAAATAATGATTTATTTATGAGAATGAAGTTGTAGACTTAAATCTATAGGTTTAAACTCGTATTGATACAAATATATTAGTATTATAATATTATGTTTAAAGGGTTTTAATTTAAGTGTTATAATAAAATTTCATACCAACATATTTATTTTTTCACTTATTTAAAATATGTTATTTTCATGAAACTAAAATCGTGATTTGAAATCAAATCATATCACAACAATGGTTTGATTTGAAATTTATTCAAATAGATTGGTTTGAAAATAATTCAAAAACCACTCAACCCGAACTCTGTTCACCCATAACGTCAATAAACTGGACCCATCATAGATCTTAATCTATTACACTTCTTCAACATATGAAAATGAATTACACTCTGCCTATGTTTAACAAAAATATCGCATGTGGACATGCATGGGGAATAATATCAACTGGAAATGTATCTCTACATGGATTGATATCCAACGTAGAAAATTCCTAAAAATAGGTAGCCAGGAAGCAGTAATTTTCAAAATAAAAATCTCATTTTCATAGCCTCTTTCATTGCAGGTTAACAAATAATGTCCCTTGTTTGCAGGTGTTGAATAAATGCGCCAAAAGAGAACAAAAGAATCACTTTCAAACTGAAAGTGTACAACAGAGATAAGGTTATTGGGGTCCAAAGACTTTTTGTAGAAAGTGATATATCATCGTGTGGTATTGTGCTTGCACCCATAAATTACTAGTCTTAAAAAATAAACGCAAAAGGGAGGCAAATTATCATCGGTCTCACTTTTAATACTTCTATTAATGGGAAAGCACACTTCGAAAACAAAGCCCAAGAATTTGAGTAGCAGTATAATTATAAGATATCATTAACTTCAACGCTGTCGATAGTTCATATAGACAAAAGATATCAAAAAGAAGCCTCTAGTTCAGAAAAATAAATCCGTTTGAAATTCAGTTGAGAAGCCCAAAAAGATAACCAATAGTTTCTATCGACGGAGGTATCATATTAAGAAGGAACATAACCTGCACAGAAAGCTCTCTCCAGCTCATTTAGCAAACTTTTGCCCCTGAAAAGTCCATCTCTGGATGCTGGACAAAACCATAAACTCGAATAAGTAAATCACTGTGACTTGAAAAACATAGAGATGCCAAAAGAATGAGATGAGAAGTGCGAGGTAAGTTATTTAGTGTTCACCTCAGCCATAAACTTCTTTAGCATCTCTTGCTTCTGCATTTCATCACTTGTTGGAAGGCCCATGGATTTTTGTCGTTGGTCAAACTGCAAATAGCATTTAAGCCAAATTTAACTACTTGAAAAAGTTATCCAAAAATTGGGTCACCATTTAATTACTGGCCTAATATAATCTTGACTGAGCAACAATCTTGAAAATATATAAATATGATCAAGAAAGTAAAAACATAGGTGCAAATGCTGCTATGGCATATCAGAGCTTACCATCATCTTTTCCACAGTTGAACGCGTTTCGGCGTCCAAATCTGAAAGTTTGCTGGTTTCAGGTTCTACTTTCTGGATATTAATCTCCGGCTCACCCTTCACCAGGTACTTCCACCATTCCATCTGGTTCTGCTTGGTAAGGAGGATAGAAACAGATTTCTGATCCTCTACAAAAGGTTGGACTATAGTTAACATCCATTTCCTTTCAAGTAACATTCCCATTACATGTTTGATCCATAAACAGACATATCCAGAAAATATATATACATATATATATATATAACCCACATCTGCAGAATATGCAATAAAACCTACCTAAGCTCCAGAAGCTATCATCGACCTTGATAGGCTGGAAGAGTTCACCCTGCAAACAAACAAACACAAGTATTTGACTTTTTATGCTATGAGAACAGTATGAGAAGATACATAGAACTGCACGATACACTTACGTCAATAACTGGAGGATGACCTTTGAGCCCAACTTTAAGATAATTCTTCTTAAATTCACACACAATGAACCTTGACTTTGTTCCAGGAGGTACAGGAACAACAACATTAACCTCTTGCAAAGATTGACCCCATGAGTACTTATCCATATCAAGACCATTGCCTTTGTTAGGAGCTGCTCATATACAAAACAGCAGTTAGTAATCAACACTGCATGGTCTTCCCTAAACGGGTAGAAGAACGGATGGTTGGTAGTCACTTGTCACATGTACAGATTATCAAAGATGTACGTAACATCTCATGAGCATAAGAAAAATCAGAGTAATCAACACGCTAGTTTGTAATTTTCAGCATGACTGTTGATTGCACTGGAATACAGTAAGTCAGGAATGCATGGCAGTTAAGAAACATAAAAAATGCAATCCATGCAGATGGAAATACAAATCTAAAAAAAATAAACACATGGAAGATAGCCAAAATGAAAAGTTTTCTTTTCCTCACTAGTTACGACTTCCTTTTGTAGAAATCACAAAAGTAGAAAGCAGTAAAGATTCTGGTTACCATTTCAACTCGTAATTCAACTCCAAGGGGAAAAAGAAAAATTGTCTCATAGTCTGTTTTCCCTTTCTCCAAGAAGTTTACATCTATCAATGAAACAGCTTCCACAAATACTACAAAGATTCTCCAAAAGCACAAAACAGCATTCCCAGGCATTTGTTCCTGTGCCCACACTCTAAAGTGTTAGGTATTTAACTCAAATTAAATTATGAGTTCTTTTATTTAAGTTGATTACGTTAATTAAATGAGAGAAGAATTCGGCAGCCATGCACACAAGGAATTGCAGCAACGTGGAATGTTTTGTGGAAGACAATTTGCATGGGAAGGAGAGTGTAATTAATGCTGGTCAATGAAGATTGAGGGCAAAGCCAAGCATTATATATAGATAAAGTGGATCAGGGATTGAACATTAAGGGCTGAGAAAAAGAACTCACGCAACATAATTTTGGAGCGGAGGAAAATAGTGTAAGAGAGACAATTGGTACGGCCAAAATTTTGAGGGTAGAGAGAAAAAAGTCAAGAGAGAAGAAGAAAGCGAGATGTTAAACGAGTGTTTGAAATTTGTAAATTTTGCTTTGAATGGTGAATAGGTTCTTCCTTTCTTGTGGTTGTTGGTGGTCGAACCACAGTTTTAGTTTTTCTGCTCGTTTCATGGAATTTTGCCCCCAACAAACCGCATCCATTATTTCCCACAAGCAATCAACAGAAACAACGCACAACTCGAGATTGATGACATTTTCTCCTCATCTTTCTTCCTTACAAGGCCGCTTGAAAGAAATATATAAATTCCTAATATACCAAATCAATTCAACAGAAGCAAGTAGAGTTCCAACCTATGATATATGAAGAAAGATATAACAAACTTTACGCTCTCATATATTCCTCCCCGCTGAAAATCAAACACAGAGGAACATGAGTACTGCAAATCAAGACTCCCATAGCCTTACGCAGAGATGCAAAATTGAACAGGAAAGATATTTGAAAGCAACACTTCATCAATGCACTACTCATAATGAACTCTAGTGCCTTGTAAACATTAACCATCACTGCTAAAATCCCAGAATATGCAAAGCATACAGTGGACAAATTTAAACGGAATCGAGCCATAAAGAGAAAAAATGACATAATCAGTAAAGAAAAATCTAACTGCATTCAAAGAAATGGAACCTTTCAGAAGAAATAAATCCCTTTCCAGTCTAAGTTTGTGAAGACATTCCAAAAAATTGATTCCTCGGAGCCATTATATGCAAAAAGTAATATGTATGGAACCGAATTCTAAAAAATCCACTTTTAGTAAATAATAAAAGTTGAAGGATACCTCGAGGTCCATTTTTCTCCTCCTCTGTAGCAACACTTCCCATTTCCTCCTCCATGACCTCCGGCTCCAAGTCCTTCTTTTTCACCTCAGTAGCCAATAGTGGATCCTCCTTCAATTTCTTTTCAGCTCTTACAATTCGTTCAGCCTTCAATTCTTTCCTCTTCTTCTCCTCGACTTCCACTTTCTCCTTCACCATTCTAACCACAGCACTCACATCCTTTATCAAGGAATCACTCTTGAATAAATCGCTCTCTCGCGCCACGAACTCAAAAACCTTCTCCAGAAATCCTAAAGGGTTTGACGGATCAAACGCAGCGGTAAACGGCTTGTTTGATGTCGTCTGCATCTGGTCTTCTTCTTCGTAGTCTGAGAGAATCGCCATCCAAGTAATTCAATTCAACAATTTAGGCAGAAATTCGGAATTAGGGTTTATAGTTGAGTGAATTTATTGTACTGGTCTTCTTCTTCGTAGTCTGAGAGAATCGCCATCCAAGTAATTCAATTCAACAATTTAGGCAGAAATTCGGAATTAGGGTTTATAGTTGAGTGAATTTATTGTAACATCAATTAGGTACGAATTTCAGACATTTATTATTCATCAACAAATCCCTTTTCACTGGGTTAAGGTATTAGAAGAAAGATACATCCGAGATGTTTCTCTAACATTCGTGGTACTAGTTGTGTTAATTGAGTTTTGTCTGCCCGCTTAGTGTATATTAAAATGAAAGTATGCAATTTTTTTTTAAGTGATGTGATGAGTAATATGTGGTTGAAAATGGAGGAAACGTTACTGATGTGATGAAGAATAATATTTTATTAAAAATGTGTGGTTGAAAATGAGTAGAAGAATGAGAATGAAAAAAAATAATGTGAATCAAACAGGGACTTAGAATAACATTGTGTAGTCCACTATGGTCAATGGCCACACCCACGCTTATATGTTTGGTAGTTTTTTAAGTGCTTGCAAGCTTGGAATGTATTGATCTCAAAAAAAAAAAAAAATTGTATTTTTCAAATTCAACGGTGTGATTTTCTCTCTCGACTTCGATAAGTTTTTGCTCTCTTTTGGGAGTTTTTGGTATTTTTGAAGTCAATCTTCTTTATGAGGGAGCGAATGATATTTCGACCCTCTTTCATCTGGAGACATTTTCAGATTAGAAGTATTTTTTCATTCTTTGAGATATTCGATCCCAAATATTCTTTCAATCCAAGATCTTATTTTGAGCGATGTTCTTTCGACTTCCAAAATTTCCCACCACTTTTTTATTTTGCAATGCTCTATTTATAGAAAACTTATGAGGGTGTTTTAATCATTTTTATTAGTTAACATTATTCATTATTATGTTAAAAATCACGATTAAGTTTAGATTTTCAATGTCCGAGTCTATCTGAGACCCTTGATTATGCCTTTGACTGAGGCCCTTAGTCATGTTTCTCACCTAGTTAAAGGACACTCCTTTGTTCTCGGTGAGCATCGCCGATCGAGGCGATCTTTTGATCAAGCATGCCTCGACAACCGAGACATAAATGTTGAATCTAAAACATGGGCTCCCAATGGAATCCATCATTGAGGTGAACGTAACATTTAGGTTGACCATAATGATTTATGTACGTAAAAGAATGTTGAGATTAAAATCATATTTTTAGTAAATTTGATAAAAATTAATGAAACATGTGGTTGAAAAGTTATGGGACTCATGAAATATGTCGTTAAAATTAGTTGTTGAATTTGATTTAAATTAAAATTTGGATTTTAATCAATGCCAAACAGGAGCTAAGTCTTACAAAATGTGTGGATAAAAAAATATGTTCGACCAATTTAAATTATAATTTTAAGCTTTGCCAAACGTGCAATGTGGATAAAAATCGTCCTCATCCCCATCGTATCGTCAATTTCTGGAATGCTTATCCTTGGCTTCTTCTTACCGTCCATCAAGAAGAGTGGAGGAAAAAGAGATGCGCAAACTTCACCACCCATTAAATTAAGTTTTTAGTTTTACATTGCTAAATATTTCAAATTGTTTATTACCTGTTGAATTTCTTAAAATTGGATATTGTGAGAAGTGAAGACGAAAATGACTGAGGAGAAATTAAAATTTTGTAAAGAGAAACTCTATTATTTAAGTAATTTTACTTAGGGTTATTTATGGAAATAAGAAAATTACTTAAAATTGTGATGAACTTAGCAAAATTCGTAGTGATAATATAATTATCCTATTTAAAAAGAAAAGATTGAGGGGAAACTTTTTAATACCAATTTTACGTACATATATTTAGTTATAAGCCTAATATACTCTCACTGATACCCACTTAACATTGTACAATATATTATATAATATAACAGTAAAAAAGAAATACAAAGATCAGATAATAAACCCAAACAATTTGTTGATTATCCTATAAAATCCTAGAAACCAAACCGAAGAAATCCACCATTTGACTCCGACGATGAAGGCGCGCTCGCCGTCATCTTCATTGTCACTGCAAGAATCGTAGATCCTCCATTTCACGCCGACGATGAAATAACCAAACCTAGGTCCACCGTCGACCAAGGACGCGCACCTAGAAATTAATTAAGTAATTATTGGCATTTAATAATAATAATAATAATAATAATAATAATAATAATAATAATAATAACAATGGTCACAGATGGAAGTATTTTTTGCTCGAAAATTGGTCGAGAAAAACTAAAGAGAAGCAAAATTGTCTACTTCAAGTAGCAAATTTGAATTAGAGAGTTGTTAGTTTATAGTAAGTGTTAAAATAATATTGTAAAAATCTATTAGTTATCTTTTACATTTTAAATATTTCGGTATTTTCTGGATGTTTTAGTTATAGGTTTTGCACTCTCGTTTCGAGAATTGTCGGAGAAAAACTAAAAAAATGAGCAATGCTATCTATTTCAGGTAACAATATCAAATTATAGTGGATCGTTTATTCGTTCCATTTCAAGGGATAAATTCATAATTAAATTTACGTCGACCCTAATAATAAATTTTTTTTTTACAAAACTAATGATTTCATATAATTCATTTGATAGCAATTAGTAATCCCCCCCTCCTTCAATTAATGAAAAATAATTTTGAATCCTAAATTTATTTATAATTAGAATCATATTTATTTTCCAAGTAGTGCAGAATATGAAGACTACTCAATTCTCTCATCCATCTTTCTTTCAGGAGGAGTAGTCCACCATAAGGGGTAATTTTAAAATTGACTCGATTAAATAGGCATATTTTCATTTTGACTTTTCAACTTATTCATATTTCCGCAATGACTTATTTAATGGCAAAAGACAAAAACGCACTTAAGTATATAAAACAATTACAAAATATTATTTTATTTAAAAGACAATACTACCCTTTAGTTAACAAATAAAAATCAAACACTACATACATAAAATTTCAAAATCAACTTACTTTTGTTATTTGTTTATTTCAACAAAGATAAAAACTCTATCATCTTTCATCTGCTTCAACCTTCGAACGCTGAAGCCTAAATTTTCAAAATCAAACGTGAAGCCTGAATTTTTTTTTTTTTTTTAATATCAAACACTTCGAATCGGTAAGTATATTTACGTATGTTTAATTTTGTTTTTGTTAAATCAGTATACATGTTAATCATTAAATTTATTTCGACATAGATAATTAATGTAGATAAACTTTTTTAACATATAATAATTTTTTAAAACATGAAGAAGAAAAAAATTCATCTATATTTTAGGGCCAAATGGATCTGGCGAGAAACAGTCGGACGACTGTTAAACATCTGACTGTTATGGCTGTTTCGCCTTTTTTAAAAAAAAAATATTGTTAAAAGCTGAATTTTTGACTATGTATTTTCTTAAAGCAATCACGTCCAACTTTTTTTTTTTTTTTTTTAATTCCTATTAAAAGCCGAATTTTCGACTATGTATTTTCTTAAAAAATTCTGTTTTCTTGTAGATATGGTTGTAATGTTAGTTTGTTACTTTGGTGACTTCGAATTGGATGAGAAAGATCAATTGGTATGGACATGGAAAAACGATAGATGTGGTGGTTCTCCAATTTTCATAACGGAGAGTACAACACATGCGAAAATGTTCCATGATTTACAAAACAAGCTGAATGTCGACCCTTATCAGTACGATATGGAACTGAGATTTCGATTCAATGATGATTCATCTATTCCGATTCCAGCTATGAATGTTACTTGTGATGAATAAGTGAATTATCAATTTGAATTAAACAAAATGTACACGACTCCTCTTTGTGTGGCTTTAGTGAGGAAGGATATCGTTGAAGTTAAAAACGAAGATTCGAATGGAGGTGATCACAATGCCAGTGATTTTTGAGACATAGTGAAAATAGTTCGTGAGGATGATGTGGTTATTCCCGAACTAGTTAGTCCTCATCGTGATCATATTTAAAAATAAATATTGCTTAATTAAAATAAAGAATATAAATATTATTTAATTAAATTTGAAAAAAAATTAGCGATTTGTTTACAATGAATATTTAATTACAAAAATTTTAATTAAAAAAATTAAAAGGAAAAAAAAGAATTTGCTAATTCGTTAAAAAAAATATTTCATTTTAGTAATTATCAATTTAAATTCTTTATTTAATTATATATATAAAAAAATTCAAACAAAAGGAAAATATTAAAACTAAATAAAGAATATAAATATTATTTAATTAAATTTTAAAAAAATAGCTATTTGTTTACAATGAATATTTAATTAAAGAATTTTAAATTAAAAAATTAAAAGGAAAAAAAAAGAATTTGCTAATTCATTAAAAAATAATATTTCATTTGAGTAATTATCAATTTCAAATTCTTTATTTAATTATATATATAAATAATTTAAACGAAACGAAATTATTAAAATTAAATAAAGAATATAAATATTATTAAATTAAATTAATCAAAATATTAACTATAAAACAAAATTAATTAAAGGAAAAATATTATTTATTATTGAAAATTAAATTATTAGAAAATGTTTAAAAAAAGGGCAGGACTAACTGTTAACAGTCACGATTCAACTGTTAACAGTCACGGGCTGACTGTTAACGGTCGGCAAGGATATTTTTGGCTTTTTGTTTGTAAATGTTATGTTTTAACTCTTTTTTTAAATTGTATTAATGGGTCAAAGGCCGTTGTGAAAATATGCTACAATCAACTAGCAATTTCCCACTATTTCCTCCCACCATAAACTGTCTCATAAAATATACGGGAAAGACTGGTACAAGTGCGGCGGCAACCACCACCATAACTGCCACAAGATACACCATTTCCACTGTCAATATGTGTGTGCTGCGTGTCAGCCACCCCTGTAATCAATATTCCAACCTTGTGTACAAAATGAATGGGGAAAGTCCGAGCAAGTAGCTGGCCTTGGGAGTTGCTAAGGGACTTTTTCGCCAAGAAACCAATGGAAATTCAATCGGATCAGCACGGTGGAAGTCAACTCGGCAAGAAGATTTTAAAAATTTTGGTAAGCACGTTCCGCAAAAAATATTTGGAGTTACAAGTCTTGACTTGGATATAATTTTCACACATTTGGCCCCTTTTTAACTACCATTATTCAATGAAAATCAGTTTTCGAATAGAGAAATTTTTAAAGAACGTGTGGTTAAAAAGTAAGAAAAAGTTTTGGATTTAGATGCAAGATATTTTATTGTGAAAATGTGTGATTGGAATGAGTTTGAAGATTATAATGAAATTATTGTACATGGATATCAAAGTATGAAAACTCGCAACGAACAAGTATAATTAATAAAATGTGTCATTTTTAATATCGTCTTAATATTATTTTATATTTTTATCATCATTAAATCCAAGACCAAAAACTCAAAGTTCAGCGTTGATAAAATTGTGCCCACACTAAAGGAATTTCTTGGCTCCGCCCCCTGTAGTCACCCACATGAAATTAAAACGTTCATTCAATTCAACTATATGCAATTCTTCGCCTTAGACAATCTGCAATAACTTTTCATTCTACATGCTCATCTTGCTATTTGTCATTTTCAACCTCACAAACAATCTATTTTCTTCCTCCTCATATGACCTTACTTGTGGTTACGCACAGTCGGACCTGAGGAGAGGCCTAAAATTTCGTTGCTTCAGGCCCAGTGCTTTAGGGGGTCCAAAAGAAATTTTGTTCCCTTTTTTTTATAACCATGACCGTTTGCACTCACTAGAAGTGGACGCGGTCTAGTTCGGTCTAATTCTAAAAGAAATCAAATCAAATCGAACCGAATGCCAATGAAAATCTTAGAAATGGAACTACTGGTTCCATATCCAACAATAGAACCAAACCAACTGGTTTTGATTCGGTCCGGTCTAGTTCTTTATATTGAGAAATTATAAAAATAAAATATGAAATTACTTGTCAATTGAAAATAGATAACAATAGAGAATGAAATCATTTGTCATTCTTTTAATCTAAAAATATTTTAAAAAACAATTGAACAAGGCAACAAACTAAAATTTACTCCAAAGCTCAATATCAACTCATAAAGGTGAAAAAAAAAAGATGAACTATTAAACGCAGCATAAACAGTAAAATCTTGATTGAAAAATGGGTTTTAAGAAAATTCGTATAACAATAGCCTGATTATCTTTAGTAATTTTCGATGATCTTGACTCTCGACGGCCGGTCACTATGAAAACAACAAAAAAATTTGAATTCTTATGAAATATTGAATTAAAAATAATTTTTTCCTATTGGATTGCATTAAAGCTATGATTTGTAAAGTATTTATAAAATTATTTAGACTTGAATTTTGATTACCCATTAAAGGAATGAAGAAGAAGCATATGGTAAATTAAATCTTAACATGAGATAACTTTGGGATCTAGTTTTTAAAAATCTAATGCATCTTGGTACAAGCAAAAAGAGAAATTCAGGATAACCGAATTCATTACTGATTTTCAAGACACTACAGAGAACTGGACCGAACCGACCAATTCTCAATGCATTGTCCCAAAATAGACCCATTAGTAGAGGAACCAAAATCTAACCGATCGGTAGTATTTGATTCAGTCCAGCTCCATCGATTTTGGGAAAAAAATGCCCGCCTCTAGTACTCATTCACTCTTGCTTGGATGCTCCAAACAATGGGGCTTTTTCAACAATGATATCGTGAATCAAAAAATTAGTGTTTGGATTAAAAATACTCATTCTATTGTGTAACACCCCTATATATTTATGCATCATTACACATATGTTTGTTGATCTGATTGTTTATTAACACTAGTTTTTTTAATTGTTTTGATTGGTAGATTCTATATATTTAATAATTTGCCTCTAAATTCAATTACATTGTTTCAAAATCTAGTTGATCTGATCAATAATTTGTGTGTGGAATTGAATTGTTTTTCTAGAAATTAATGTGATTTTTTGCCTTCTATGGGGTAATTGGGGTGCAATTTATGGTTAAATATGACGTAATTTAATTTTTTCCATTTTATTCTATTACATTATGAAAATATTTATGACTTTGTATGATATACTGTTATTGTTGTTGCAATAACAATTTTTTTTTCCTTTAAAGGCTACGAGCCGTGTGCAAAGTGAGAGAATGTGTAAACGTTTTTACCCCTTTTACAAGTAATAGGGATGGCAATTCGAACTGTGAAAATCAAAAATCGCAGTTAACCGAACCGAATGGGGCGAAAAAACCGAACCGATGGTGCAATGGGGCGGTTATGGTTTTGATTTTAACGAACCGCTTCATTTAGGGGCGGATATGGTATTTAGCTATGGTGAACCGAACCGAACCGAACCGACTACCCGTTAAAAAAAATTTGGACAAATGGGCTTTCCATTTTATTTCTCAAAATTAATTGGGCAATTTTTTTTGGACTTTCCAAAATTCTGGCCCAATTAATATTAACTAAACTTTAACCCAATAACCCAAGCCCAGTAGCCCAATTCAATGTCAATGTACCCTACACGTAATTAAAATGGAAAAGTTCATAGATCAGGTATTAACTTTGACACTTGCAAAAATCAGGTGCTAAAGTTTTAAAATTGTAAAAATCAAATTTTTACTTTTTATTAATTAATTAAATATTTAATTGTGCAATTTGGTCACAAAAATCTTATTAATTAGTTAAAAATAATTTTAGGTCACAGCTTATCAAAAAATTTATAGGTCACAATTTTTTTATCGATCACAGATTAAAAATTTTGTAGGTTACAGATTATTTCGAGGTCACAAATCTAAAATTGATGATAAATAAATGTGTAGGTCCAATACCGCCTAAATTGATGTTAAGTATAAATAATGTTATGCCCGTATTTGTTAGGATTTAAAATCTAATTTTAATTTAAGTTAAAGTCGACAACTAATTTTAATCGAATATTTTATGGATCCCACAACCTTTCGACCATGCATTTCATTAATTTCTATTAAAATCTATTAAAAATTTGATTTTAATTACCGTCAAATAAGGATTATATATCATTATCCATGACTAAACATAACTTATTTTAGATATTTAAGCATCGATTCAAGTTCGAAAACAAAATACAGCTCAACAAACTTGTATATGTGAGGTTTACATGATAATTTTATATAAATTTAAATGTTTCATATTGAGAATATTGTGTAACTAACTATTAATTTTCTACTTACAAGGTTAGATATCAAGTTATTACTCAAATAATGAGTTGGAGAGTAGAAGCGAAATTTTTTTCCTTCTTTTGACTCTACAGTATTTATGGGTGAAAGAATCGGCATCTACGGTAATGATTTTCCCTTTTATAGATTGTCAGGAATTCAATGGCTATGATTGCACTAAAATTAAGTGCAGTGAGTGGTAACTGGTAACAAATTTGGCATAAATGAAAAATTTCAAGATTTTCTAACTGTACCAAAGAATAAAGCAAAATTGAGTTATTTCTAATAAATTCAAATGTAATTTTATAAATTCTCTTTTCATCTTATTGTGAAAAAATAAGGAAAATCGAGTCTTCTAACACAAATATGATTTGAATAATTGATTATTGTAAACATTTTATTTTTGCTTATAATTTAAAATAAGATGTCGCTATATTTTAATTATTGCAACTTTGACATTATAAATATTTTTTTTAGTATTTGGATTTTTCTTGCATTTTTCTTGCATGAATAGTTTTAGTTCATGAGTCAAGCGTAAGTATATTACCATTTTCATTTTTACTGTATTGAATGTGTGTAGTTCACTTGACCATGTGTTGTATATCTAAAATGAGAAAAAGAAAATGAGAAACAAAAATTGGCTCTATATATAATTTTATATCTAGTACTATTAACTTTCATTGACTTTTTTTCGTAAATTATTTTTTTTCAAGTTGACGATTGGACCTATAAAAAATAATTTATTTTCGTGGTTATTAACCGAACCGCACGGCACCAAATCGAGATATAAATCGAATCGAACCGAACCGACTTTCGTGGTTATGGTGCGGTTATGGTTTTGGCCGAACCAACTTCGAACTGAACCGTTGCCATCCCTAACAAGTAATAAGTTTACTTCCTATTTTATTTGAAATTGAATTCATTGTGAATACAAAATGTGTTTACCATAGACATGTAATGGAAGGAAATCTTCTCCCACTATAGCTAAGTTAGAAACATTAATAACCATTTATTACTTTTATTTTTTTCCTTTTCTGTTTATAGATTGTTAGGATGCTTCTTTTTTTTTTTTTTAATACCAATTTGGCTTCGTAGATATCTCACAACCATATTGCAGAATAGGAACAAAAATCTTGTTTTGATTATGTATTTGTGGAATGGAATATTTAGGAAATCAGCAAAAGGTCAAAAAGCCAGTCAAATTCCATGGCTCCTAAATATGCATTTAGAAGCATTCATTCGAAGCCACGCGGGAGATATGCTAAGTACTTTAATGGCTAGAAAAGAAAAGAGAATGAAGGAATAATGGAAAAATGGAAAAATTAGTAATTGAGGAACAATAGAATCAAAAGGACAATGATAATGATAATGTGGATTTATTGAAAGAAAACGAGGAAATGATTGCACCTGCAATGTGAATGGATCAAAGCAGAATGATGAAAATAATGTTTTGTATGAAGATTTAAATCAAGAGAATTACTTTTCTCTGAATTTTGATGACTTTGGAAATTGGTGATCAAAAGGTGAGGGAATTTTAGTTGAAATGAGTTCAAAAAGAGTTGATGACATCTTTTCATTTTATTTGTTATTTTTATTGCTGATTTTAAGTCAACAACTTTAGATCCTTAAAAATCTTACAAATGAAAAAAATTGATTGTTCGCTACGATTTAGGAGTTCAGATTCTGAAATTTGCTCAAACCTCGCAAAATATAGGTACGACCACTGCTCTTTAAAAGCCTTTGCTTTCTATCCCTACTCTCCAAAAAATCTCATTAATCGCTTACCAGGAGTAAAGGTTTCAGTATTTTCTCTTTGTATTATTTTCATTTCTTGAAGTTTTTTTTCCTCCTTTTTAAAAATAATTTTTGAGATGTAACCGAGTGACTGTACACACGAAAAATTATTTAATGCTCAATTTTTCTATATAAGGTTGATTTGATGAATTATTGTACTTACGTTGTTAGATAATTATTTACTGATGTACTTGATAAGAAAATTATTCTCAGTTTTATTTTCTTTTCAAAGAAGGCATTGATTTTCTTCCTTTCTGCATATGATTGATAATTGTAAATAAGACAGGTTAGTATATATACCATAAAAATGTAATTTTCTGATGCAAGGATACGAGTACAGTGATGGGAATGATTTTTTTTTTTTTTTAATCTGGAAATTCTCATAATTTACTTGGCGACGTCTATGTAGAATTCTCATAATTTCTCATAATCTGGAAATGGTCTTTACTAGAAGGTGTTGTATGATTTGTGATTATCATATTTGCCATAAAAAATGTTGGTTCTGGGTTCAAAAAAATAAAAATTGTCGGTTCCTATTTGCTGTTGATTAGGCCAACACCAACCTGCCAACTTTATTGAGATTTAGATTATTATTAAATTTTAAATTATGGTAAAACAACCTTATTACTCATAAATAGTTAAAGATAGGTGTATCTTAGTAAGTTAGTGTACAATGCTTTGACGGTAGATCGACTCGGCTATTTTGATATTAGGAAATAATGTCAATATACCATTCAAGGGACATAGTTGTGCATGTACATTCAGGAAGTCGACATAGAACCCAACATTATTTCAATTGTTATGATTCACTACAATAGCCTTTGCTTTTCAGGGGAAGTTGGATGACATCAAAATATAGAGACGAGAATGAGAAGGAAAAATGATGAAGTTAATGTCGATAGTTCTTCCAACAATATAGATCGTCTAACAACTTTTGATTCTATTGATGGCATCATTACAAATGAATGTCCAAGTATTATCTATTTAATTGCAACTTTTATATTTTATTATAACTACAATGCAATCACTATCGCAATTACAGAAATATTAAATATATTTTAATTGACATACTAATTTCGAAAAAAGACTCCTCAAGTGTATCTGACTGTGTGTTGGGTTTTAATATCCAATAAATTTCAGGCAATGATGTAAACATCGAAATATAATTTCACGGGCCTCGATCAATGGTGAATTGATTACCAACAACCAAATCCAAAGACTCGAACTGAAAACAACGTGGATCGTTGGAAGTAGTTTAAGAAATTAATGATACTACGGCCTATATATATATTTACATATGGGAAAAATTCATTTATCCTACTTTATCTTTACCATATTTCAAAAATAACAAAACAACTTTCACACTTCAAAAATCAGATTTTTTGACCTATACATACACATATTTATAAATATTTATTTATATATTTAAATATATAAAAAGATATAAATAAATAAATAAATATATATATATATATATATATATATATATATATACACACACACACACACACACAGTTAACCTACCCCCACCGGTCCGGCGACCGGTTCGGCGGCTTTTCCAGCGACTGCTCCGGCGATCGTTCCGGCGACTACTCCGATTTCGGTGGCCGTTCCGGCGACTGCTCCGACTCAAGTCACAGTCCAGGTCATAAGTCACAGTCCAGGTTACAACTCAAGTCACAAGTCACAGTTTAGGTCACAAATCAGAATTTTGTTCATAGTCACGACTTATTTTCAAATGATCACAGCACATGTCAAAAATTTTATAGGTCACAATTTGTTTATCGGTCACATGTTATTTTCAAGCGCTCAGATTTTTTTTTATAGTCACAGCATGGGTCACAGCATATATCACAACACATGGCCCAGGTCACAGCATAGGTCACAACACATGGCTCAGGTCACAACATTGGTCACATAGACTATACAGTACCACCTCATCACCACCACCGTCTTACATGCCCTAACCCTACTCCGCCGCTGCCACCACGGTCGACAACTCACCACAACCATCATCACTAACGTTGCCAACGCAGCCTCACAGAAATTATTAGATCCAAAAACCAAAAACCATGAAAATCTCCAGCACCAACAATATCACCGCCACCACCACAGAAATTATTAGATCCACAAAACCACCACCCCCGCAAACACGACCGTCACCAACAAATTCACCGCACAACCATCGGAAAACAAAGATCCAAAATCTGCACAATCACCACCACAACCGTTTACCTAACACCAACAATAAAAAAAAACCACGTCGGAGCAGACAACAACCACCACAGATTCACACCAATCGCTCTCTCTCTCTCGCTCATCGCCACCAACAATCAACCCAACCTGCCTCGTGGCCTTTAGAAGACAACCCACAGCAAAGAGCACCAAAAAAAAAAAAAAAAGGAAGGACGGACAGTGCACGAGAAGACAGTGGCGGCAGAGGCGGAGGTTTGAGAGTGGAGAGACGAGCGGTGGACGTTGAGGAAGAAACCAACCCAAATGTCCAAGTCCAAACCCAAAAGCCACGGAGTGGCTTCGCAGCAGATCCATAAAAGTTGCAGCAGCAAGGCGTCGGTAGTGGAGGAGATCCATAAATGAGAGACAGAAGATTTGCAACGGCGAGGCGTCGTAGTGGAGGAAATTGAAGCTGTGGACAACGCCGCGCGAAATACTGTTTCGGCGTTGTCTAAAGGTGGCTGCGCAGTGGGGGAGACGCCCCTTCCATGCCGCCAAGAGAGAGAAAGGGTGAGATAGGGGTGGGGGAAGTTTTGAAAGTGAAATGGGAAATTAGGGATTTAATTCAGGCGAGGTTGGGTGGGGTGGGATGGGATGGGGTGTATATAATTTAATTTAATTTTTATAATAATATTATTAAAATTTAATTAAATATAAAAAACATGTATATATATCAAAAATATCTGATTTTTGAATATTAAAACTTAAAATCTGATTTTTGAACTTGGATCTTGAAAAGTAAGGCTCCATGTAATTTCCACTTTACATATTTGATGACTTTTAGTCTTGACACCCATTTATCCCTTATTTGGCCCAAATTGATAATCTAATGTTAGAATATATATATATATATATATATATATATATATATATATATATATATATATATATATATATATATATATATATATATATATATATATAGCATCCTTCCCTTTGCATATTAACGTGTGATTTGTGTGAGTGAAAACAAGAAAAATGTGGTTGCCTTTGCTGTTGAAAAATCCTACTGCTCTGTGCTCCAAAAATCGGTGAATATCTTTGTCTTGGCTTCCTTTGTGCCTTCTTCCATTGTCTTTCTTCTTACCTTTGTGGCTACTAATCAACATCAATATCTTATCTTTTGTGGTAGAGATTGAGAAGCAACCGAGGTAAATATGTTGGTCGTTGGTCGGAGCCCTTTGGATTGATTGTTTGGTAGAAAATGTAACGTGAAATGAAACTAGGAAATCATTGTTTCGAAGCTCTTGGAACGAGCTTCCACGACACCGTAAATACTACTGCTATAAGTTACAAGTAAGGTCATATGTCAAATCAACGCTTCTCTTAGATGGACGACTATTACAATAGTATGTTGTTGATATGTATAGATTGAAACAACTAGGCTTGACTTTTACAAGAAACACCAATTGTAAATTAGATCTGAGATATATCAAAGAATTGTCGACACAATTAAGGCCTGAGAACAAGGGGATATAAAGTTGGAAAAGAGTAGTTCTCTTATCTTCATTCATTGAAGGGCATAGGGATACGCGTACCCATTTTTGTAGATACTATGGCATTGGTGCAAAGATTTGGTAAATTTGACTCTTTTTTTTTTTATAACAATAACATGCAATGCAATATGGAATGAAATAAAAAGAGAACTTAAAGAAGGACAACGTCCTCAAGACAAGCCAAATTTAATATCAAGAATCTTTAAAGGTAAACTAATGTACTTGAAAGACTAGATTTTAAACAAAGATATATTTGGCAAGGTTGCCAATTGGTATCCCCCATATAAGTTAGTATTGAAAAAAAAAATTGTCTAAGCGATACTATTAAGGAGTCTAGACCTATCAAACGGTCTTTACAATAAAATAAGAATGATTTGTCATGATTTCAAGAGGCATATCATCCATGCAGAAATAACCGTTGAACAACATATTAGGAAAACAAATTGTCCTTCAGTGTATCGCATTAATTCCAGCAAATAATAACGGACATCCATTCAGATTCAAGGGGAAACAATTTTCAAAACGATGCCTATTGTTGAAATATACCTTCATTTATTCTCTCATGGGAAACTGTGTAGTATTTTCTCGCAGAGGTTCAACGTAAAAAAACAAAAAAACTTGGTAAAAGCAGAAAATAAAAGGAAGAAAGTTGTGGGACGGTGACAAAAATATTGTGTACAAAAGAAATGTTATTGTAATCAAAACATTACATTTCAATTAATTCAATCTTTTTATGTTATATACATACTTTCATAAAAAGCTTGATTCATATATATTCTTTTTAATAATTTTAATTTTTTCTTTAACAATATCAATTATCTCAATTATTTTAAAAAACAACATTAGTATTTCAAAATATTTCGCATATCATTCATTTGATACATGAAACGTGCAATGCACATGCTTACTACTAGTTTGAATAGAATTGTTGCTAAACATATTTTCACCATGGTTTTTTTATCCGCATCACATTTTATTGCAATTAAAGTCTTCAATCTTTACTCATTTTTGCACTTATATTTCCAACTTATTTAATTTTCTCTTATCCTCAATCTTCCATTAATTAATTAATATTGTCTTTGGTGACATTTTTTGTTCAATGCATTTGTTAGGGGGGCGTAAAAAACTTATTCGCCCATCAAATTTTTAAACAAGAACAAACAATAACAAATACAAAAGTTTGACACTATAATCTTCCTTTATTTTAAAGCACGCTAATAGAATATTTCAATAAAAATCAGAAATAAAATATACTAATTAATTTAAGGTTAAAAATAAGAATGAGATGGAAAAAAAAGTTGAGGACATACATGCAAAAATGAGCAAAGATCTTTAATTGAAATAAAAATGTGATGAGATTAACATAAACCGGGGATTGAAATATTGATAAATATGAAATTGTAATTAACTCATGAATGAATGAGAATGAAACAAATTAATGTTAATCATATTTAGTTAATTAAAATTATATAATAAAATAAAAACTCACACGATAAGAGTAAGACATACTAATAATTGCCACGATGTTGCTTTCTCCTTCAAACATGTTATGCTAGGACGTGGATTTTGCTATTTTACGCTTATCTAAACATATGGATAAAATACTCTTAGGCAGTGTTTGATTCACACCATTTTCCTTTCCAAAGAAAATGGAGCTTCCATTTTCCAAGAAAAATGGTGTTTGATTGCATAACTTTTAACTGGAAAACAAATTCCCTCTCCACCATTCACGCGCCACTTTTCTGTGTTGTGGAGGAAAATGTTTTCCTTTGGTTTTGGTGTTTTTTTGTTTTTCAGGTTTTTTTTTTTTTTTTTTTTTATGACAATGGAAAATAATTCTAAACACAATGGTAAAAAAATGTATCACTTTTTTTTGACAATTTTCATACAAAATAAAGCCAAACGAATATTCGATATGGTAAAAAAAAAAATTTTGAATTTTTTTTTTTTGCAATTAGAACATATTCTAAACCCAATGGTAGAAACAATTATCACTTTAATAGACAATTTTAGTGAAAAACAAACTCAAATGGACACCAAACTTTCAACATTTTCCAAGTAGAAAATTATACCAATCAAACACAATTAATTACAATTCCCAATAAAATATTTTCTAGACAAATTAATTCCCTATAAAATATTTTATTTCTACATATTTTCCACATTTGCAATCAAACGGACCTTAGTATTTTCTTATTTTGCTATCAGTTCATTGGACTTAGATCAATTTGTATTCCTATTTTTATTAGAGTAATGTTATTTATCCACAATGAGGTGAAAACACAGTTTATGTGGCATTAAATGATAAGTTAAATGAAAGTGAAATTAAATGACTTATTTAATTTCACCTATCATTTAATGTCACATTAACGCCACATAAACTGTGTTTTCATTCCCAGTGGGGATGAATAGCATTACTCTTTTTATTAGCTACGTTGTTGATCTCAAAATAATGAATAATAAATTCTTCTCATCTAATCAAGATTTTTTTAAAATCCTAAATTCATTGATTTAATGCTAAAACATGAACAATAAGAGAAATGACTATTTGAAATGAGGATATTCAGATTTGCATATATCTTCTCAGTTCTGAACTTTGTCGATTTATAGATTTCTATCGAGGATTGGGGGTAAATGGTTATTTTTTTGTTAGAGACACATGACGATTATTGATTAGTGAATCTCTAACTTAACCTATTAGCTTTTTACATTTTGTTCACTTATCCACGTTATTCATTTATCGATTATAAAGTCATGCTTTACACTCATAATCACGTGTGCTTTGACAACAATTTCTACTAATGTGAAATAGTTGGTAAAATTAGTTAAGAACACTTGTTCGTTGTTTACACTCGGAATTGATTATAAAGTTTTGCGTAAAAAAAATATCGCTTATTTTACCATGGGCTCACATGATTTGGTTGACTTTGAGAAAGATTCGCTACTAAATGCTTTGTGAATCTTAATTGTCAACCCACATCTTATTTTAAGGTCAAGGTTCAAAAAGAAAGAATTAAAACAAGTTTTTTTTCTTAATTGCAAGCAACTCCTTGTTCTCGTCCATAGGGGTGGGCAAAAATCGACAGAACCCACTCAAACCGACCAAATCGAACCAAGCCAATCGAGTTGGGTTGATTTTTTTGTTATTTTTACACAGATTGGGTGGGTTGACTGTGTAGGCGAGTTGTGTTATGGGTTAACTCAAAAAAATCGAATAAACCCGTCCAACCCAACTCGCCACCTTAAAAAAATAATAATAAATAAAAGAAATAAAATGACTAGAAAAGTAAAAGAAACCTAAAAAATATGAGTAGATAATGTAACTGTAATTAACTTGGTGTATTTTAGAGGAGGAGTTTATTGTTCTTCCCACAAGAAATGTAATATAAGTTTTTTTGTTATGTTAAATACATTTTATTCTTTGTAGTCTCGGCTAATGAGGATTGAATAAAATAATAGATAATTTTATTTATTTATATATGTACTTACTATTTAATCTTGTCTATTCGAATTTAGTATAATAGAAAATTGGATGACTTTAATTTTTGTTGACAAGTTGTCTCAAACCAACCAACTCAACCCAACCCGACCCGACCAATACTTGATTGGGTTGGATTGTGTTGGATTTCAACCTTTACACGGGTTAGGTTGGGTTAAATTTTTTATCAAACCGATCATGTTGGGTTAGGTTTGGATTGAGGCAAAAACCGCCCCAACCCAACCAATGCCCACCCCTACCCGTTCGGTACCTATCCCTGTCCTCATCCCCATCTCCATCCCCATCCCCATCCCCATCCCCATCCCGTCCCCGTCTTAGAATGGTCAGGGAATCTCTGTCAGTTACGTGGATTTTGGACTTTCGTTGCTTTAAATATTTAGAAATAATGCATCCACCTCATGAGAAAGAGCCAAGCAATTTCCTATTTGGATTTTGATGCATTTGATTGTCGATTATATCAATTCGATCCTTCTTCTCCTTGACAGCTATGATATGTTGAAATTTATGCACTAATATTAATTCTTTATAATAAAATATATCAATTGGCTAATGAACCAGTCAAATAAAGCAACTATGATTTTGTTAAGAGATAAATAGTTGTGTTACTGTCATGCGAATAATCGAAATATGCTAATTCGCGTCAAACGAATGGAGTGATGAAAAAAAATATGCAGTCGATGACAAAAAAAAAATGCAGTCGACGTTCAATTTTCTATTTTCCTTCTAATTTAAAGTCGAGGAAAACATTTCGTCGTAATTTATTATATCTATTTCTTGTAGATTTCTCAACGCATAAAATGTCAATAATTAGATATTATGATATTCAAAATTATTTCATTTTATACAAAAAGTTACTTATATTTATTCTTTCGAGATGTAAATTATGAATAAGTGCAAGTGTCATTATTCAATTTCATGTTATGGAATTAATTAACGTCCATTGACTTTTTCAATCTAATAATACTTTGGATTCAAATAAGAAATTATTGCGACTACTTGTTCTAGTTTGTGAGTCAACCCCCCCCCCCCCCCCACCCTTCTCTCTCTCTCTCTCTCTCTCTCATATATGAACATGATATAGAGTTGAGTTGAATAGCATCAACAAGCAAGCCCACATCGCAGAGAGATTTGAGGTAATTTTCCTTGTGTAGTATGGTTGGTCGAGCTTAAAAACCGTCTGTTTTGGGTAATGCTATTGAAAAAAATCGCTTTTTAGAAGCTTTTGAACTAGGTCAAACATGATATATATCTAATAAATTACTTGCACTATCTTTGAATCAATGTCATGTGTATACTTTGATATTTGTATGTATAGGAAATTTTTTGAGAGATCAATGGCCTTCGAGAGGGAAAATTTCAACCTTTCTGGACCTTCGTATCTTACTCCTATTGACTGGTACGTCTGTTTTATTGTTTGTGTTGCTTAACTAGTTTGCTAGTTGAAGGTCTTGAATTCAGGTCTTGCTTTCAACTATTCATGAAAATTAATACGTTCATGTAAAATATGATTTAGATCATTCATGTAAAGAAAACTAAATTGGATAATCTAATAGAGAAAACGAAGGTGAAGTTATCATTGAAGCTTGAAAGACTCATTTGAAGAAAAAACCTGGGTTACCCTGCGGAGAGTCTGTCTTTGAGATTTCGTAAGTGAAAAAGGGGGAAAATCACTGTTTCATTAAGAAATTTTTGTGCTCGTTTTGGACCTTTGATAGGAATAACTCGCATCATCGCAAGTCCATCGCGGCCAGTTTGGTTCAGGGTGTATACACACTCGAATGTGATCGCAAACAAAATCGACAAGGTCCTCAAGCTCTTGCTCCTGCTTGGTGGGAATTTTTCAATTTTGGACTAACCCAAGTTCTCGTAGATGATGATGACAAATCTTATTTTGGAGCCATTTTTGAGTTCAGGTTCCCCTACCCTTATCCCAACTACATAGGCCAAGGTCCCCCACGATACGTGATCGCCTTCCGTGGCGCGACCAACAAATCGGCAAATAGGACTCAAGATTATAAGTTGAATCTTCAGTTTATTGTCAACAATCTCGAAAAAAGTCGGCGTTTTCAAGCTGGCATGGAAGCTGTCACAAACATTGTTCATGAAGCAAATGGCCCTGGAAATGCCTGGTTAGCAGGACATTCCACAGGTTCATCCATAGCACTACTAATTGGGAGGAACATGGTAATGTTAAAGATTGATTAAAAGTTACTTAAAAGTAACTTTTTTGATGAGTACATAGAGATACTCTCTTCAAAAATGTTACATTTAAGAAGTTTAAAGCCTAGTCAAACACGCGAAGTGTTTTCTTAATAGTTTGATTGCATAATTAGTACAAAATCTTTCCTTTCAACAGGTAAAGATGGGCATTCATCTCGAGACCTATCTCTTTAATTCGCCATTCGCTTCTCCTCCAATTGAACGAATAAAAAACGAGAAGTTGAAGCATGGACTTAGGTTAGCAAACAGTGTCCTCACTGCAGGATTAGCTATTGCTGCCAATGGAGGTCACCGGCCAACACCTCGCGAAAACGATCCATTTATCATGTTATCTACGTGGGTACCATATTTGTTCATCAATCCAACCGACCCCATATGTTCGGAATATGTTGGATATTTTGAACATAGGGAGAAAATGGAGAAAATGGGAGCTGGAAAAATTGGAAAGATATCAACACAGCATTCAATAGGGAGTATTGTGTCCAGTGCAAGAGGGAAGGATTCAGAACCAATTCATCTTCTTCCTTCTGCATATTTGACTATTAATTTGAGTCCCTCTGAGGGCTTCAAGGAAGCACATGGAATTCATCAATGGTGGAAGCCAAATTTGCAATTCAACTACAAATTATATCAGCACAAATAATGTTCATAGGACTTTGTTTGTACCATGAACAATGGACACTATGTTGTATGGTTCAAAAAATGTTCGGAAACCCCTAATTTTTAGTAATTTTCGACAATCTATCCACTTCCTCTCAAAGTTTAAACAATTTGAAAAGGAACATATTTATTTATCTATAGTTAGTATTCCATATGTCATCTCACACTTAGGTCGAATTATTTTTCTTTTTAATCAGAGAATTGACATGTACAAATTTCATTAATAGATAACAGCGAAACTTGATACACTACCTCGAATTACTTCACCTAAAATGGTCACACGTGGTGTCATCTCACATGACTTTTCTTCATAATGTCATGTGCCTTCTTGAAAAAGTGTTACGATGTTTGTTTGCATTTCTAGTGTAGATTCTGCGATACATGGTGTCGAAAATTGTCTTAACTCGGAAGGGAACTAAACATTGTTTTTAATACTTAAAATTTAAGGTGTCCTAAAATGATATACATATTTATGAAGTAAACTCCATTGCAGTGACGATTTTTCAATTCATTTTAGTATATTTCATGGCGGGCATGACCAAAATGAGGGGTCATGGATTGATGCAACTGGACATGTTGATCCCGTTAAGCGTGTCAAAATTGGATGAATAATATCAGTTTTATGGATAGTGATAAGTGTATTTTCTATACTTAATCATGGCCTTGAATAGTGACATTTTATAGTTCTTTTGATGAAATACCGTCTAATTTGTTTAATATTGTGTTTAATAGGTAAAACTCAATGATTGAATGAAGAATTAAAAAAAAAAAAAAGGAAAATAGAGAATGGTGAAATTGGAGAAAAAAATGTGAAAATGGCTTAAATTATAAGAGATCCGGAGTTCGGGGACTAAAGTGTAAATGTTCAAAAGTTGTGTTGGACCTCAAGATTAAGATTAGTGACTTGTTAGGGTCAATTGGATGAGAAAATAAGTCAAAGGAATGAAATATAGTCAAAGTATTATCACACAATAATTTTCAGTCGAAAAAATTATGCTCTCGATTTTTAGCTTCATATAGAGATCCATTTTTGGTATAGCAAATGTTTGAATTGGAAGCATGTTATTCTAGAAGAATTGTAGTAGATTCAACTGCCGGATACGTAATTTATTCTTTTATGGATGGATATTCAAGATATAACCAAATTTACATAGTTAAAGAAGATGTACATAAAGCTGTCTTTAGGTGCCCTGGGGCTTTAAGATGTTTTGAATGGGTAGTTATGTTTTTCGGCCTGAAAAATACAGGGACGGCCTATCAAAGGACAATGAACCTAATTTTTCATGACATGATTAGTAAATTTGTTGAAGTATATGTAAATGACATAGTAGTCAAATCCATTAAAAAAGAAGATCATTTTGAACAATTAAAATGCCCATTTAAGCTAATGAGGCAGTACAAACTAAAATTGAATAATTTAAAATGTGAATTCGGTGTTAATGTATGGAATTTCCTTGGTTTTCTAGTGCACGAAAGAGGAATTGAACTTGATAAAATAAGGCAAATGCCATTTTAGAGGCCAAATCGCCGGGTAATAAGAAAGAGTTGCAAAGGTTTCTAGGCCAAGTAAATTTTTTGAGACGCTTTATTTCTAATTGTGCAGGGTGACCGAAAGCTTTTTCGCCCATTTTAAAGTTGAAAAATCAGGACGAATTCGTCTGGAATGAGGAACATCAAAAGGCTTTTGATAGCCTGAAGACATATTTGTCAGGTGTGCAAGTGTTAGTATCACCTATCCAAGGACGACCAATGAAGGTGTATGTATTAGCTGAACAAGAATCAATAGCCAAAATGGTCGCTCATGAAGACCAATTTGGTGAAGAAATTGCGATTTATTATTTGAGTAGACGGTTAACAAAATGTGAATGTAATTATTCTGCTATTGAAAAGTTTTGTCTTGCTTTGTATTTCACATGTACAAAACTAAGGGCTTATTTACGGCATGTGACAGTTTACTTAGTTTCTAAAGTAAATTTAGTTAAATATATGTTTTCTCGCCCTATTTTACACTAAAAGATAGGCCTTTGGATTTTGATATTATCGGAGTTTGAGATACAATATATCCCCCAAAAGGCAGTTAAAAATCAAGTGTTGGCTAACTTTCTGGCCGATCATCCATGCCTTAACATGCTTAAAGAAATTAAATTGGAAATTGATTCATTCGAATTAAAACCTTGGGTTTTGTATTTTGATGAATCAAAAACTTCTAGAGGTGCTGGGGTAGAGATAGTTTTAAAAAAACCCATATGGATTTGTTATAAATTTGCTTTCACTTTGGATAGAATGTGTACTAATAATCAAGCCGAATACAAAGCATTGATCGTAGGCTTGAGCTGTTAATGGAAATGGGAATAAAAAATGTAATTTTTAGGGGCGATTCCCAATTAGTAATTTACCAATTGATTGATAATTTTAAATGCCAAAGTGATTCTGTCATAAGTCAATATGAAATCGCTCAAAAATTATTGGAAGAATTTGATCAAGTGGAGCTTTAATACGTTAACAGGATGTATAACGATCTAGCAAACGAATTAGCCTAAATGGCTTTGGGGTATTCAAAGGTGCTAAATTTGGAATCAATTTGTGAATATGGAGTAATATTGCCCGTAGTACAAAGGAGGGCGAGAAAGATTGAGATTTATTGCATACAAAATGGAGATGCAATATATTGGAGGACAAAAAAAAAAAAAAGATTCTTGAAAGAACTTGACAAAGAGGGTAATAGGAAAATGATGTTACGCTCATTAAATTACATATTGATAGATGAAGGGCTATTCAAGAAATGCTAAGATGGTGTGCTATTAAAATGTGTGAGTAATAGCCGAAGTATATGAAGGAATATGTGGAGCCCGTCAAGCTAGCGAAAGGATGAGATGGTTGATTGTTAGAAGTTGATACTTTTGGCCTAAAATGGGAGAATCGTGCGTTCAGTATGCAAAGAGTTGTTTGGCATGCCAAAAACATGAGTCCAATACAATGAGTGTCAGCAAGAGAAATGAACCCATTATTAAACATTGGTCGTTTAAAGGTTGGGCGATAAACTTGATAGGTAAGATTTATACTCCATCATCCAAGCAATATACATTTATAATAGTTGCAATAGATTTCTTCACTAAATGGGTAGAAGCAATACATTTAAAAGAAATATCTCAGAAAAGTGTTATAGACTTTATTCGTGACCTCATTATTTATAGATTTGGGATTTCGCAAACTTTAATGGTGGATCACGAAATTTCTTTAAATGGAGACCAAGTGGAAGAATTCTTGAGCGAGTTTGGAGTTAAGTTAGTAAACTCCACATCTTATTATGCTCAATCTAATGGACAAGTAGAATCTTCTAATAAGATTCTAAAAAATATCATAAGGAAAATGATAAATGAAAATGTCAGAAATTGGCATAAATGCTTAAATAAAGCCTTATGGGCTTATAGGACGTCACCACGTTCAAATACCAAAGTAACTTCTTTTCAACTTACTTATGGACAAGAGGCTGTGTTACCTATGGAAATCAACGTGCAGTCGATGAGAGTAGGCTTACAAAATGACTTAGGCGATAGCAAGCATGCCGAATCACTAGCCCAAAATTTATTGGAATTGGATGAGTTAAAGTTAGATGTCCTAGATAAGGGACCTGTAAGGCTAGAGCCTTCGAAGGAGAAGTTGAGCTTTTCTAAAAAATTCAGGTAAAACATTAACATACAGAAGATTTTCTCATGAATAAACAAACTTAAATACTTTTCTCCCGACGATGAGAGGGACATCATCATCATCATCATCGTCATCATGCAAACTTGGCGAAGTTGAGACTAGCCTTTTGCGGCTGGAAGCACCTTTGGCTGTGTACCAGCTTGAGCAGGTGGGGAGCTAGATGAAGGAGCGTAATGTTTAACACGAACAAACGGGGATTTTGAAGGAGAAATGGGATTCCTGACAGACACATGAATGGCAAGAATAGGAGAAGTGGAGGAAGTCTCTGGCCGTTCTAGCAGGTGAAATACGGTTAATATCAATCACGGATGACCAGAACTGTTCAAAAAGAGGGTGAACGACAAAAGTGGGATGAGAAGGGACCAAGGAAAAATTGTTTGTCAAAAGAATATTATGGGCATCAGTTGCATGTGCCTCTATTTTATTG